>CP045900.1:11419117-11452359 GCA_013387185.1 Caligus rogercresseyi
AAAAGAAAATATGACTATGGAAGAAATGGACCAATACATAGGTAGGCAAGTTTTTGAGTGGAATATGTCTAAGATATTGTACAATACTATTCTTATATAAACTGAGTATGTAATGACATAGAATGATTTTATTCTGCATTTTTAGATAAATAATATCTTCTTTGTGTCAATTATAGTTCAAAATCCCCGAATTATGGTAAATAATACGTATTGTCTTAAATATCACCATAGACCGATGTTAGAAGCACTCAAAAAGTAAATACATAAAGAAGAAGAAATATATACCTAATTTCGGGCGCGATTGTTATAATGGAATATTGAAAAAATAGGCTGAGGGTGACGTCACAGTCAACAATAAATAAAATTAAAGGGCCTCCAATGATCCGAGTCGAGTATTCAATCTTGCAATCCGGCCGAATGAAGGAACCTCAACACATACAGACAATGCCTTGGACCCCTAGAGTCAGTCGCCTCCCTTCCAAAAAGGCACCAAATTCCCGCCCCTTGTCTTCGTTAAGGAGTCTCATCCTCGTCCTCGAAAGGAGTCATATCCTTCGTCTTCTTGAGAGGAATATAATAAATGGCTTATATGCTGAATTTAAGATTCTTTATCTTGTGTTTATTGTTTAGAACGTTGAAGATAAAGTTCTCACGACGGCTGCTGAGCTTTAAATTTTGCTGGAGACTTCTATAATATGTATGTATATAAGTCGGTGAGGGAGGGTAGGGCATGCTTCAAGGATAATTGAACTTAAAAGACGTGCCAAATATAGGCTTGTGAACGGAACGCAAAAATGAACGGCGTTCAGCTGAACGCACGTTCAATGAACAGAACGCTGAACCGAACGCAACTTTTTTTTGAACGCTGAACGTTGAACGCAAAATAAAGAGTTTTGCGTTCAGCGTTCAATTTTTTCAAAACATTTCTTGGACTTTTTTGGAAATTCTTTTCTAAAAAAAACGTCATCACTACGTAGTATTTTTTTGGAAATTCTTTCAAAAAAAAAACAACCGTCATCACTACGCAGTACTTTTTCGGAAATTCTTTTAAAAAAAACGTCATCACTACGCAGAACTTTTTTGGAAATTATTTTCTAAAAAAAAAAACCCGTTATCATACGCAGTACTTTTTTTCGGAAATTCTTTTCTAAAAAAAAAACGTCATCACTACGCAGTACTTTTTTTGGAAATTCTTTTTTAAAAAATTTGAACGCTAACGGAACGCTGAACGCAAAACTTGAAAGGAACGCTGAACGGAACGCTAATTTTTTTTAACGCTGAACGCAAAAAAAGCTGAACGCTCACAAGCCTATATATTATATATATATATAGCATAATATATATATTATTACATATTAGTATATACATTTCAGGAGACGACCAAGTACCCGGCCCAGCCCGGTTCCGGCTGTTTTTTAACGTCCCGACATGGTGTCTAAAAATCACCGGGTACCGAACACATCGATCATTGCACCCTCTTACAAAGACGTTGTCGACGTTCCCGAAACTTGTAGTTCGTCATTTTGAAGTGACGACTTTTTTTAGAATTTTTTTTTTTCGTAGGAAAAAAACTTTTCTTAAAAGAGAACGTCGTCACTTTCAGAATGACGAACGAACGAATATATTTCGAACTCCTGGCTTGAAAAATTACTCCCCGGCCCGGCCCCGACGAAAAAAAGTGTCCCGGCGTTTTTTCTGATATATATATATATATGTTACGGTCCATTTGAAAAAATCGGTCATTATTCATATGCCCGGGCAATATGAATAATGACCGACTCAGCGGGCATTATGAATAATGGCCGACGCAGCGGTCCATATGAAAACTATTATTTTTTAGGGTACTGTATGTTATTTTTTAGTATTTGATGTTGAAAAATGATTCTACATATTGTAATTAACTATTAAATGCAGTTTATAGTTGTTTAAAATGTCATTAGAGCTATTTTTAGTATGATGAAAAAATCACTGTCCGTTATTATGTGGTGTCCGATAATCAAAGCCATTATTATAATTTTTCGATTTTTCCCTTTCACTGTTTGTTTGTGCATTTACTTTTGTCTTTGGTTGAGTCTTAAGAATTATTCATAATGCCCGGGCCATATGAATAATAATTTTGTAATATCGGACACTGCAAACAGTAATAATAAGTTAATAACTGATCGAATTCAAATTTGTATTTATTTTTTCCCGGAAAACTAATTTTGATTTTCTATTTTTTGTAACCAGCTGCAAGTCAGTTTTGCTTATTTCAAAACTTTCTTATGTCAAAAGTCTGTTGTCTATAAAAATACTTTGTACGGTAATTGAAGCATTAGTATTGATGCTACTTTGTTATCTTTCATTGTTTATTTATCATTTGTTTTTCTTTGCGTCGAGTTCTGAGCCAAGCGTAAATGGGATTGCTTCGGTGATATTGGATTTACAAACCCCAAGAGCACTCCTACTGGACAAACCATGGAGGAGAAGAAGCAGAGAAAGAGGACGTTTTGAAAGAATCGAGGACTTGAATACATCTGTCTGTCATATTTCTCCGTGGTTCTTCGTCTGGAAAAGATGTGTTTGATCCCTGGCTCCTTGTTGAATCAAGTCCATCAATCCAATGTTTTGTCCCCATTCCAAGCTCTCTCTTCGATAAGCCTTATGAAGGATTGCAGGATGCATACAGATCAAATGCATGGAGTCAGACAATGCTTGGATCTGAGACACAATTGTTAGACGTGTGAAATGATCCAATACTGATAATAGTCGACTTGACCAGGACTGACTTTCTTCCTCACCGTCTTATAACTCAAGCTCTTTAGCCACAGGTGAAAAAAATCATTATTTCACTCTCTAGAGTGGAATCAAAGTCAGTCTTCCTCTTGTGTTAAAACAGCTTTTATTGATTTCAGATTCATGCTCAAGATAAGGATGAGGAGTGTCAAACCAAGAAGAACGTTGGTATGCGGATTTGATGTTCTTTAATGATGGAAGGATTGACGGCTGAGAACACTTAATCAGTCATCAAAGTTTAGCCCAAGGAGGGATCCACCATATATGATGAAACTGAAGCAACTTGCTCGATTACATCTTTAAATAAGATATATTAATTTCTTATCAACACATTTTTTCTCTTCTACATATGAGTTGAAATATATTACAGTCATAAAATTAAACTCTCTGGTCACTTACTCATTTATTTATATTACTAAATCAGATACACAAGTAAATACTAAAATCTATTGTTCGTTTTTGCACACAGACACTATTGCAGAGGAGATATTTTTTGTAATTTAATGTTTATTGCTTTTGCTTACCCCGTTGGCTTATTCAACCATTTATATGCAGGGGTTGTATATTAACTATTCAAACAGTTTATGATTTCATACACATCACTAAATACATTCAAATCGATTTGTTAAAACTTGCAAGTACCTGATCGCAGTGGATTCAATGATGTCAATAATAATATTGACAAAGGTGCTCAAATGATACTCATTCTTTTCACTCGATGTTTCTTTCCTCTGATGTACTAAAAACGGGTTGATAAAAATATTTTATTTTAAGTTCGAGGCTCTTTTAACAACAAAAAAAAACTTTTTTGGGTGGCCATGGACCATTGATTTGGATCTTAGTAAGTCGATGAAAACAAAGGATTTCAAATACTATGGAAATTTGTGGCAGACATTATAAATGCCATCAACGGATATCGGGATCGCCTACCACTTTGTTTTATTGATTAAAGTATGCTTAAGCTAAACTGACATAAAGCAATATGGTATTTGCTTCTATGTGTATTACTCTCAGACAAAAATATTTTTTAAAGACACTATTAAGTTTTGTTCATATAACTATTTGTACAAAATTGCAAAGCCTATACATAACATTAAAAATCTAAAATAGATAAATTTCCCAATTATATTTTAATAAATTGAACTTTAAATTATCTTATATTTAAATTGTTTACACATACACTACTATTACACCAAATGCTATGTCACCTTGTATTATTTATAAAGTATGTCTAAGCTACACTCTCAATAATCAGTACGCTTTTTGCTTCCATATGAATTTCCCCAGGATAATTCTCCCCCTTTAGCTCAGTATATCCCCTACCAGTATAAATAAAAATATTTTAAAATATAAAATTATATACATGAAATTATTTATTTAGACACTACTTAGCTGATACAAAATTATAAATGAAAGTTTTTCACAGTTATAGTACAAATAAATGGAATTGAAAATATTATTTGTTTGTGACATGCATTACTATTATGGGTTTGCTGTTTTTAAAGTAGCCCTGTGTTTTTTTTTGCAAACCATCATTTATATTAGCCATTGATGTAGTGTATCTTTTTTTCTCAATATTAAATATGTTCGAAACCATCTATATTATATATATATAATATTAATCATTACTTTTTTCATTTTATGAAATAGATTTTTACTTTATCACAATATCAAGCCAATAAATAAGTATTAACTAAAAATTAAATATATTGAGTGCTTGTCCAATTTTAATAGTATCGTTGCTTCACGTAGCTTTTATTCTGTTATTGACTGTTTTTTTGTAATGAATACATATTGCATCATCTGTTTTTAATTAAATGATGTTAAGGTAGTGATAAACAGGATAGAGTTACGCTATGACGTTAAATTTAATATCACCTAAATGTTTATAATTAATTCTTCATATTGTAATAGGGGCGGAAGAGGCAATACTATCGGGTTGCTGTGGCAGAATGTTATCTTTTCGTGGATGAAAAAGTCTGGCTCGACCTCAAGCCGAACCGGAACGCCCTCAAACGCAACGCCAGCCCCGCTAAAACCTCCTCAAGATCCTCTGATTTGAAACTCATGGTACCTCCGAAACTAGAAGTTTAATGAGCTGTGTCGTTTCAGAGAAACAAGATCGTCAGATATGAAATTTAATTTGAAAATATTTTTTTTTAGTTACAGTCTATTTCACAATGAAAACATATAATATTGAATTACTTGTTTGTAACTGTTAAACTATGTATCGTTTGTAAATAATATTATATTTACTATTGTGGAAACTATTGTTGATAATAAAAAGTATTAAAATATATATCACACTCGCTATTCATTTTCAAAAATATAATACCTACAAGTTTGATCGTTGAATTATAAATTATTGAAGTGAAAATGACTCATTTAGCTATAAAATACATATAACTTAATTTATTGCTATGTTAATCAACGTATCATGGCCTTAACTTGGAAGCTACAATTTTCCCTTTCCTTTCCAGTTAGTTTCTAGTATTCCTTGTTTTGAACACACAGAAACTAAAGCGTTAAAGTAAAGTGGCGCATGCAAGAAAAAAGTAAACAAAAAAATTGGCCAAAATATTGGTTTTTCTTTAACGTTAGATGTCGTTAGTCAATGAAATTACGTCACAATCCTATTTAAAACCGGTTTAAAGGGATGATGATTTGAAATCAATACAGATAAAAAAACGTCTCCAAATTTAAATAATAAAAGGACTTTGTTATTATTTTCAAAGAGCTCTAGCATAAAAGTGCCCCTTACGGACTAAAGAAGAACTAAAAAGTTTGGCCAATTCCTTTTGGAAAAAAGGAAGAATTTTATGTTATGCATGCGCTACTTTACTTAAACGCTTTAACAGAAACAACAGAACGCTGTTTCTCCGCGATTGGGGAATCAGCTCTCTATATCTTTATTTCTCTATGTTCAGTGCCTTAGAGTAGGAGAGTCTGGACGAAAGACTGATGAGTCATAAGTAACATAAAGCTGACAAAAACCACTAACAAACAAATTTCATATCATAAATTCATAAGTGCTTGGATTTAATAGCAAATTTAATGTTATTTTTATGAAGCAAAGGGGATATATTATAATGTAAAAAGGACGAGGGATGGGACTCCTTTAACGATGACGAGGGACGGGAATTTGGCGTCTTTCTGGATGAGAGGCGACTGACTCGAGGGGGTCCAAAGCATTGTCTGCATGTATTGAGATGCCTTCATTCGGCCGGATTGCAAAGATTGAATACTCGACTCGGATCATTGGAGGCTCTTTCATTTTATTATTGTTGACTCTGACGTCAACCCTCACTCTATCTTTTCAAATATTCCATTTATAACAATCGCGCCCGAAATTAGGCATATATTTCTTCTTCTTTATGTATTTACTTTTTGAGTGCTTCTAACATCGGTATGTTCGTTGTTTAAGACAATACGTATTATTTACCATAATTTGGGGGATTTTGAACTATAATTGACATAAAAAAGAGACTATTTATCTAAAATTGAAAAAAATAAAATCATGACATGGTGAATTCTTGTCACAAATGTTGTGTACGACGGCACAGCAGGCAGGCCGGTCATTAAGAATCCTGGATTCTCGGAAGATTTCCGGGAAAATAGCACTCAAATTCCAATGAAAGGGTTAAAATTCCTCTTTATTGTTTACCTACGTTGTGACGTCAGTTTTTTCTCTTTCTATCTCACTGGGTGACTTATAAATTTCTCGAAAGTAGGGCAAAAATGAGAGGATTTAAAAAATATTCATTTGCTAATTTTTATTAAAATAAGGCATTAATGGAACACCAAGCATATCAAATTAAAGCTTGAT
This sequence comes from Caligus rogercresseyi, assembly GCA_013387185.1. Lineage (NCBI taxonomy): Eukaryota > Metazoa > Arthropoda > Copepoda > Siphonostomatoida > Caligidae > Caligus > Caligus rogercresseyi. Next base: position 11,425,719 of record CP045900.1, read on the forward strand.
ATTTTATCTTTATGTTTGTATGAAGTTTTATCATGTAAAACATTTTTGTGAGAAACAGTGAGTCTCTAAGTAAAACATTCATTTTTCGTACAAAATGACATATATTTTAAAGTCAAAATGTGCCAGAGCCGAAGTAAAAATTGAAATGAATACCTTGATCTAAGTTCTATCAAATTATTGCTATTAATTTTTCTATACTTCAGTCCTTGTATGTCAAAAAGGCTCTGAATCGAAAATTTGAAATCCATTTTGCTCTGAATTTATCACTAACTTTGAAAAATGAATACCATATTCGGACTCAGTGGATAACATTCTATAAGAATTAGTGAAAATTAGTCCAACCTAAATTTTAAAGTTGATTTTTGTTGACCTGTGTAATTTGTTAATTTTGCTGATAACATTCTAGCATAAGGGAGTGAAAAACAGTCAAATATAGGTATAAGTTTGTACGCTTAACACTTGATTGGTTTAACTTAGTCGGATGTTGAAATTAGATCTTGAAATTATATTTTTAATCGATATTCCGTATTTTAGTAGATCGGTACTAACAGCGATAGATTATTTCATTTTAAATATTTTGAAAACTACCGAACAATGCTACCAATTGCAGAAATCTATATCAATTGGTAGAAGAAGATTTGTTTATCAGAATTTTTATTTCTAGATAATCAATTTGACAAAATAAAAATAATAATTTTCAATTTTTTTATTATAATAATATATCCAATTAAATTACCAGGGCCATTCCTTTATCTTCTTCAAGGGTTTGAGTCATACATAGAAATACATATTCCGTTAAATTACATGGATTCTTTCAATTTGAATGCATAAACGAGTTTATTTTTTTCCTCAGACATGAGAGTCATGAAGTAGCAGCATCTATATAAGGAGAAAGTGTTGCATGATTATTTAAAGAAATTTGCAAATTTCTTTTACGCCATCCTTGACAACAGCTGAACCTCCTTTCCCCCATAGGAGCACCAACACACTACATGGATATTTATATATGTATACCCGTAGTGTTGCCCACAAATGTATGAATCATTGAGAGAAAGAGGAAAATATATTATGCATACACAACTGAGGCAATCCAACGTGTTGCGGAAGTTCTCTCCACGTGTTTAACTTCTCCCTTGCGTGTATGTATTATAGATCCAAGGTATATTTGACTGTCCAAAAATTGATTTATATTTTATAAGAGGGTGATTATCAAGAAATCAATTGTTGAGTTAAAATTAATACCTTTTCTTTGAAGAAATTGAACTTTTAAGAAGTGTTTGACTCATCGGTATATAAATATATAGATTAACTCATTTGACCAAAAAGAAAGGGGATTGTCGGCTAATATATTTTCATGCAATGAGGATGATTTTCTAAATATATAATGAAGTATTTTTAAATGACTATTTTTTGGTGGTGGTATAATAATAATTATCAATAATATGACCGATATATATTTTAACAAAAAAAAAGAAGGTTCAATTAATCCGGTTTTTATCCTCCTCATAGTATGAAAATAATTGTAGACACGTCTTTACTTTGACGAAAGTCAGCAAATGAATTTTGTACGTGATTATTTCCACGTGCGATGGAGAATAACTCATACTTAGGGTATTAAATCCTTCATGGTGTAACCCGTGCCTTAGAGTAGGAGAGTCTGGACGCATGACTGCTCATTCATATCATGGGATCGACGAAAGGTAATGAAAAACAGATTTCATATCATAAATTATTAGGTACATTGATTTACTATCAAATTAAAGGGCTTTTTTATAAATCAAAGGTGTTTTTTTTTGTTGGTAAAATGACTTAGCTATAAATTGTATTTTTTTTTATTTTGCCACTTTTTTCATTAGACGTTGACCGATAATATTTACTTACAGACTCTCAGACTGTTTTTGGCCGTGAAAAAGAGGGAGGGGTAAAGAGAGGGAGAAAGAAAAAGTGAGAGAAAGTTCTCTCTCTTTCCTTCTATCCCTCTCTTTTTCACGGCCAAAAACAGTCATAGAATCTGTAAGCTCCAGATTTCCATTCCTAATAATATTATTATTGCATTTCTGATTCTATTCGTAATGTGTGCAGTCCTTCATCAATCACGAAATCTTTTCTTTTTGCTTATAAATTTCTGAAATTGATATGTACTTTCAAATAGCATCAATCCCAAGATTTTCCCACATTACAGAAATCGATCGAGCTGCAATTTTGTCAAACTCTGTCCGGTTCTCGTACAATCCGAACTCTTCATTAAAAAAAGATGGACAAATGAACAATACCAATCACATACATTTATATATGTCAAATACTGATGTATGTATTTCAAAGATATACATTGAACAAAAATATATTTATAATCTTTATTATTGTCATACTTCACAGAGCAATCGTCTGAGAGAGGGGGTTTTTAAAAGAAGATATGCCCAATGTCATAAGAGGTCTGGGGGAGAGAAAAAAAGAGTAATAAGGCCTGATAAGTCTTCTATCTTAAAACAAAAATTGAAGGGTCACACACACACATAAGAATATATATGAAGAGAAGGGTATAAGGAGGGGAGTTATTAACTGTTGCTTTTTCAAGAGGGGAAAGAGTTTTGAATAATATTACTATTTAAAAAATCACACAGATGCATAAGCAATTGTTTAATCTATGGGTTCTTTTGTACACAAGAGAAAGAGAGATGTGTTTACTAATATTATTACTAAATAAAGTAACTATTTTAAAATGAAGGATCAAATGGACTTATTTTGTTCATAATAATAATACATTATTACTAATTAAACTTAATAATTATATAATGGGACACATTTTATTTTCCTTCACTGTGGTGATCCAGAGGACTTGACAGGGGTGGGTGATGGAGCTCCAGGGCTGCTTGAGTCTAATTTTGAGGAAGCTGTGGAGGGTGGTGAAGATGGATTGGAGAGCTTTTCAAGTATGACGTCAGAGGTTTTATGAGCCCATGTGAGTGCTCCATCAAGGAGCTCAGAGAGCTGTTTCTTCTGTGCCTCATTCTAGAGAAGAAGGAAGAAGAATAGGGAAAGGAAGATATAGAAGGAGATAAATAAATCATAGGGAGTTAATAGCGAAAAATAAAGATAAAGGAAATGAAAGTTTGAAAGAAGAAGGGGGAAAAACATGTTTCTTCATTCGTTAAACCATTATTTCTTCAATAATACAGTCAATCCGTTTTTAATGGACACTCATATGAACACAAAAAGTGTTCGCTAAACGTAAGTTATAGAGATTAAATTTGGGTGGCCGCAAATATAGGTTTGACAATATGTATTTTTGAACTCCTTAATATTATTTTTTTTATGTTAAGAACGTTTACTTAACAAATTCCACCAAGGAAAGGTAGCTGATATTGAGGAGACAGGATTCTTTCATTTTCCCCCATGTGGGTGCATTTATAAACACACAGGAATTCCCCATCATATTATCCTTTTCCCTGCCTTCTGTTAATAAAATACACACATTTCAAACCTAAAAATTGTTCAAAAACGGGACACTTTTCAATATATTATAACAAATGCCAACCAAATAAATTGTTCATAATTACATTTTTAAGATACTAACCCATTCAATGAGACATCTTAAACCAATAGCTGAATAGTCCTGAATGAAATCCTTATCGATTAAACATTTATACAAATGGACGTAAGAATAAAGATTAGTATTTTAATTTGTTGTTTTAAGTATTTTTTTTTCTTACTCTCTTCTTGGCACCTTCTTTTGTAGGTGTCAAAAACAATATTTATTAGACTTCTTCTTCTTGTATTTTATATTTTTCTAAAGTTCTCTTCAAGTGTGTATATCATTGAACACAATTGCCGTTTTTGTGCTCCATTCAAATAAGAGTACATCTATTATTAGGGTAGAGGACTCAGTTATTTCATATATTTGAGTAAATTAACGATGTTCATAGGACTTTAGTGTCGTAAGAGGTTGAAGAAACTTGTTTGGAGTCGAACCAATTAGAACATGGTTTATATTTTTAACCCGATGATAGCTCCATGTGAGGATAACGGGGTAATAAAAGCACGATCCTTATCAACAAGAAGAAAAAAATGAGATTATATTTTTAAGTGAGCGTCAAATTATTTTTCACCAAGTCTGTAGATGGTATTCGACGGAAGCATTTGCATGTATAATCAGTTTAAGAACCCCCCCAGGAAAAGGAATTTTCTCTCCTTTGAAGTATTATGTTCCGTTTTGTTAATTTTAGTATTATTTTAATGTTATGCATACTTTTATGTTTTGAGATCTTAAAATGAAAATCATTTGAGCTATCTAAAGCGGCGTGCTTTTATCGATTTCATACAATTTTATTTTTTTCATTTTTTAATACATATCATTGTAGTGAAGGATATAGACCTTGCTGAAGAGGGGGAATATGAGTGTGCTTCTTATAAGAGGAACGTCGAAAAGCCAATCACTTATTTGTAAGTAATTGCAACCGCTCGTAATTAAGTTATTTCTTAATGAGAGGAATATTTTAAGTAGGGTTTTTGTGATGTGTATAATCAACCCAAGAGTCACGAGGAGCATAAATAGGAAGTTTGTGGGTGCGGGAGAAGGGAAAAGCAGGCAAGTCAGGCCTTTACCTGGTATACATAGAGAGCAGATGCAAGAATAACGAGGAAAAGAAATATGTAAGGTAGAATTCGAAGGATTTTGGAGCAAGTGGACACTTGAGGTGATGTGGCCGCTGAGGGCGAGTCCAGGAGGTCATTGGAGGCTTCTTCTGGGCTGAGGGCGCTGGCATTTTGTGAGGCCTTGTAGCGATAGCGAAGGGAGGCCTCATCCTCGTTGCCTCGGTAAGAGTGAATGCTCCGACGAGGAGTGGGCGTAAAGCGATCCGGCCGAATGTTGGAAGAATCTAAAAATAAAGAGTGAGGTTAAAATAAGATTTACAAATAGATATTTAAATGTCATCCTTAAAATTACGAAATTTGGAAGTAAAATGGATACTTTTTAAGAAGACACTATAATCGAGGCTGCGTTATTATTTTATATTATTCGTATAAAGCTTTTGGCCGTGATTGGTTAGAATAAAAGAATAAACTATGGGAGAGAGAAGAAAAGATGAAAAAAAGATTATTCATGATTGATAGTTGGCAAGGTGTTTGCTTAAAGACAATTAGTTGAGAGCAAAGCTGATATACGCTTAAAATTATTTTCTTCTTAACGATATAATTAAAGTAACTATTAATCCTGAATAACACTTTCTTTATCTTTTTCCTCCTCACAAACCATGATGAGAAACTTTATGCAGGATGTATAAAATTAATAACACGACCTAATCTGCCGAGTCTTCATATTTTTAAGTGTCCAAAAACGATGCCCTAATTGCCACTTGGATATTGCAAAAAGTCTCACAGTTACCTTAAGATAATAAAAAAGTTATTGACATTTTTCAAAGCTATTTGAAATTTAATATATGATTTTATCTTTGAATTCAACGTGATATCTCATTATTATATTGTGAGTTTTAAATGTTTATAAACCAAAATCACATATAGCATTGCAACATTGTTTTTGTTTAATCTAATATCATGGCCCTTTTATGGTATTAATTTAAGAATAAAAGTCCGATATATGTTATGCGAAGAAGAAAAAATATATGGACAATTACTTATTTGCATAGGTATTTGTACAGGCTAATCTTTTCATGACACCAATAGAACAGAGTTGAGAGAGGCTCTACATATCGACATTGTAAGCACATACAACTTTCTCTCACATATTGATGCGAAAGGATAAGCAGGATACACGTGGACATTGGACAACTATCGACTTTGCCAAGTGCGCAAAATAGAAATCGCAAAATAACAAATTTTTATTAAATAAAGAAAACTCCACTTCTGAATGTTTGTTTATAGTTTTAAGATACCAGTTTGTCAAACAAATTTATTTAATAAATAAGCTATTTGGCAGATTTTGTTTAGTATGGCGACGATTCAGTGCATTGTATGTGTGAATGTGTATATTTATACAATGTATGCGTTAATGCTAAAAATAATGGCATAACTGTCTATTACTTGCAAATAAAACTACAGAACATGCCACTTTTAAAATAAATAATTTTAGAGTCACATAACTAATGTATGACAATTTATATAAAATAAGATCACAGTCATTTATTTACTTATGTTTCGATAGAACAATATAATATGGCATTTTCACTATTTACTTTCGATCGGAACAGCTATCTTTTATATGGTGTGCTTAAGTGAAAAAAAAAGTTTATAAAAATTGATTAACAGTGTCATTCATTTATATTTTAAAGAATGTTCAAAAGTTTAACCGTTTTGAAATATTCATTAAATAAATACCTAATCGACTCATTTTCCATGCTTAGGAATATCTATCTTTACAATATTTCGCTTTAATTTTTATGTGAACAGGCATGAAATTAATAGTTTTCATCTTTATAATTGGGGAAAGATTTTATATTTTTTAAAGATATTTAACATTTCTTTTATGTAATAGTCAGCCTAATAGTCAGTTTTCTTTTTTATGTAAGTCTTTCAAATTATGATGGCAAGACCTCTGTATATAATAATGTCTTACTGGAAATTCTTGTTTTGGCTATGTTGTCGGATAGATGGTTGTTGGGGCTGGCGGCGGCTGTGGGTGAGTTAATGATCCTTGGCGTAGCAGCTCTCGAAACCTTTTTGACGACAGAGCTTGCATTGGAGCGCCGAGATATTTTGCGGATAATTGTCTCTGGAATGCTCTCCACCACAATGGGCTCTTCGTCATCGATTTCCTCCGAGAGTTCAAGAGCTTCTTCGTCTGCAGAGAACTCTTCCTTTCCGTTCAGTGCCGGAGAAGCAGCAACTGGGGCTCCTCCTCCATTCTCCATCTTGGTGGGCGAAAGGGAATTGTTGAAATTAGACTCCCCTCGCATGAGAATGGCCAGCTTCTTCCTATAAATATTTCGGGTGCTGTCTGCAAAATGAGAGAAAAAGAAGAGGTGAACATTAAATGATATGAAGAGATCAATTGAATGGCATTATTTCCGAAGGGACTTATTGTTTTTACTTTTAATATTAGCCCTTTGTTGTCTATGGATAACAATGACGTCAATATAATGACTGCCTTTGAAACGGAGTCTGGACAAAAACAGTTGCTATTAACAATGGAGTTTAATTTTTTTAGTAATAATTATATATCACAAATTAGGTATGATATATAAACAATAGGAGGTTTCGCAATTAAATGAAGGACTTCTCTTTGTATGAAGAGAATCACATACAAATATATTGTAAGGATTTATTTACTTTTATAATGGACCGTACCAAGAAGAAATTAATTTTATTACCACTAAAACCCAATATTTATGTATAAAATGAGATCTACTCGAGTTCCTTTACCTAAAAATATTACTTCTCTGGTTGATCATATTGTTAATAACACGACGTTTTAATGTATTTTTATGAATTATAGATATAATCTAATGTGAATAAAGTTTTACCTTGGTAAAAAAAAATATATATATATATTGTTGATCAGCAAATAGATGGGTATATTTCTGAAAATATTTATAATATATTAAAATAAATATATAGCAAATTAAAAACAAATCATGCATCCCTCTTTATTTTATTATCTTTTAATTATTATGAAAAATAATACCAAATTTGATTTCAAGTCTTAATTTATGCCATGCAATCAAATTTGTTTTCGAGTTTTCATCAATACCTTGTTATGAGCAGCCCTTTCGTTCTCTCTCTCATACCCTAAGACAAATAAGCATACAGTATATCCTTTGAGAAGAAGCTAAGAAAACAATATCTTTAAATTATAATATTTTTTCTAGATATTTTTTTGTTTTAAGGAGAAGGTTGAAATTTGGAGGTAGAATTAGAATGAAGTTGTTTTAATTGAGTGCTTATCTCCAGTGAGTAGTTTACTTTGACCCAGAGGACATAGAATATAGATTTGGAAAATACAGAAGGGTAAAACATAAGAAAAAAAATATGGCTAGGACGAATTAATTTATTTAAGAACTTAAATGGGTTATTCATCAAAAAAGTGCAATTATAACTTGTTAAAAATATACATACTACAAATTAAAAAGCCAAGGCTTATTTTTTTTCTTACTTTAGCATTGCTCTATTACCATTGTCTAAGAGAACCTGACCTTGATTAAATTAGTGATACATTACACAATGGGGAAAACCAAAATGACTTTGAGCCGGCGTAGTAGTTATGTTAATTATTCGATGAGATATTAAATTAACATATTATATACTTAAATATTACAGTCCCAATTGAATTAAGTTGATTATTGCCTCATATCATAATCACGATTTATTTTAAATAACATGCTTAGAAGGGAAATATATACATGACTGTTTTGTGAAGGACCAATTTTACTTGAATTTAAAAAAAGGCTTTAGGCAAAAACAACTTCTTTCGTAATAAGTGTTGGTTATGAATGAATAAAAAACCAGTTCTATGGTAAATAAAAAACTAACAAATAACTTGTTCTCAAAAAAATGCTTTGGTTATTTTGAAATAACTCCTAAACTGAAGTACATTAATGGCTACTAATAAGAAAATGATTGTGTAATTAACATTCATTTAAGATAATCAAGTTTTCTGTCCAATGATACCAAAACATCAATTTAGAATTTTGGGTCACTGTGACTCATTTTGCCAGATCAGGTCACATATAACTTTTTGTTATCATTCCTTAGAAGTGTATAAACACAGGGCAGAATAGAAAGTGAATTAACATTAGCATGTTTTATGGTCTTTTTAGTTCCAACTCCCGTAGATAGCTGTTAGTCAACTTTAGTTGGTTCATGTTTCAAATATAATGATAAAAAAGATGATTGTTTGCAACGTGATTGGTTGAAGGAAAAGGAGAGAAAATATTTGGTATAATGCTACAAAGTATCACTTCACTCGCTGCTTCTGTTGAGGAGTTAACATCAATTAAAGAAGAAAAATGTTATTCTTAAAAATAATAATGGTCTCTTCATCATGAGTACACATCCATGTCATTAACGAATTCTTTGAATGGAGTCCTTCAATATCACATATTAAGAATTTAATTAAGTAACTGTACATACTCAATAAAAAATATTGTTTATTTATGTCGATAAATGGAGCATCACTCTGATTATCGGCCTTGGAAAATTGAATAAAAAAACAGTGTTGTCAAATGAAAAAGGATGTTCATTTGTGAAAAAAAATCTTTGTCAACTCTATTCCTGTACCTCCTTAGAAATTAAATTGTTTTAAACTCTTAAGAGCATAAACTATAATTTTTTTCGTTAATGCCATTCCCTAAAAATCCCCATCAATTAAAAAATATTGTGTTTTATACGCTGTCTTGTATGAACATAAAAGTCATAATATTTATGGTTAGCCATGACCTTATAGAAGTGAAGAGTAGTAGTATTAGTATTCAAAGCTCAAATACGAGAGAACAGGCTGCTCTCTTATTTATATATGTTCTTTGTACTCCTTCCTTCTCTCTGAATAGAAAGTAAGCATGCAGTAGGCAACGCATTTAATAGAAGAAAATACGCATTTTCTCGAGAGAGTTTCTTTCCCCTTCCCTCCTCTTAACAACAATACAAATAGAAAAGGAAAACGTGAAAAATAACTTATTGTTGATGTTTTGCAAAAAGCTTTCACAAAGTTTTGGCGTCTCAAGGACGTCGCATACCAGAAAAAATATAAACCTATCCTTACCAACAATGGGTCCAACGTCTACACCAAACTCATTGAGCTTGTTGAAAAGCTCGTTATCGCTTAGATCCGATATGTTCAGTCCATCCACAATCATAGCATTCTCCTCTGTGAGCACGTTGACCTATAAGAGAATAAACATTATAAATAAATGGATTTAAGCCTTCACGAAGGGAGCAATTAATAATGTCGATTGGAAATAATAACATGTTTATATAAAACATAACAGAGGAAATTAAACCTCTGAATATCCAAGAAGATTATATAATCGATATATATATATAAAGCTTATGGTGAATCACATTTTTATAGGTATATTTAAGCTCATTGGTTCACTATGCACTTGAAAAACTTTTTGAAGGAAGGTTTTAATACGCATAATATTTATACAGTTTTTGGTATGTTGTAAGAATATTTTTTTTAATTGCATCTTTCTACGTTTACGTAATTTAATTTATGATATAGTTATTATAATGGATGTAGTCAAAAATAAGTAATTGTATTAAAAATATGGGTTTCGAATGGGTGTCTTTAATGGCATCTTTCTACGTTTACATAATTTAATTTATTATATAGTTATTATAATGGATGTTGTCAGAATAAAGATATGTTTTTCGAATGTTTGTCATTCTTTGAGATTTATATTAAATATAGGAATATTATAAAAATCTTATGGGAAACTTACAAGACGTCAGCAAAATTATCCAATATATATTTACATAACATTCTACTAACTTAATTTATTGTAGTTAAGCTAAATTATACTCTTAATCATACACACTGGTATATATGACACGTCTTGGGTTTGATAAAAATATATTTTTTATAAAATATCCAGAGTATCTATACTAACACGAAAAAAACTCAATCAAAGACCTTGGGAAGAGACGATATGATAGATTAAAAGTGTATTTATATAAATGCCGTAGAAGACGATGCAGAAAATGATGAAGAGATGAGACACAGGAAGAACGATTTATATTTTTCTTAACTCAGTCGATCATACATTCTGTTTTTGCAACATCTACCTGTAGACTTGTTTTTTAAGCTATACGTATCTATGACCATGGCATGGTTTGTCTGTAACTTAACTATGTGTGTAGAATATGGACTCACGATTGCGCAAGGGAAGATAAGTTTTATTCCAAATGAATGTCATGCTTGTAATAAATGAATTCCTCTTTCTCATAAAAAAATTCTTTCATATATGATTGAGTCGTATATCATGTAATTTTTTTGTAGTTTATTGATGAGACATTGACCCTTAATATATGCATGAAAGGAATTTTTTTCAATTGAGGTGTATACAGTTTTTATCTCAGAAGTTGCTTTCTGCAGGTCAGCATTAAGAATCTACGTATCTGATATATATATATATAAAGTATATAAGTAGAAAGGATAACTTTTTACACTTAAAGGTGAGTTGTGATAGCAAAAAAGGTAAACATGTGCAGTCATAACTATTTTTTAGCTCTCGGTTAGAGACTGTCAGGAAGTTATTATCAGTTAAAAGTTGTCAAATGACAGATGATCCAAAAGAAACCCTAAGATCTGCACTAGAGAATTACACTTTTTGTAATGAGACGTTCTTAATAAGCATATATGATAAGTCTAATAGAGAAATTGACTTATATTTTTATGCTAAGAAGATAAAATAGTGAACAAGCATGATTATCCAGGTATAACAGTGTTCAACAAGAGAATATTTTTTGTTGATGGTTTTTGTCACTGGAATAAACATTGAAGGAAATCATAATCGTAACAAAGAAAGTAGGATATCTCACTTTATAATAACAACAAAGAACAGAGAGAGAGAAGGGGATTCAGATATAAACCAATCATAGAATTAAGCTTAAAAGGATAATTATGGAGCGCAAGAAACTTATAAAAAAGATATCAAGGCTACAAATATTTTTAACCATTGTATAATATAATGAAGCAGGCTATTCATTACGTAACGACGCAAAAAAAAGAACCTTTGTCAATGGAAAATAAGTTGTTTAAGCCATAACAACCTCTACATTCCTGATTATTGACCAGCTATATCATCAAAACAGACATCAGTCTTTTTATTAACAAAGGAACATTTAAAATATTTTCTTTTTAACTTAATATATGTTTAAAAAGACAATCAATATGGGAATAGAAACGTGTTTGAAGACTAAAAAATATAGAATAAGTTATTTTTTGTAAAAGCACAAGTAAACGGACAAAACAGTCTGTTACGAAGCAAAAAAAAATTGAATAGTTCATTTAGTTGATATATTGAAAATAAAATAAACACAAATCAAGAGATTGACTTGCATCTCTTAAAATTGTCCTTCTGCTCGATATAACTTTTTCCCTTTCAGAACAAAGGACATTTGTGTTTTCATAGAATATTCTGCTTTCTGCGTAATAGATGAAAATTGTGATACAGAGACATCTTTTTATATCTCTTCCTTCAGAGGCAGAATAATATCTTGCATCAATACTCTTAAAGGCTATAATAAGAAATAATTATTAAATATATTAAGAAATTAGTGATTTGATCTACCATTCAAGTTGAATCAAGATTTCGCACCAAAACAATGCAAAGTAAGAAAAGGGAAATGGAGCCATATCGCATCAAAGGGATTTGAGATCTATGGGCTTGATATCTCCATAATTCATTGAATGAAAGGACGAAGAGTCACAAGCAGGGAGAAGAAGGCCATTTGAGCACTGCTTTGGACCTGTGGCTTCATCTTCTTTTCGAGTGCTCAAGTCAGTGAAGCAGGACAAAGGGCAAAGGGATTTGAATCTCTCGGCATTGCGAGCCAAGCAGCGTCGAGTGAGAAAGACTGGATCATTGCTTCTTCATCTTGTAGGACCCCTTAAGGGCCCTTCCCCTTCAGACATCCACAAGCAACAGAGCTCAACTCTAGAAAAATTGCCTTTTCGACCCAAACACACCTTAACGGGTGTTCCCTTTCGAGGCTTCCGCTTGCTCTTCTCTCCTCCAGCACCATTGAGCTCCCCTTTGGCCGCCTCCTCTCCTTCCTCGTCGGAAGAGAAACGCTCCCCAGAGACGGCAAACTCCTCGTAGAGAGACACTTCACCATTGCTCAAGCGAGAGATCCTCTTCTTGCTGACCTTTTTGCTAAGGATCTCCACGACTGGAACCGCTGTCTCCATGACGGACTCCATGGAGAGATACAAAGAGAGATGAGAGAGATCGGAGAAAAGAGAATCGACTTGAACAAGAGGATCAACACCAAGATACTAAAGACGCACGGACGAGAGTAATAATAATAAAACGACAGAAAGAGAAAAAAGAGCTCCTAGAGGAACTACAAACACAGGCAGACACAAAGAGAGCGAGTGAGAGAGAGTGGAAAGAGAAGAAAGAAAAAAGGAAGGAAGGAAAGAGAGGGAGAGAGAGACACACACACAAAGAGAGAAGAGTAAAGGAAGCTACAATGATCACGGCTGAAATAAGCACCCTCTTCTTTTTGTCTCTCTTTCTTTTTAAATTTCCCCCTGCCTTAAAATCGTGTAATAAAAACAACAACAATGCAATGCCAATCACAGCATGGAGAACTTGAGAGATAATATTAGTATAAAAAACCACGCTGACCCAATGGTGTCCCTCAGGTCAGAAAATACCTTCTAAGATGATGGAAGCGTCAAGAAGCGTTCTCTAAAACGCCGTGGGAGATTGAGACATATATATATATATATATTTAAAGGGAAGGATAATATAAGATGTTTTGAAGAAGAAACTTTCAAGAAAGAGTGATTAAAAACAGATGCCATGATGCGTTAATGAACTAATAGGACATTATTTATTTTGCAGGTGAGAAAAAGTGAAAATATCTTAAGAATGCCGAATAAATGGTATCGGAAATGGGAAAAACTCCGGAAGTTTGTGAATAACTTCAATAGAGTTTGTTTTTGTATATAAATAACTCTTAGACTTCCAAGAAAAAACAAAATCATAGGCATTACCGAAGCTAATTTATTTATGTCATATTCCATTAAAAGTATAGTCATACTCCATGGCTACATGTATATCCCGGTATCCAGAAGAAATGTACCAGGAAAAAACGGCCAAGGAAGAAATGGACCAGGAAAAAATAAACCAAGATAGAAAAAGAAAATAATGACTCATGGAAAAAGTGACCCAAATGCATGGGTGGAATGCAACGAAGTATTGTGCAAATACCATTTATCATATAAATTAACTATTTAATGGCAAATAATAATTATATTTTTGCAATTATAGATCGATTCCCTTGCTATTAAACAGTACACCAATTTAATCGGGCCATTTTCCCATGCGACATCCTTTTTCTCTTCTATCTCGGGTAATTTCTTCGTAGGCCGTAATCTTCTCGCTCATTCCTTCCGAATATCGTATTTCCCATATATTTGCTATATATACAAATTTTGTATTTATAGCAAAAAATACGCTTTGGAGACAAATGGAATCACGTGTTTTCTGCATAAAACAGGTAAAGCTAATACTGGTTCTCTCGATGTTATGGAGGTTTAAAAATAAAATAACACATTCAATGTAGAGATTCATGATAAAAAATGCAAGAAGATATCTGATGTACTTTTATTAACTAACCTGGGTAAAAGTATTTTTGACAGAATTTGCAAATAGTAGAGACATAAATGAATAATAATATTTTTAATGAAAAAAAGAGATGAAAGAACCACGTGCAGCGCTTGACTAACGACATGAAGCAGTTATTGCTAAGGTCTGCTTTTTAAAGATATACAAGTGTTGACTCTTATTAGTCCCGGCATTTGTAAATATAGATGATTTGTGAGCAAATCTTTAGGGAAAAAAGTTTTCATGTCTCATTATCATAACATGAAAATGATAGGGGTATGAGTATGTATTTTGTATATAAATTGTAGTTGTTATAAATTATAATAAACGTGTGGCTAGTGTTTGAACTGATAGTAATGCTAATTGTTTTAGCACAAATGTGTTCAGTCTGCATCGGTAGATTTTTTTTAACGTGCCATCTGTAGGTGGTATCCTTAGATTCTGAAAAATATTCATTTAAGGGAGGAGGGATTACACTCCATTTTCGAGAAACCATAGGGGGGGGGGGGGTAATCGGTAGCAGTATTCGGTAGTCTTTTTTAATTTCGATCAGTAACGTTAGAAAAAAATCCACCAGTATTACCGATTAACAATCAGTAATCTCAAATAGGGATAGATGTGACGTTACTAGAATGGCGGCATCTATATAAATGTTATAGGTGAATGATATATATTTGATTATTGATTAATCTTTTGATAATTTGGAACTACGAAAAGGTTTGAATGACTGTAAATATAAAGTACATAATTTACTGTCAACATATTCTATATAGATTCGTCATTAGTTATAGGTACCTCCGTCCATTTATATAGTTTTATTATTTTAAATCGTTTTTACCCTTAGTTACTACCTCACAGTAACATATTTTATACTTCTATTATTTTATAGGTAGACATCGTATAACACACAGAAGGTCAAATCATAGAACTGCAGTATCTTTAATTTAGTTTTCGTCGTGCAACTACAGTTTGTCAAAAATGTCAATTCTATCCCATGTTAGAGGGCAAAAAGGATTCGAAAGAACCTTCCTTTATCATCATAGAGCTTTTATAGATTATTTATGCTTTAATCATTAAAAATTAAATATTTGAAAGTAAATTTAGTATGACGTCATATTCAATGACTCATCGTCACATATTTAAAGAGTATTTTTATTTATATTACTGTTCATTTGACTAAGAAGAAACATTTTATTTGATGGAAAAAATACATCATGCTTTGATTAAATGATCTTGGTCATTTAATTTTTTTGTTGATCATGAGTCAACATTTAACAGATCCATGCGCTTGAATACACTCTATAAACTCTGGCCTAATGGCCTAAACAAGAACTCCATAAACATGTGGATTTTTTTGCATCACAGCACACAGAAGCCCACATGTTTGAGTAGGATTTACGAAAATATGTCTTTTAAAGCTTACCTTTCTAGGCATGATGATGGAAAATGTGGGGAATAAAAAGAGAAAAAATAACTATAGCACCAAAAATATAACTATCACAGACGGAATTTCTATCACCGGATATCACAGATCTTTTACAACGTGTATGTGTGTACAAGATATCAAAGTGCACTTAGACTCTTCGTGAATGGATTCCTTCAGTCAGCTGGGCCAAGAAATATTAAAAAGAGAGGAGAAAGAAGGCGTAGTTTGCAATTTCGTACCTTTATTTTAAGGCATGCAAAAAATAAGTAGTAGACGGGGAAGAAGACTGCAAAGGCCGACAGGAAGAGTTCTTAGACGTGATTATCAAATGCTGTTATCTACATATTTTCAGTGATTCTCAAGTCTATTCCTGATGGCTTAAAAAATACATATTAGATAGGCCTCAATTCAGAGTGTAAGCCAGGTAGTTAGGACCAAGGTATATTAAAAAACAAGATACTTCCATATTGCCAAAAGAGCTGACTTTTCGTTTGCAGGCGTTTTTAATGGCGTAACAATAGATATATAAAGAAAGACATAGAGGGTTGATTGGATTCTTCAGAGGAACACGTCATTGTGCCCAATATAAACAAATATTTTATCTCTTTGATCAGCTTACGATGACGTTTTCAATTACTTTGTTTATATTGGACACAGAATACAGCTGAACGATGTTTATTTGCTATTAAAGGGAATAAGCTCTCTATATCTTTATATGTCTATGGGCGTAACGCCGGCAAGCGGGAGGAATACATGTTATTCTTCCTGCTTACGTCATTAAAAATCTATTTTCCATACGTCACAAATAATACAAATAAAATTTATGAAGTTTTACCACCAATGAAAATATGAAATATTACACATAATTTTTTGTAAGAATTATAATAATATTACTATGTAAATTATTTTATAGTTAAAAAACATTACGATTACAATGTAGTTTTTGTTATATTTAATATGGAAATAAAAATATAATAATTGTTGTCAAGAAGTTGAAAATAATATGGTCAATGTTATTCCATTCACTTACTTGGATTTTATAGTACTTTATTTATGTTTATTTTGGAGAACAATAATATATAAAATTATAATTTTAAAGTTGTATTATTAGACGTAAGGTATTTTGGAATAACAAGTTCCTTTCCAAAAGTTAAAAAACTTAGATCTTTGTCATATTAGTACCTTTTTATTGTATAAGAACCATTATTTAATTATTTCTATTTACTGGATATTTTTTAATGATGTTTCCATCAAATTCTACTATCTTATAAAAAGCCTGAACAGATATATTCCTTTAAAACCGATTCGGCTGTTCAACTTTATCTATAATAAATTGAAAAAAGTGTGACTGAATATAATAACTTATTCTTCTAATATTATTTTCACCTTCAATTATACAAATATTATTCTATTTAAAAAAATGTATTTCTTTGAAACTTTGCTTTCATGTTTTTTATTTTATAAAAGGTTTAACATGGTCTCTTATGGCATCTTATGCCAAGCTTTCTGTTAGATAAGTTGATTGAACGCATCATGTGCAATATCTCCTTCTATAGGGCGGTATAGGAGACGACTTCCTGTTTCTACCTGAGATAATACATAATATATATTTCATAAATACCATAAGAAGTAAAAGTCAAAATATTTATTTTATATTCCTAAAAATATCCAATGCATTTATGAATCATTATGAACTAATCTATGAAATTATTTCCAACAAAGCCTTTATGATATATATCATGAAATATAAAACTAGGCTCTCGAATAATTGAATGAACAAGATATTAGGTGTAAAAAAGTCCATGGGCACTTGACACATAAATCCATAGATAGATAGAGTTATTTTTCGTAGATATATAGTTATATGTATTACTAATTCCAGTGATCTAAATATGTCTGAGAGTCGCTGTAGATTACCAAAAACTTTTTACTATTGCCTTTTTAAAAGTTTGACTAGTGTAACATCTATTTAGCGTGATAGAGCCTCCGAACCAAGGGACTATAGGGTTATGAACATTATCATTTGTAATGGATGCGTAGCAACTGGATAAATGTCCTTAAACCTTTTTGAGATAGTTTGTGCAATTTATTTAATGCAACATAAACATATAATCAGAAATATTCAACAAATTATTTGTTGCTTGAACTAAATTTCTTATGTCTCCGGCCCAGCATGCTTCTTACTAAATGTTTCAGTGGCTTACTTTTTATTCCAACTAACGGTTTAGATGGTTTTTTAAAGACCTACTTCAGAACCATTTTGAATCGTCGGATCCTTGTTGGCCTTATACATACTTCACTAGAGCTTGATTTTGAATATTTTTTTGTGACGATAGTTGAGGGATGTAGTTCATTGGGGAACATAGTCACAGCTACTACTGAAGCATATATGAGCGATTCATTTAAGGAAGCTCAAAGCTTTATTTTAAGAAATAGCTATGCTACTTAAATACATAATTTTTTAAACCAAACTTCCTAAAAAAATTAAGCCTCCGGATCGGTATAAATGCTCGGTGATTCGTTTTGTGTTAGGGAATTCCACATCTATGATAAAACGAAAATCAATATGTTTTTTTAGGTCTTGATTAAAATTGTAGATTACAATTGAAAAATACATAAAATATATAAGTAGAATTGAGTACTAAAAAAATATGAAACTCTACCTACTAAACAACGATAAAACTCAATATAAAAATAAATTACAAGGAGTTAGATAAGGGGCTATAATAAATATGTCATTGTGCCCAAAATAAACAATCTTTCTATCTCTATGATCAACTTACGATGACGTAGAACAAATTACTTTCATAGAAATATAAAGACATATAGAGCTTATAGGATTCTTTCGAGAAATACGTTATTGTGTCTAATATTAACAAATCTTTCTATCTTTATGATCAGCTTACGATGACGTATACAAATTAATTTCTTTATATGGGGCACAGAATACAGCTGAACGATGTTTCTTTGCTATTGAAGGGAATAAGTTATCTATATCTATATATCTCAATGACTACTTTGTTTATATTGGGCACAGGCGATAGCTGAACAATGTTTCTCTGTTATTAAAGGAATAAGCTTTCTTATATCTTTATGGCCTCTGCACTTGAAAGTACACCATGAATATTGTATCTTCAGAGTAATTGCGGCGTTTAATATCAATTTTTGTTCCTTGATAACATCTTCATAAATATCCTTTACCTATAAAATATTGGATTTTTCTAGTATCCTTTGGATATTTTTATGGAATACCTACACTTGAGAGTTTTCATTTAAAATTGTATTAATGGTCTTGCTTCATAGGAGGTAAATCAGACAAAAAAGAGAGGTGACTCACGTATATACGATGATTAAGAATGGCTCCAGATGGTGGGGATTTTTATACTTTTATTATTTATTTCACATCTTGAAATATATTTATACCAAGACAAAAGAGGCCTTATAACTTTGAATTTCCTTTTGAGTTTTAATCACAATAAAAGCATTTTTTCAATTTTCCCCTAGGAGTATATGCTGTTAAGCTTCTCATAGGGTTACTGCAATTTAATGCAGCAGCCCGTTAGACATATACCCTAAAGGTGAGGTGCACATGGGCTGAAAAGTTCCGGGCCTAACAAAGAAAACACTTTTTTTTTTGTTCGAAATTAGCTTTACTCATCAACGTAATCTCCATCAAGAGCAAAGCAATCATTCCAGCGCCGCTCTAACATTTCAATACCACTTTTGTAGAACGATCCATCTTTTCCCCAAAATAGGCCTCAGTTTGAGCGACAACCCCTTCATTCGTGCAAAATTACTTACCGGCGAGCATTTTTTTCAGGTCAGAGAACAACCAGTAGTCGCTGGGAGTCAAATCTGGCGAATACTGTATATGTGGGAACAACTCGAAGTTCAATTCACGCCATTGTTTTGATTGACTTGTGACAGGGTGCGTTGTCTAGATAAAACAAAAAAAAATTTGCCATATGCGGTCGTTTCTTTGCAATTTCGGCCTTCAAACGCTCCAATAACGCTATTTAATATTCACTGTTGATGGTATTTCCTTTCTCAAAATAGTGGATGAATATTAAACCACGCATATCCCAAAATACCGAGGCCATAACCTTTCCAGCCGATTGTTGTGCTTTCGGGCGCTTTGGACGAGGTTCACCAGTTGCTGTCCACTCAAATGACGATCGTTTTGATTCCGGAGTGAAGTGATGGATCCATGTTTCATCATTGTCACATATCGACGCAAAAATTCCAGTTTGTTACGTTTAAACATGGCCAAACACTTCTCAGAATCATCAGCACCTTCCTGTTTTTAGTCAACAGTAAGCAAATGCGGCACCCACTTTGAACAGAGCTTTCTCATAGTCAAATGCTCATGCAATATAAAGCCAACACGTTTTTTTGATATCTTTACAATGTCAGCTAACTCACACAACTTCACTTTTCGATCATTAAAAACGATTTTGTGGATTTTTTGATGTTTTCTGGTGTTACCGCCTCATTTGGACGTCCACTGCGTTCTGCGTCATTGGTGTCTCTACGACCACATTTGAAGTCAGCAAACCAACGTTTTATTGTTGTTTCTGATAGAGCGGAATCCCCATAACACTTTTCAAGCCATTGCTTCGCTTGAACAGTATTTTTTCTCCTCAAGAAGCAGTGTAAAATTAAAACACGAAATTATTTTTGATCCCTTGTTTTAAAATAACAACAGTAGCGTCACTCTTAGCACAATAACTCAAAAACTAATGAATAGAATATTATGAAATTTTAACAGCTGTCTTTTGAAGGTTAGTATTAACTGATAAAAAGGTTATTGCAATAAAATACCGTCATATATGTGTTAGGCTCGGGACTTTTCAGCCCATGTGCTATATGCTTCGGCAGTACATATACTAAAATTGGAACGACACAGATAAGATTAGCATGGTCCCAGCACAAGGATGACCCCCAAAATCGTGAAGCATTCCGTACAATGAAAGCTATTATCGATCATAATTTAAGTTGGCTACGTTTGTAATTTTTAAGGCAATTTTCAATATGAAGTTTTAATGTTGTTGTTGTTTTTTCTCGATAAAATGAGGCGTTGACAGGACAACGTAAGATTCATAGTATTTAATTTAGGGGAATTTAAGATTATTTATATGTTGAATATAGATTCATCAAAGAAGGTGTTTTATTATGGAATAATAATTTCTATTTATTATTATTATCTGGAATAACAATTTAATCTCAAAGACAGTTAAGCTAGAAACTAAGAGTTAGGGTATTTCATTATGTGTGACTCCTGCATGTTTTCACTCCTATATATCATATTAAATTATATCCATTTCATATATCTATAATCATATTAAATCATATCAAAGTGGATTAAATCATAAAATAATACAAAATTATATATATTCCAGCAAATTTTTTTTCGACGCAAGTCTTACTATATATAAAAAGTATACTTTATCTATGGAGAATAAATAAATAATAGATCAATGATTTCTTTTATGCAGACTTAGAATTATACATGAGTAATACATCAATTTAATTAGAAGAATGTATTTATATTGGTCCATGGAAATTTAAGGTATGGACATTGGACAAAGGGGTCACAAAAAAACAGAATTAGTCATTGATGTTTGGTAGTCAATAGAGATTAATTTGATAATATCACAAAACACCGACTTTCTAAAGTCGACATAATTTGTCCGACTTTTCGAAGGTTCAAATTAATTAGTTGGACTCTTAATAAGTCGGCCTTTTGCCTTTGTTTAATTGGATGGCGTGGAATCTGAATTTGGTTTTTCTAAATTGCTTCCAGTATTTAGATTTTTTTATCAACATTTTTTTGTGCCTATATATTCGATAGAATTACATCCGACAGGATATAAATAAACATTATATCATTAAAATTAGTCTATCGAACCTAAGATCTTATCAATGAGGTAGACCAAAAATGACTATCCCCTCTCGGGATTCAACATTTATCCCTAATTATGGCCTAAAAAGTAGCCCCAATGATATAAATATTCAAATGCTCATATAACCCTTTGATTGACATCAAACATTTCAAGGATTCGATTAGAGGGACATTTTTTTTCAGAAGATTTTCACAAAATGTTATGTAACTATCCACAGCCTAATTAAATAAGTCATACATCTTTAAAAAATCCAGTAAATATAGTTTTTCTATGGCCTACTTCTAAAAAATCGTTCCGTGGATAATGATTTTGTCTTATGTCAGAACTTGGACTACCGATTGATATTGGGTAGATCGGTACTAACTGCAGTGGATTTATGTTATCAATACCGATCTGTTTTTTAATGTTTTGATAAAACTAAGAAACATCAATTACATTATTTGGAGTCAATGTGTAGCGGTATATTGAAAAATGAGCGATAATTTTGAGTTCTTTAAAAGATTGCATCCAAAGCCAGATGAATGTCTCAAGTAAGCAAAATTATTTGTTCATTAAGTAGTCCTTTTTTAGAAAAAATCATTCGTGAACGACTCGTTTTAGTGAACGAGAATTAAAGACCAAATCTTTATAAAGCATCGTTTTTCGTATCAAAATAATCTTATTCCTATAGAAAATTTAGAGTACTTGAGCAGCAATGATAGCGCTGATTACACCGTGTAACAAAGTTTGTGTCCTTGAGTTGAAACTGTTATTTTCTATGTGCCTATGTCCAGAAAACATGAAAAAATACTTTTAATTATTTCTGATTTTGCTTTTGTGTCCAGGATAAGGATATTGTGAAATTTACAATTTTCATCATTCTCATGGTTCAAGCCCAGTTATCTTGGTGGAAAGTAAGAATAACCCCAAATGTTAGTAGTATTTATTTTTCTACTAATCTGTGCATTTCAAATCCATTTTTATAATTTATATATCTTTCGTACTAATCGAATAAATCGGCTATATTTCAAAAAGTTGACCATATTTTAGTGTTCTATTTAAGCGGTGATATATTTTTTGTTTCGATCTATGGACTATAATCAATATGTAATATATTTTTGGTATGTGTCAATACATTTCAGAACAGTTTTTATAATTTCGATATCTGGCATGAAAGTAAAGAAAAGATAAATTTAGTAGGACGAAGTATTAATAATATTAAGTAACTACTTTGGTAAATCACTGAGGTTGCATTTATATTATTGTGATTTGTTACGAAGAAAAA
Source organism: Caligus rogercresseyi (assembly GCA_013387185.1). Lineage (NCBI taxonomy): Eukaryota > Metazoa > Arthropoda > Copepoda > Siphonostomatoida > Caligidae > Caligus > Caligus rogercresseyi. The sequence goes on from CP045900.1 coordinate 11,448,603, forward strand.
AAACAGGTTTGCCTTTTTATTTGGAAGTTCCTTAAATAATTTGGTAACAATATTGAAATGCAATTTTCCAAATCACAGTCTACAAAATTGAATTATTTCTGACACTTGTAAATAATTATATGTAAATAAAAGGCAAACCTATTTTTTCTTCGTAACAAATCACAAAATATAAAATGCAACCTCAATGATCACCTAAAAGTAGTTACTTAATATGATTAATACTTCCCCTATTAATTTATCTTTCTTTACTTTCATGCCAGATATCAAAATAATAAAAACTGTTCTGAAATGTATTGACACATACCAAAATATATTACATATGATTATAGTCAATAGACTCGAAACAAAAAATATATCACCACTTAATAGAACACTAAAATAAGGTCAACTTTTTGAAATATATAGCCGATTTTTTCGATTAGTACGAAAGATATATAAATTATAAAAATGGATTTGAAATGCACAGATATAGTAGAAAAATCAATACAACTGACATTTTTCGGTTATTCTTACTTTCCATGAAGATAACTGGGCCTGAACCATTAGAAATGATGAAATTTGTAATTTTTTTAAAAAAGGTCATAAAGGCCAAACCTTTTTTCGGACGAAACTTTAAGTGGCATTTTTGGAATCTACGTAAAAATGGGACTCAAATTAGGAATTTCAGCTAAGGACAAACAAAACCTTAATTTTGTTACATAGTGTTATCGAAGTATTAGTTTTGATATTTATTTTGAGGAAAGACAACGACACAAAAAAGTAAGAGAGAGTCAATGTTGATATAATTTAATTTATATCCAGTCGGATGCAATTCTATCGAACCATATAGGCACAATTTTTTATTTTGATTAAGGTCAACATAGATATTAAATATTCAAAGAATGATCAGAATTTACTTTTTCTGAAGCTGAAATTAGTGCTGCATATTTTTAATTATGTGTCAGCATAGCTGATATTAAAGCACTCCTTATTTCATGGGGGAGAATATGAAGTCTCATGCTTCTCTTTAGTTTTATATGTCGCTGTCTTTTTTCAACAATGGAGAGCATAAGGAATACTCCTTGCATTCGTACGATGCTTTAGTACTTATATTATCTATGCTTTTTCACTTCTTAAGTAGAGTTTATCAAGAGAAATCTCTACTAATAATAAAAGAATTCCGTTCGTTCGTCTCTCTGTATCTTCCGAACGTTTATTATATCTTGACGGAATTTTCAGTGAATAGTTTTAAGAGTGTTTTAGTGGGGTTGTATACTCCCAGCTAATTCGTCATCACCATGTTTATTTTATTCGCCAAAACGTCTTTTGTCGATTTTTTTAAAATTGCCAAGTTAGGTTTTGACAAAAAAATTATGTGGAAGATTCTAAAGTAGTAAGACGTGTATTTTTTTGTTTGTGTGTTTACCGGAAAATTCGTTTTCCATATGATTACTTAAAAATAAATTTTTCTGTCCCTGTCTTTTCCCAAAATTTAAGTTTGTGGAATATAACAATTTTTATACCGTAACTTCGCGCTAATAAAATTTTAATAATGCCTAGACATGGAGAGTGATGTAAAAAACTCTCAACTTTTCTTGATAAAGATATGAAGTCGCACTCTCTCTCTTGTTTACTACTGCCCAATATTACAATAAAGACCCAATAAGTGTTTTTCAAGGAAATGATTTAATATGAAAAATCACATGCAATGACATCATTAGAATTATTCGTATGATTTTTTTCTTCCAAAGACATCCCAGAAATCCCGGCAGCGCCGGGAACATCTGCTATTAACATATAAAATTGATTGTAAGTCATTCAAAGCAAATATATAGATATTTTAAATCAAATTTATTACCAATTTCACCTCCAATCGATAGATTTGAAAAATATACATCTCTGTCGATGCCGGTCGGATATAACTTAATAACGAATATTGATGCACATGGTAGACTTTTTATTCTACGAATCCAATTTTGTCTAATGTACACCTCCAATACCACTTCCTCATTTTGTATGTGATAGTTGGAATATTCTTTCTAAATAGGGTGAGATGATAAAATATTGAGAACCCTGTCTTAATTATCTAGTTTATTTTGAGCAATTTTATTTTTGGAATTTCATTTTTATCAACATGAAAAGTAACTCAAAAATCGCTAAATTCAATAGAACCCCCCCCCCCCCCCCAAAATGCTCTCTTTATTTAGCTCAATCAATGTTTTTTATGTCACTCCAGGAAAAAAGTGAGGACGTGCAGAAGTGCAATTGAAATTACTGCGAGTCATTCTGGCATAAAAGAGAGGACGGTTTTTTTCAACAAACGGCGAAACTAACGGACGAACGCTAAAAAATCTAACGTCCACAAGCCTGGAAATAACATACTTTTGACATTGATTATTTTTCAGTTTGACGTATTGTTTTGCTAAATTAGTGAAGTTTTAAGTCAGAATTCTAAATTTTCTCTAAAAATTTAGCCTATTCAGAATTTGCTTGTGTTTTTTTTGCATATAATTATTGTACATAAACATATGTAAGTAACAATATGTATATAATTTCAATCTTATAATAAGTGTATTTATTTTTTGTATCTTAAAATTAAAGTATATAAAGTAGTATATATATATATATATATTAAGAATTACTAACTACATACTTTTTCAAACAACATTCTTTCCATGCATGAATCTCTCAAGGGACATTAAAAAATATATATTTAGCTTTAAATTTTGCATAGATATGCTTCTTTCAATTTGACCGAACGCAAAAAAAAGATGAACACCATACAAAAGTACAGATATATATCACTCCGTCATCATCATCTATACAATCGTTATCAAAAGGATTAAGGAATATATAATTTCGCAAATGCCATTAAAAGTAACGTATTATCCAGAAAAAAAGGATCATTCCCTAATTTTTTAAAGAAGATTTTAAACTATATATATCAATAGAATGACGTCACGTTAAATTAAATCAACGGGGATAATGTTTTTAGGAAAATGCAAATTACCAATAAACATATTTTTGTTAAAGTTGATAAACCAATTTTCTTACTTTTAACTTATCGTCAAAGCAAGGATCTATTTATCGTCATGAAGGATACATCAATATAAGATACATTAAACCCTTGGTAAGAGCAGTTACTTGCTGAAATGAATATTAATAAGTGATACTGTACAAGCTATTCTAAAGGATTAGATTGTAATTGACATGGCTCAAGACCCATGAGGATTTGTGTTCTTAAGAGTGAAATTCTTATATCTGAGTTGATGTTCACACAACCATGAGTGAAGTAAAAAGAGCTTTTTATTTCACGCTACTTTCTTTGCAACCAATCACGTCGATAAAATCCGATTGTGGATTCCTTACTATAGGTCAGAAAATACAGCATATCTTATTATATGAAAAATGATGAAATATGTTCTAGAAGTATTGAATGGTACAATGTATATATACGCTTAAATATAGTAATGAGTCACCCCTAAAAAGTCCATCATTTATATTAAAAGCATGAGACCTCACAGGGGGGCTCCTTCTATGTATATTATTATGTATACAACACAAGTAGTATAATTAAATATCGGGAAATAGTAAATTGAGTCATATTTAAAATATGTATTTAAAACTCTTTTTCTCATTTTTCGAGAATACAAATTTTTATAAAATACGTTCATATTGGAATAATCAGAGAGGAAGGAGTATGACAATATAAACATTTCTCATTAAATGATGGTTCATGAGAATAAACTACAGGTGATTGGATATCGTCTGCTCATTA
>CP045900.1:11452459-11515952 GCA_013387185.1 Caligus rogercresseyi
TCCAGCACATTTTTTTTTTCGACGCAAGTCTTACTATATATAAAAAGTATACTTTATCGATGGAGAATAAATAATAATAGATCCATGATTCTTTTATGCAGACTTAGAATTATACTGAGTAATACATCAATTTAATTAGAGAATTATTTATATTGGTCCATGGAATTTAAGGTATGGACATTGGACAAAGGGGTCAGCAAAAAACAGAATTAGTCATTGATGTTTGGTTAGTCAATAGAGATTATTTGATAATATCACAAAACACCGACTGTCTAAAGTCGACATAGTTGTTCCGACTTTTCGAAGGTTCAAATTAATTAGTTGCTCTTAATAAGTCGGCCTTTTGCCTTTGTTTAATGGGATGGCGTGGAATCTGAATTTGGTTTTTCTAAATTGCTTCAGTATTTAGATTTTTTTATCAACATTTTTGTGCCTATATATTCGATAGAATTACATTCGACAGGATATAAATAAACATTATTCATTAAAATTAGTCTATCGAACCTAAGATCTTATCAATGAGGTAGACCAAAATGACTATCCCCTCTCGGGATTCAACATTTTATCCTAATTATGGCCTAAAAAGTAGCCCCAATGATATAAATATTCAAATGCTCATATAACCCTTGATTGATCAAACATTTCAAGGATTCGATTAGAGGGACATTTTTTTCCAGAAGATTTTCACAAAAAGTTTATGTAACTATCCACAGCCTAATTAAATAAGTCATACATCTTTAAAAAATCCAGTAAATATAGTTTTTCTATGGCCTACTTCTAAAAAATCGTTCCGTGGATATGATTTTGTCTTATGTCAGAACTTGGACTACCGATTGATATTGGTAGATCGGTACTAACTGCAGTGGATTTATGTTATCAATACCGATCTGTTTTTTAATGTTTTGATAAAACTAAAAAACATCAATTACATTTTGGATGTCAATGTTAGCGGTATATTGAAAAATGAGCGATAATTTTGAGTTCTTTAAAATAGATTGCATCCAAAGCCAGATGAATGTCTCAAGTAAGCAAAATTATTTGTTCATTAAGTAGTCCTTTTTTAGAAAAAATCATTCGTGAACGACTCGTTTTAGTGAACGAGAATTAAAGACCAAATCTTTATAAAGCATCGTTTTTCGTATCAAAATAATCTTATTCCTGTAGAAAATTTAGAGTACTTGAGCAGCAATGATAGCGCTGATTACACCGTGTAACAAAGTTTTTGTCCTTGAGTTGAAACTGTTATTTTCTATGTTGCCTATGTCCAGAAAACATGAAAAAATACTTTTAATTATTTCTGATTTTGCTTTTGTGTCCAGGATAAGGATATTTGGAAATTTACAATTTTCATCATTTCTCATGGTTCAGCCCAGTTATCTTGGTGGAAAGTAAGAATAACCCCAAATGTTAGTAGTATTTATTTTTCTACTATATCTGTGCATTTCAAATCCATTTTATAATTTATATATCTTTCGTACTAATCGATAAATCGGCTAATATTTCAAAAGTTGACCATATTTTAGTGTTCTATTTAAGCGGGATATATTTTTGTTTCGATTCTATGGACTATAATAATATGTATATTTTTTGGTATGTGTCAATACATTTCAGAACAGTTTTTATAATTTCGATATCTGGCATGAAAGTAAAGAAAAGATAAATTTAGTAGGACGAAGTATTAATCATATTAAGTAACTACTTTGGGTAATCACTGAGGTTGCATTTTATATTATTGTGATTTGTTACGAAGAAAAAAAACAGGTTTGCCTTTTTATTTGGAAGTTCCTTAAATAATTTGTAACAATATTGAAATGCAATTTTCCAAATCACAGTAACTCTCTAAAAATTGAATTATTTTTGACACTTGTAAATATTATATGTAAATAAAAAGGCAAACCTATTTTTTTCTTCGTAACAAATCACAATATATAAAATGCAACCTCAATGATCACCTAAAAGTAGTTACTTAATATGATACTTCCCCCTAAATATATTCAACAAAATATCATTTTTATAAATGCATTTCTTGACTATTACACTATGTACATTTTTTGCCCCTGATGAATTTCTAGTTTGAATCCCATTTTTTACGTAGATTCAAAATGCACTCAAATACGTCCGCAAAAAGGTCTTTATAATATCAAATAATAATAACTGTTCTGAAATGTATGACAATACCAAAAATATATTCATATTGATTATATCAATAGACTCGAACAAAAAATGTATCACCACTTAATAGAACACTAAAATAAGGTCAACTTTTTGAAATATATAGCCGATTTTTTCGATTAGTACGAAAGATATAAATTATAAAAATGGATTTGAAATGCACAGATATAGTAGAAAAATCAATACAACTGACATTTTCGGTTATTCTACTTTCCATGAAGATAACTGGGCATTAGAAATGATGAAAATTGTAAATTTTTTAAAAAGGTCATAAAGGCCAAACCTTTTTCGGACGAAACTTTAAGTGGCATTTTTGGAATCTACGTAAAAATGGGACTCAAATTAGGAATTTCAGCCAAGGACAAACAAAAACCTTAATTTTGTTACATAGTGTATCGAAGTATTAGTTTTGATATTTATTGTGAGGAAAGACAACGACACAAAAAAGTAAGAGAGAGTCAATGTTGATATAATGTTAATTTATATCCAGTCGGATGCAATTCTATCGAACCATATAGGCACAATTTTTTTTATTTTGATTAAGGTCAACATAGATATTAAATATTCAAAGAATGATCAGAATTTACTTTTTCTGAAGCTGAAATTAGTGCTGCATATTTTTAATTATGTGTCAGCGTAGCTGATATGATATTAAAGCACTCCTTATTTCATGGGGGAGAATATGAAGTCTCATGCTCTCTTTAGTTTTATATGTCGCTGTCTTTTTTCAACAATGGAGAGCATAAGAAATACTCCTTGCATTCGTACGATGCTTTAGTACTTTATATTCTCTATGCTTTTTCACTTCTTAAGTAGAGTTTATCAAGAGAAATCTATACTATAAAATAATCCGTTCGTTCTTCGTTTCTCTGTATCTCCGGAACGGTTTATTATATCTTGACGAAATTTTCAGTGAATAGTTTTAAGAGTGTTTTAGTGGGGTGGTAAACTCCCAGCTAATTCGTCATCGCCATGTTTATTTTATTCGCCAAAACGTCTTTTGTCGATTTTTTAAAATTGCCAAGTTAGGTTTTGACAAAAAAATTCTGTGGAAGATTCTAAAGTAGTAAGACGTGCATTTTTTTGTTTGGGTGTTTACCGGAAAATTCGTTTTCCATATGATTACTTAAAATAAGTTTTTTTCTGTCCCTGTCTTTCCCCAAATTTAAGTTTGTGGAATATAACACTTATTTTATACCGTAACTTCGCGCTAATAAAATTTTAATAATGCCTAGACATGGAGAGTGATGTCAAAAACTCTCAACTTTTCTGATAAAGATATGAAGTCGCACTCTCTCTCTCTTGTTCACTACTGCCCCCCCCCCCCCCCCCCAAAGGAGACCCAAACAAATACTCTGATATTCAACACTATCTACATATCTTCTATGTTCTCTATGAAATGACTTAGAATAACTTACTTTACTAAAATTCACAATAGACCCAATGATGTGTTTTTTTAAGGAACTGATTTTAATATGAAAAATCACATGCAATGACATCATTAGAATTATTCGTATGATTTTTTTCTATTCCAAGACATCCGGAAATCCCGGGCAGCGCCGGGTAACATCTGCTATTAACATATAAAATTGATTGTAAGTCATTCAAAGCAAATATATAGATATTTAAATCAAATTTATTACCAATTTCACCTCCAATCGAGAGATTTGAAATATACATCTCTGTCGATGCCGATCGGATATAACTTAATAACGAATATGATGCACATGGTAGACTTTTTATTCTACCGAATCCCGGTTTTGTCTAATGTTTATGGCACACCTCCAATACTTTTCCTCATTTTGTATGTGATAGTTGGATATGAGCCCTTCTCTTTCTAAATAGGGTGAGATGATAAAAATTGAGAACCCCTGTCTTAATTATCTAGTTTATTTTGAGCAATTTTATTTTTGGAATTTTCATTTTTTATCAAAATGAAAAGTAACTCAAAAATCGCTAAATTCAATAGAACCCCCCCCCCCCCCCCAAAAAAAATTGCTCTCTTTTTTAGCTCAATCAATGTTTCTATGTCACTCCAGGAAAAAACGTGAGGACGTGCAGAAGTGCAATTGAAATTACTGCGAGTCATTCTGGCATAAAAGAGAGGACGTTTTTTTTTCAACAAACGGCGAAACTAACGGACGAACGCTAAAAAATCTAACGTCCACAAGCCTGGAAGTAACATACTTTTGACCTATGATTATTTTTCAGTTTGACGTATTGTTTGCTAAATTAGTGAAGTTTTAAGTCAGAATTCTAAATTTTCTCTAAAAATTTAGCCTATTCAGAATTTGCTTGTGTTTTTTGTTTTGCTATAATTATGTTACATAAACATATGTAAGTAACAATATGTATATAATTCAATCTTATATAAGTGTATTTTTTTTTGTATCTTAAAATTAAAGTATATGAAACTTTTTAGTAGTAAATATATATATATATATATTAAGAATTTACTAACTACATACTTTTTCAACAACATTCTTTCCATCATTGAATCTCTCAAGGACATTAAAAAATATATTATTTAGCTTTAAATTTTGCATAGATATGATGCTCTTTCAATTTGACCGAACGCAAAAAAGATGAGCACCATACAAGTACAGATATATATCACTCCGTCATCATCATCTATACAATCGTTATCAAAAGGATTAAGGAATATATAATTCGCAAATGCCATTAAAGTAACGTATTATCCAAAATAAAAGGATCATTCCCTAATTTTTTTTAAGAATATTTTAAACTATATATTTCAATAGAATGACGTCACGTTATTAAATCAACGGGGATAGATGTTTTTAGGGTAGAAAATGCAAATTTACCAATAACATATTTTTGTTAAAGTTGATAAAACAATTTTCTTACTTTTAACTTATCGTCAAAGCACGGATCTATTTATCGTCATGAAGGATACATCAATATAAGTATACATTAAGACCCTTGGTAAGAGCAGTTCTTGCTGAAATGATATTAATAAGTATACGTACAAGCTATTTCTAAGGATTAGTAGTTGTAATTGACATGGCTCAAGACCCATGAGGATTTGTGTTCTTAAGAGTGAAATTCTTATATCTGAGTTGATGTTCACACAACCATGAGTGAAGTAAAAAAGCTTTTTATTTCACGCTACTTTCTTTGCAACCAATCACGTCCGATAAAAATCCGATTGTGGATTCCTTACATATAGGTCAGAAAATACAGCATATCTTAAAATTATATGAAAATGATGAATATGTTCTAGAAATATTGAATGGTACAATGTATTATACGCTTAAATATAGTAATGAGTCACCCCTAAAAAGTTCCATCCATTTATATTACCACAGCATGAGACCTCACAGGGGGGCTCCTTCTATGTATATTATTATATGTTTACAACACAAGTAGTATAATTAATATCGGGAAATAGTAAATTGAGTCATATTTAAAATATGTATTTAAAACTCTTTTTCTCATTTTTTTAGGATAAAATTTTTATAAACTACGTTCATACTTGGAATATCAGAGAGGAAGGAGTATGACATATAAAACTTTCTCATTAAATGATGGGTCATGAGAATAAACTACAGGTGATTGGATATCGTCTGCTCATTACAATACTCTTTATAATTTTTTTTCTTTTTATTGATTGGATTTGTTTTTTTTACCTGCATAAAAAAAGAGAGAGGAAAACTCACTCGGGAAATCAATCGTTTGATTTTTAAAGAATCTTTTTAGCCATGATATGGAATGTTCAAATCTTATTTAAAGTTAGTCATAATACAATTTTCTCTAAATTATAAATAAAGAACAAGAAGTTACTTAATAAAATGCAAATTCAAAATCCAATTATAGGAAGTGTCTCCTCCTCAACGGACCCAAAATTATGAGTAACTTATAGTATTATGTAATATATCTTTATAACTATATAGTATTGATGACTATATAGTATTTAGAAGTAAACTATATAGTATTATAAGTATTAAGAGTATTTTGAATAAACTATAGTATTTATGAAGTAACTTATATACTCTATGTATTCAATATATGCTATTTTTAAATAACTGAGTGTAAATGTATTATGATCTCAAAGATTCCAATAACTTTTGTTTAATGTACGTCAAACTTTAAACAAAATATTAACGGTTTCACATCGTCATTTTTATGGAAAATACCCCTAAATGACTATTTTAAAACGTTATATCTTGTTTAAATTTAGACGTACGTTAAAACAAAACTTATTATATGAACTCAGATTGGAAGCATTTTCTCCCTTTTTAGCTTCAATACAAAGAATTATATGAACGGTTCTGCCTAATTTCTTTTCTGATACTGTTGTGGATGTTATTTATGAAAATACAGTAAACATCCCTAACACGGAATTCCAGAGAACAGAAAATCTGTTACCCGGAACACATTCTTATGCATTAATTTTTTTCAAGTTTTTATGCAGTACCTGCAGATTCTGGAACGGAAATCCTTTATCCGGAACCATTTCAACATCTAGAATATCAAAAATACTCTAAGTAACGGAAATTTTGATGAATATATACAATAAAAGCCTCGAATAAACTGGTATTAGTACTTAAATAGAGGGAAATTACATTAATAAATACTTCTCAGGAAAGTAAAATTATGAGTATTAACCAGTTCATAAGCTTGAAACTTATACAAATCTCATTTTTTTGATCCCCATTCAAAATCCGACATGGCGTCCAAGGGATCCCGTAAAAGGATTGTTATGACGGTGGAGTAGCGGGTGAAATGTATTAATCTTTATGAAGAAGGGGTTAAGGTTTGTATGAAAATTAATAACTTAGTCATCAATCATGGATTTAAATGCATATAACCAGGGCTCTCAAGTCTCACGCATTTGGCGTGTGACACACGCATTTCCACCCGCTTACACGCCACACATTGTATTTCTCACGCAATTAATTTATCACGGTTCGTTCGTTGAAATTATTTTCTAAAAAAACGTCATCATCTTTTTTCGGAAATTATTTCTAAAAAAAAAAAAACGTCATCACTTATTTCGGAAACTCTTTTCTAAAAAAACGTCATCACTACTTTTTAAAATATTTGAACGCTGGTTAAATCTCATTCTGAACTCACTTCAAAACTTGAGAGCCCTTATAACCTTAAGGGTCAAAAGATTCAAGAGATCCTCGTGTCGGAAAACCCAGTCTACGAAACCCTTAGAATAAGGAGCATATTCTTTCTAAATACAAATCTGGAATATTAAGTGGTGGGCGTAAACTCTTGGTGGATCAGAATACCAAATACTCAAGTGTCAATATTGAGGTAATGAAGTGGTTTTTGCCTGTCGCTCAAAAAAAATTCCTCTCACTAGCCTCTCATCCGGGAAAAAGCGCATCCATCGCTGTTTTACAAAGGATTAACTGGGTTTTAAGCCTCGCAGGGATGGCTTCAGAAGTTTGTCACGAGGAATAATTTGAAAAGCTCCGTCTTGTGTGGTGAAGGAAGAGAAGTTTCTCAAGAGACTGTTGAGGAATGGAAGAAAGGTCTACCAGCACTTTTAGAAGGTTATCACCCTAAAGATACATTTAATTGTGATGAGACTGGGCTTCTTTTCCGGACCATTCCTAGTCGATCCTACATTAACAAATATGATGGATCGGCAAATGGTAAAATCTCAAAATATCGGATCACAGTTCTTTTATGCGCTTCTATGTTGGGGGGAAGCTACACCCTTTGGTTATTGGGAAAAGCAAAAATCCTAGGTGCTTCTCCCAACGCTCGAAGTATCAAATGAAAGTGCATTATGAATCTAATAAAAAGGCTATGATGACCTCAGTTATATAAATTTTTATTTTAAACTCACTAAATAATAAAAATGGCCAAAAAAATGCAAAATTCTCTTATTTATGGATATTGTGGAGCTCATCCCCCTGTGACGCTGTCAAATATTGAAACAAGATTCTCCCCCAATGCAATAACTGTGGGGCTTTATTCAACTCAATCATTCATTCCTTTGCTGAATGTCCTGTGATTATGATAGTCAAGCGTTTTATTCAAATAAATGTGTACGAAAATGAAATATTACCTCAAATCTTATGAAAGCCTTTATTTTGTTTGGTGTTTATAAACGTAAATATAATGCCCCCCTTTCCAAAAGCTATAGACACAGCACTTTTGAATATAAAATCGTTAGTTGCAAAAAAAAAAAAAAATACGACAAACTCTTTCATCGAGGTCGAGGACCTAAGGCAATAATCATTGGAGCCGCCGCCCTCTACTCAGCTCTGCAAATTAGATTCCGAACGCAACATTAGAGATCGGAAATGGGATGAAAATGTCGTTTGATTCGTACCATCGAGATCAATTAAATTTTTAAATCAGCCAAGAGGATTTTAAGAAAATATCGACATTTTTCAGGGACAAATAATTGTCATTTTATATTTAGGTCATCACTTTTTAACAGTAAATCTGAATATAACGTTCATTTATGTTTTTACTGTTGAAGAGTTTTTTTTTTTTTTTTTTGTATTTTAGTGTAGTATGTATTACACTGTATTGTTTCTTACAAATATTGAATAAACCTTCGTGACCGAAAAAAAACTTATTTAGAATTCTTGAGATCATGCCTACATTTTGCACAAAATTGTTTGAAAATAATTTATATTGAGGACATAAGAGGTGATTGAATGGCGAAAAAATATTACATAAGTTACAACATAACTTTTGGGTCTGTTGATTATTTTGATTTGGTTGAAAACTTTTACAAGATGATTTTTATGCACTAAGGTGCCAAGGGGGAGCCGGACTCAAATCCGAAAAACGTGAAATAAGAATCTCCTTTATATATTATATACATATATATATATACATATAATATTTTATCTCGATTAAAACACTCCATATTCTCTTTGGGTTTACATATCTATTATAACCCGTAGATTACTTATAAATCATTGATTGTTCTATTTTACCCCTAAAAATTAATATATTTCCACAGTATTTCTTTATCGTTGTGTATTTAGTTCTCTTAAATATGCTAAATAAGATAACTTGTTACCATATATCACATATTATATTAAGCAAGTATTGATGGCAGTTCTTGGAAACTTAAAAATGAGCATAACATCAGATAGTAACTTAAATGTATTTATTTTTTAAGTCTTATAGTCAAAATGATGAATCTTTGATCGTCAGATATGATATAAAACAAAATAAACATTCTTTCATTTCCTGGGTAATTTAAGATTTTCAGTAATCATTAATAAGTGAATTCCGATAATCCCATTCAATAAAATTCGTAAATAGCATTGATTAAGGTCAGAGATGGAATTCTTAAGGTCGAGGGGCGATGGTTCGACACCCTAGAGGGAACGCCAATTTGGTTCAACCTAATTTAAAATGCTAGTATGCTTATTTATATCCAGTCGGATACTGCAATTCAGTTGCACCGTAAATGCAAAAGTAATTTTTTAAATTGATTTTCACACCTCTACAGCTTCGAGTAAAGTGATGCCTTACGTTAACAACAATTTATTATTATTATTATTTGCACATCTTTTTCCACCAATCAAGTTCGTTAATAAAGTCATAATATGTTATTCTTAATTATTATATCCTCCTAAATTTTAAACCAATGACAAGTACAAATGAATTCAAAATATAGATACAATTATTTGTTGTCTGTCTTTAAAAAGACTTGTATAACAAAGGAAACTGGCCCTTTCTACTTTTATTTATGTGTTCATATATCAAATTTCATGCGTATACCTGTAGAAAGAGAGAGAGAGAGAGAAAAGCCAAGCTTTGGAATGCGTCTAAGAAAGTTATAGCTCCTTAGAGCAGGGACTTTTTTAAATAAAAAATACTCTGAACAAGGTTCTTAACATGTTATATACAAGCCAGAGCTAGGTTTTACATATTTATAGAACAAACAAATTAAATATATAATATTTCGTCGTTGGCAAAATATTTTAGGATATTTCTTTTAAAAAAGCTCAAAAAAGAATCTTCAGATCAAAATTAAGGGTAAACTATATTGATAATTGATTTCATCTTCCTTCATCATTCCATTAAAGGGAATTCAACTAATATTGAATTAAACTTTTAATGAGAATAAATAGGGAGATAATAAAAACTAGAGTAATTAGCTCAGTGGAAGTGAGCTCAACAGATAATCTTGAGAGTACTTTTTCAACTCTCAGCAGGGAAGATCAATATTAAGTGATCTAATTGACAAGATCCTGGTTAATACTAAATCTTATTCGTTTCAATATTATTAAATTATTAATAGTCGAACAAATTATTATAGAATAACAACGCTGAATCCACGTTTTTAATATTATAAATTAATAACAAAAGGACTTTCAGAGAAGAAAAAAAGAGGGTATGGAGTTGCAAAATGACACATTTATCTACAATTAAGAAGAACTTTAGCTATAATAAAAGTACGATTATTAAATTTATATGGATTTTTTAAACGTCATCTAAAACATGTAATTTCGTAGTTTCTTTCGGACATATATTTGAAAACGAAAATCTGACCTCCAAAATTGTTTTCATACTAAAGTCAATTTGAATAATAAATTATAATACAAATGAATGTATTTTGAAAAAAAAAGTTATTAGTTGTATTAACTAACTGTGATATTCATTCATTGGTTGTTAATGGTTGTCCACGGATCGTAGAATGTCCAGGTTCTGTTTAACTTTTCTTAGTTTGATGTTTGTCTTTGGAGGGAGAAAATAAGTAACATAAATTTTCAATTGAAAAAAAATGTATATCCTTTATAATCTATTTCCATTCTTAAATTAGCCAAAGTAAGAAAATAACTTAGAAACTTTAACTTAAAATAACTTTCATTTGTTATGGAGTTCTTTAATTTATCGATACAAATACAATCCAACCGATAGATTAATTATATAGATAGATATCGGCAGTAAGTTTTTTGTACCAAATCTCTGCCCTGTGTAAACCACGTTAATAAAAATTGGACTTCAAACTACTTCTCGACTCAGTTAGTCTTCCAAACAATAATCTAACTAATAAATTTATATTTGAAGTAAAAACCCTGTTCTTTTGCATATTTTTATCCGGTATCGGCTTCATGACAACAATATTATGGAGTATTATGCCGGCTTAGTATCTAATGTCCACTACGGACATTTTTTTCCGAGAATTTAAAAAAGCCCTTTTTGGACAAAAATCCCCCCCTCCAAAAGCTAGGAAATGGAAGCCTTTGAAACATAAATTTTCACCATCCACGATATCAAAAAGATGTGAAATGCAGTCTAAGAGTAGGAAAGCTTTACTACTTACTTCTTAGAGCATATATCTACTCCCTATTCCGTGTCAGATCCATAAGGATATGGACCCGATGCGGACACCAAGCGAATCTGCAATGCTTCTATGTAAACATGTGAAAATATGGAGCCAACCAACGTTAAGAACGACAAAAATAACCGAATGCATCTTTCTACTACCCCTATAAGGACTGCAGAAAAAATTAAGATTAGATAGATTATTTACACTTTTCCTGGCGTTCTTCTCACCCATAATTTTAGTAATATGAATTGCTCTGAATTTGAGTTTAAATCTTGAGTGCTATTTCTCAGTGACGGCTTCCCCCGCATTACACGTTATTTATAGTTAAATAAAACAACTCCACACACTCAAGGAATAATTAATGCTGGCCTTATATTCATTGACGATAAGACATCTCAATCTAAGGATGAACAAAAAGTAGTCAAGTGAAAGATGGTTTCTATTGACAAGTTTGCGTGAACTACCTTAAAATTATATTCTTATTATATATATCCAGCACAAAACTAAGCATTCCCCTTACATTCGATGTGTGTTGCACAAGTGTTTCTTAGAAATACATGGTGACTACATTCATACACGTATAAGTCCCACGTGTTAAAACAAATATCAATGCTGGCAGCATTATCATTTTGACAAAAATCAAAGAAGCCTTGTATTATATTTCTTAATAGAAATTATGTCCAGTTAAATATAAAGAGAATAAAATTAAAAAAGAATAGAATTAATATTGACATAATACTGTCTATGTACGAAATTTCCTTCTTTTCTGTTTAAGTAGAGGGGCTTCTTTCATTTAAAAAAATGCTGTTCAAGTATATATGGAAGAATAACAAACAGGAAACTATTTATATATCGTGATTGGTTGAAAGAGAAACAAGATGAAAGATCTAAGAATCAGTTGGCATTATGAAATAAAGCTGCACTTCAATCACAGCTACAGAGGTGCGAACATAATTCTGAGATAAAATTAACATCCTTAAGAAAACAATTGTCGTTTTCTGATAGGCCTTGATCTATGTCATTTACTAATCTTTTAATATATATTACCCATACATATTAATTGTATACAACACCACATACTCAAGGAAAATATATATATGATTTTGTTGCTATCATAATATCAAATAATAAATGGATCATTACTTAACGACAAAAAGCATAAAAGTAATTTACAAAAAAAAATCCAACATGCTATAAATATATCATACAATAAGAATGCGTCACCAGAGATTTAGTGAAATAATTGAGAATACAGGTTTCTGAAAGCCTCTATTACAATTTATTGTTATATTTTTTTCCTAAAATATATATATCCTAATGATAAAGATTAAAACAAAATTAAGTCAACAGGAGTTCATTTAAAGCGGACTTTTATTATCTTAACTAAGGCCAGGGAAAGAGAGAAGTGCTAACCAACATCAACTACTACGTCATCGTAAGTAAAACATTACTTAAGATTGAATAATTTATCTATCTCCCTCTATTTACTAGATCTTCCAAAATTTATAGCTTTTTCATACGAGGCAAAAACCGTTTTGGATGAATAAAATTGCCTTTGATTCTGCATACACAAGTTTCATACAATAAACCCATCTCACTTCACAACAACTCACTTTAACTGTGTTAAGTCTACTTTTACCCTTAATTATGCTTAGATTTCATCCAACGACTTATATGAACAGCCTACTGGAATAAATTCAAACTATCCAACATATCAATGTTATAAATGGAACAACTAAGGACGCAATGCACAGGAAGGTACTTGGTCTTTTATTTTTACGTCGTATTGCATGGGTGCAATCCTTGAGGCTCCAAAATCGCATCTGACTCGGTTTAGTATGTATATATGGAGGAGTTTTGTTATTCAAATGAGAAATAAATAATATTTTATAATGAGGATGTATTTCTATTTATTCAGAAAAATACCTGTTAAAGTAAATGTCAATATTTATATCGCACCATACAAACCGAGTCCTATGTGTAATCATCCTCTTCTGAGCAGTAGGCACTAGTCCAAGTTCTTCAATCGCTTGGCAAATGATTCGTATGCATTTAAAAGTGGAACACTGAGCACATCCTTAAGTGAGTTGAAGCTATAAAAATACCCACGTGTTAAGCGACTTGTTTGGTAAATATATCATAACGAAAAATAAAAAATACACTTATCAGCCATGATTTATCAAGGATTACGATTCTTAGCAACTCATGGCGTCCTTTAAGTCATCAAGACTCGTACAAATGCATTCATGTTACTATGATTAGATCAGAGTCGAGTCAAAATACAATCATTGACACAAACTTAATTTTTTTTACATATCGCACAAAATGAGTTCATGAATTTGATATTTGTGCACAGACATTTTCTCTATAAATAACGTACTACCTTTCTTTGCAACATTAAGTGCAATTTGCGGTCATCAGTTGAAAGATAACTAAAAAAAAGGCCTGCAATATTGAGAACATTCTATTGGAAAGGAGATAAAGACAATATTCTTCAAATATTACAAGTAAATTTGGCAAAAAGAAAAGATCTATAAAAATGTCGTATTGTATGTTATGCAGGCAGAATAATTTCAAACTGCTATTTACAACAAAACTGTTTTTGCACACTCAATTTCTATCTTATTTTATGCTCTAGGTATGAGGATCTTCTTGCCCCCCTGATCTTAGCTTCATAGAAAAGGGAAAATCCCTAAGTTTGTCAAAACTATTTTCTTGGAAATATCACTCATCTGATGAATATTATTACGAGCACCATGTTAGAAAACAGGAAATGAGATATTCATTCAAGTTAATAAATCATTCAAGGGAGTTATCAGAGGATCTACGAAGGTTATTATCATATTTCTTAGATCACGCTTTCAGTGTTTATTTATTTTATTGATATGGCAGAAAAGTAAAGACATCAAGGCACAGGCCTTAAAATCGCTTGCTCATCTTTCTGATGTAACGAACAGGAGCATTTAATTTTACTTAGTCCACAAATCTTATGGCACCATTTGTTATATTTGAGGGGAAATATGATTTAACAGCCAGTACAATAGCTTGATGCTCAACAGAACAAGGAAAAAATCAGTAATAAAAAAATATATAAATGGGCCCAACTTGCGAGAGTATAGACTAAATAAATGGATATATGAGACTTAATCTCAATACAAACTATTTGGAATACGTATTGAACCATATCATTGGTGGCCATTACCAGCCCTCAAAATCAATCAGCGAGCAAAGAAAAAAAAAGTATTTTTAGGACATTATTGACCATTCTTTCCCTAGCAACCTCTTGAGTTTAGGAACTGAGGAGGATCAAGTCAGTAGAGCAAGACTCATGTCCTCAAACCCCCTAACATGTATTAATTCCAAATAAACTAAGATAAGTTGGGCGAAGAATTTCCGTGAAAACCTTTTTGTATAACAAAAATACCCCATTTGAGGTGTACTCAAGTCCTTATTCTCTCTTTATCTAATCACCACGTTCCCACAATGTTAGATAAAGGAGGTAGTAGATAAGGAGACGTAACCTTAAGCACCACCACCCCTTTTATTATCATCCGTGCTCCTCTTCATAATATCCCTGGAGATTCCCTGAAGATCCTCCTCCTCCTCCTTTATTAAGTTAATATTTCCTCCTCCTCAAAAAGTCTTATTTAAATGTCGGGATTTCGGAGTCCTAGCAATGTGAGGAGGCCCTTTATTTGCATCATCCCTTCCTCCTGAGTCAGCGAAGGACAGAAGTCCCTTCTTCCTTATGAGGACACATCATCGGAAGTAGTAGTAGAAGTAGTAATTTGTTTCACAAATCCCCTATCCCTCCTCATCATCATTAGAGCAGTCAGAGATGAAGCATCCCTCCTCCTTCCCTCCGTCCTCCATCTCCTCTATCCTGGAGAGAGAAGAGAAAGAAAAGGCTCCGAATGATGCTTAAAAAATAAGAAGAAAAAATGGAAACATTAGTTGTTTCTGTGTAAAAGTTCAGAAGGGAAGCCAAGGACTAATTACAATAAATGGGAATTGGCTCCAACTACTACTACTTATACATTAGTACTTTATACAATAATATTCATAAAAAACATTGCTTGGTTTCCTTCTTCTTCCTATACTCTAATTAAAAAGCACCTCAGTTAACCCCCCCGTTATACATAAAATCCTATTATTATTATTATTCAATACTTATGTGTGTGAACTCTTGGTGTATTTTTAAAAACAATAAGAATATCATCAGTACATTAGAAAGAAGAACAAACATGGGGGGAAATCTTGACCAGCACAATCCCCTTGGCCTTGAAGTGGTCAGGATATTGCCATTGTATAAGTGAAGTAAATATAAAGAAAAATGTGCAAAAAGTCCTGGTACGGAACTCATTGAGTTTGTAAGCTCAACAATTCAAATATTATCATTATTACAATTTAGTGTATTGTAGAAAAAGAACAAAAACAAAGGATAATAAAAGTGTGTGTGTTTACAATGAAGAAGAAAAGAAGTTTAATATACCATAGAGAACAAATGATCTTCTTTCAATGCTCCTAAAAAACAAGCGATGTTAATCAAAGTTAAACATATATATATAATATCATTTCCCCCTTTATATAAACATAGATGAAAATGTGATGAATGCACATTTTCTTCTGTGATTTACATTTATTTCTGAGCTCGTATTTTTTAAATGTTTCAAAAAAAGGAACCTTTTTCATTTAGCCAAAAATATCCGTCTGTACAAAGTGAAAATTTTGTAAGGTGTGTTGGGTGTTTGAGGGGATTTTTATGGTGAGCGTGAGCGGGATCGAGAGCGTGAATTGGAGAAGCTTCGCTCCCGGTGCACGGGGGAGTAGGTGGGAGAGCCTCGGCGACGCTTGGGTGATCGGCTACGGCTTCGAGAGCGGCTGCGACTCCTATCGCCATTGCCTCCTCCATGGTCCTCGCGAACTCGAACATAAGACGTTTCTCCCTAAATAATGCATTAATATTAAATATATATGATAACAGAATGTATTAGCATATTTGTATAAAAACCTTATTACAATAGTTATTTTAAAAGTAATTCGTAATAATAAATATTTCCTCGGAAAGAATGAAAAATGGCGTACCAATCTGAAGTTTAGTGCACTGAATTAAATATTTAAATAATTATTTTAGATACAAGTTGACCAAGGCGTTGAGAAATCTTAGAAAAAGTTAAAATAACATCTTTTATGAATAGGATACATCAATTACTTTGACTGAATGAATGCCGTCATTTTTTTGTAGTATAAATATTATATTCATATTCTCTTATATATTGTGCGTCAGGTGAATATAAGAAATAAGTCAAAAGAATTACAAAGCTAACACTTTGGTATGAAATGAAGCAAATGGCAGGAATCCGTGAATCCAAATTTCTCAGTTATTCAGCAATATTTGCACTTTTGTGATAGGAAAGTAATATTTATGAGGGCAGTTTATTTGTTTTAAATGTACTGGAGAAATGTTTCCCATTCCTCCTGCCACAAGGATGACTTCAAATTGGATGGACACGTACAAAAAACCTCCTTCTATCCAGAAAGCCTCATCATCAAAAGATATCAGCTTCTTTCAATATGTTGATCGATAAAGGTTCTTTCATACCTCATGTGACTTGAATCGAGTGTCGTTGAGTTTTTTGATGGCGTACTTCATGTCTTCGTATCTCAGGTACTCGCAGGCCCCAGTTCCATCCTTGTAGACGTCTGCAAAGCACACATCCCCGGCCTCTCGCATGTGGTCCTTCAAATCCTGCCAACTGCCACTTGGAGGAAGTCCTGAAACAAGATAACACATTTATGAGTCGTGACGAAGTGAGCTATCAGTGAAGGGGTTGAATCAGAGCAGTTATGAACTGAAAAAATAGGCTTACACTATTTGGATCTTTTATAAAAAATATAATTAGAAAATTCACTATACGTGTTATGACTGCAGGAACATTCATATCTTTGCAGGCGTCCATCAAGTTGTTGCTAGGCGATTTTTTTTGTCTCAGATCAAATGTGGAAAGAAAAATATAGAGAATTGCAATACCAATAATAAATACTTGGCCCGATAGTCGTTTTAACACATTCAAGTGGCTTTTAAGTAATGAAAACTTTTAATAGACAGATGGAAACACTATTACTATAACTATATTTTTTTCTGTCATTATAAATAGTGGTCATTGGGCTATACAATATATATTGTTTATTTATGTATTATTATTCAGAACTGCTCAAGCGTTTTTATTTTATATGATTTAATCCTAAAGTATTGAGGGGGGAAATACAACGCTGTGTGATCCAACATCTATTGACGCTTGTAGAACGGGGCAACTTAACTGTTTATTGAAGAACCCATTTTCCAGAACATCAACCCAAAAGCTCTCAAAAAGTTATTTTCCCTCATCCAAATCTATGATGATGACCTGCTCTTGATGACCAAAGCAGGCGGCACTGCTCCAAGCTAGCTATCTGCCGAAACAAGCAGGGGAACAGAAGAATATGTGGAATCGTTAACTCCCAAATAATATATCTTAATAGATCTATATTTTCTTTCATCTTTCCTCACCTGAGACGATGACTCTGAACTGTGACCTCCTTGAGGGCGGACCGCGACTCCGGCCTCCGTCACGGCTGCTTCGCCCACGGAAGGAGCCTCCTCCACCGCGAGGAAACTCCACTCGAAGCTTGTATCCATCGTAGTCATAGCCATCCCGCGCATAGACGGCATCATCTGCGTCCCGGTGGTCCTCGAACTCCACAAAGGCAAAGGGTGGCCCACGACGATTCTTCAAATCGATAAAGACGATCTTCCCATACTTGTAAAGAGGTCCTCGATGTCCTTGCTTCGAATGTCGGGTGGAAGGTTTCCCACGTAGATCCGGTTTCACGAGACATGGCTCAAGGAATTCGGAATCACCAAGATCAGAAAGAAGACAGCACTTCTTCTCACAAGGAAAAGAAGAATCAGAAAGAAACAAAATGGCGGATCCAATAACAAATATATATAGAAGAAGACAACAACAACAACGACGACACCGTAGTCGTTGTTCCTCAATGTAGCTCCTCCCATTTCTTCTCTCTCTCCCTTTTTTCCTTCTCTTCATGCTGATAAACAGAGGGCGCTACTGATTTCGAATGTGCAGTGCTCCTCAAGCTTGTGAAACAAGAGGAGCTGGGGGGGGGGGGGGGGGAGGTTACTGATGTAAATATGAACTAAATTTATGTTCCGATCGGAATGGTACTCGGCGTTTCGGTAAAAGGGTCAAAAGTTCTTGCCAATACGTTGCATTTTTATTGCTTAGGGACATGTTTATGAATAGGTCAGGTGCCGTATTGGCTTTGAAACTTATGCGGGTGCAACGTTCCGGCTCACTTTCAACCCTCTGAAATACCGATGAATATCTGTAATTATTTACCCGATTTTTTAAAACGTCGCATGAAACTACCCAATTTTTATTTATTTATTCAATATTCATATTTGGGAATCAATATTTTGCAACAGGTATCATCCGATGGGACATAAATTGAAACAATAAAGCAGTTTTTTTTCAAAATGAAATCTCTATAGTGATTTTTTCCGTTCCATTCGTACAAATTAGTCGGCAACTTGCTTCTTTTAAGATATCTTTGTGACCTATTAATATTACATTATTCTCTTTCGGCTAAAAAATCGGATAAGGCTCTGTTTCTCTATTACTTGACAATAATAACAAATTTACAAATGAAAAAAACCTGGATTTGAGAGGAAACTCCCTTTTTTACTTTATGGCATCTGGCATTTTACCAAAAATATTGAACATACAACTAGTATTTCATTTTTCTGACATAATAATCTAAATTTGTTACATGGCTTTACAAAGTTTTGTATCCCCCCCCCCCCCAATTTTCATCTTGTGCATTCAAAATATGTATACTTTTGGATGACTTTGGGATTATTTGCAAACTATTTAGCATAATATATCAATAATAATTAATTAAAAGGATAGACAAAGGTGAAGATAGATATATTCAAAACAAATTGGATACGAGACGATCTATAACATAATGTGTTTTTAGCGTTTTTTTAATTAAATATTTATAATGACTTTTGAATAATAGGCTTACTACAAATCATGAGGTCAATATACAATATTATATAATATGTACACATTATTTGGAGTTATAAGAAAATTATTCATATAAAAATGTTTCTTTTTTATTGTTTGAATTTAAAATAATAATATTTTTTTACGGCTTCTATATAAAAAATATTAATAGCGGAAATAGGTGTATAGAGGATCGAGCTACATAGTTGACAAGAGCCACTTCCTAAGAGGGAAAAAGGGGGAATGTCTTCCTGAACTCCCTATGCGATTGCTTTCCGCAAGGTATGAAAATAATATTTTGAAAACGGCTTCGCTTCCTGTAGTACTTAGATTCAAAACATGTCCTAAGTCCCTCAATGAATAATGTATTTAAAAATAATCATACGGATAACTTTTTACAACTTCCATGATAAACTATTCGATTTAAGAAAAAATGGTGGCGAAGACATACGTTCAAAAAATTTTTTTCTATTCAGAGTGATCTGAAAGCTTTAGATAACAATTTTTTTTGGGTGATCCATAGTTGTAGGCTCATGGATCACATCTCAGAGTCTCAGTTGCTATAAAATACATGATCGAGTTTTGGGTCTTTCTTTTTGAATGCTAATTTCGTTGTCTAAAATTATCAACACTCAAAAGTAATGTTAAAGGTATATTACGCTATATATATAATATATATATATATATATATATAATTATTAGAAGTCCTTCATTGAATAATCTGTGGAAAATTTATTTTACGACTTACTGATTATAAATAAGTGACGAAATTATTAATTATTATACATTAATAAAAGTCATATTTGTCATCTACAAGGGAATATAATAAGTAAACACTGATTACAGTCAAGTTTAATCAATATTTCGATCAATCTTCTCGTATAAGAGCTCAACTTAATTATATTTAATCATGAGGTCCTGTTTATGGTCAATATGTATAATACAAAAAACATGTATGAACTATCTACGACTGTGAGGGATTGCTTGGTATCAATTATAATTATAGTTGATATCCAAAGAGTCTCTTTAAAAATACAACTAATTATAAATGGCATTGATGGAGGCCCATGAGAAAATATATTCAAAAGTGTTCTATAGGATCAATTTATAGCTCTGAGGTGATGTACATACCTCAGCAGCCACGATTGAAATTATGCCTTATTTTATATTGAAACTCTTTTGTTATTATTCGTTCTCTTTTTTCACCAATGTTCGATCTCCGTTAACAATAACGAAAAAAATGCTCACATTCCTACAGAGAGGGACGTAGCTTAGGATAGCAAACGGAGACCTTTTTTTCGAACGTGATTGCTTTAAATAAAGATGAGTGAATAATAAAAAGCACTTTGTTTATGCAATAAGCATAACTTTACTCGCGGTTGTTGAAATATGAACATCAAAGCAGAGATAAGAATATAATCATCCTTAAGAACATTAATTGTCTTTCCTTAGTACCTCGATTTCTTGCATTTGCGAATATTTTGTATGGACACCTCCAATATCACGTATTTCATATTAATTCAATGAAGCATCTGATCATACTGATGAATGTTCTTTTTGCTTCATTATATCTGATGAATCCTCACTCTGACTATTAGATACGTGAAAAAGTAAAATGAGTAAAATATATTTTTGTACCCAGGGTACAACAAATTTATTTGACTTATATCATATTAACAGTAAATTTAACATTTAAGACAATTAATCAGAGCTGCGATTACCGAATGTAAATCGGTATTTATAACTGGAAGCGTTGTTACCTGGTGTGAAGAAGTTTGAACTTTGCAAAATAAATAAACAACCCCGGAACTGAAAGCGCATTTAATATCGGACAACGTAAAACAAATGACAGTTAAGGAAATAATTTGTTTGCTATTGTCTTCCATTTCCTTCAAATCCGAGTGCATATATGATTTATATAAAAATAACATGTATTAAATTTCAAATAATCTCAAAAAAATTGTAACAAATTTTGTTATAAATTGTCCGATACTAAATGCATATGAAGAAGTCACAGAGTAGATACATATATAATTTATCTTTCTTTCTTATCTACCGCACCGATCGATATTAGGTAGATATGTAATAAAATCTACCAAATCGACGGTATCGAATCCCAGCACTGAAATAAATCAAAGTACATATTTTATCTAACCCTTCTCAACTGCAAATATTATCTTATAAATCAACATATAAGGGAATTAATGTCTTGTTTCAAAGGGCATCATTCATTTTTTTAAATAAGCATATTCTTTTCTACCATAAGAAAGAAAAATTATTTTTTTATTTCTGAAGCTAGAAAATTAGACTTTGAACTTTTGGAGAAAAATCCTATATAATTTATATAATTTCAAACTATTACAAAACTTTGTTACTCTACACTGATTGGCTTAAGTTACCAAAGAATAGGGGAATAATACTTTTTTAAAGTACTTAGTAATAAAATAAAAATAATGTACATACATATATCTTTGGATCTCCACTTTCTTTGAGGTGAAAAAAAGTTCACCCTAATGTGACATTTTTTGAGCGAGGGGTGAGATGAATAAATACTTAGCAGCTACAATTTTAAATGTGGCTAGTAAGTAAAAGCGCGAAAGAAATAAGTTTTTGTTCAATTTCAATGAGATTGCTAGAGATGGAGAAAAAGGTGGCGCTCCTTGAAACGTGATTGGTTGAAAGAAAAAAGAGAAGAAACAATAAAAAACAGTTTGCATACTACTACAAAGAGTCATTTCACTTGCCGCTCTTGAAGAATTAACTTTTGAATAGCTACGTTATGACATGAAAACTGTAGACTAATTAAAAATTGAAGCTTCCTTCAAATGACTCTCATTGTACAATATCTCTACTTATTCTTTACTTCAAGATATTTGTTTAATTTACTCTAATGGCACATACATCTATTATTGATATTACAAATAGATGCGTACACCATTAGAGATATCTAAAAAAAAATCTTTGTGTAAGCAGAAGGTCCATTAATGATAGTACAATATTCTTTAAAATATGGCGATTGACCCTCTAATTCGTCAATAAATGCAAGGAATTACATGTGTTTCATTCGATTTATTCCCCTAGTACGGTAAATTTAAATAGACCTATACGTAGATAGTCCTTAAAGCGCCACAACAGGGGTCTCAAACAAGCGGACAGTACTCAACCGCCGTACTATATGGGCCCGGACCTATAGCCATTGATTTATCAAAGTATGTAATTTATCTATTTTTACATGCATAGTGTTTTGTGACCCTAAATATTGTTGAATATTTATGAAACACACTTAATTTGATGGTCATGGGCTGATTACATGCAGACACTGAATCATTCTTTTAATAACCTGCCCTACAGTTATGAACTATGAAAGGCTTCTTCTCAAGACCCGGATTGTTATAAAAAGGAATTATAGAAAAAATATATTGAAACTTAAAAAATAAGATAAAAACTAACTTAGGGCCATAAAGGCAATAATTGATCCCTGTATTTTATGGAAGCGTATATGTGTTACTAAGGCTTACGACAAAGACAAGAAGGTGTGAATGGGTATCCCTGACGACAATTCCTCTTCAAAACAAAAGGGTAGCTTTCTATAAGTCTTTAGAGAGATAATTGAGGAATCTATACAAAAAATGCTAAATAAAGTTATTTTTTTCTTATACTTGTTTAATTGTTTTAAAAATAATATCGTGTTGAGCTGTATCCAGACATTATTATAGTCTATAGAAATAATGTTCTATGGGATGTCTTTCTTATTTAGCATCGTCAGGGTATTTATTGAGAAATAGTCTTATTTTATATATCCTTTCCCATTCCACTTGGACAGCTGAATCCCCGAAAATAATTAAGTATCCCTCGTTAAGCACACCTGGTGTTAGATATCTTCTTAGGGATTAGGCTGATGCCTAACAGATATGGGAAGTTTTTGATATCTATCGAATTATTTAAATCTGCCAGGTCGTGCAAAACCTCAGCTACACGTTTACTTAAGAAAGAAGTAGAATTTGAATAGGTATAAAATTGTATATGTTGATACCAAGGGATTTATGTTTTTATTAATACATTTAAACAAATGCTATGGCAACTAGTATCAAGGTATGGGGCCTCAATTCAATAGTATGACAAACCACGCTTTGCATATGTATTTATGCATTATCCAATGAAATGTCATATAAAGGAACCCACCTAAAATATTTGTAAGTAATCGTGAAAGTCCATAGTTATTTTTTATCAAGAAACTTTAAAGTATAATTATGTTAAATATTATTGAGAATATTATTTTGTTGTCATAGAAATGAGAAAACACTCCTTTCACATTAATTTGATATTTTTTTACCGGGCTCAAACAACAACTTTTAGCCTTTTTACGACGAATTGAAAAAAAGACATAAATGTCAACTTTATTAATGAAGCTGCATAACTTATTACTACTACTAATAATAACTAACAGGGAGCAATATAGACGTTGTACTATAAAATTACAACCCTGTGTACCATATTGCCCTTGGAGTACCGACATTTAGTCCTGTAGGGCTTTGGTAATTTTTAATCAATCTGACTATCTGATTACCCTGTCTAAAAAAATAATCTTTACGTCTCATTATTAGACTACATTTGAGTCTGTAGGGTATTAAAAAAGAAAGCTAAATCATTTTTTATCGCTTTTAAGCCCTGAAACTATACACTATTAAATATTTTGTATTTGTATCCTAATAATTTCGACGATTCTTACTCTAAAATTCAAAAAATAAAATAAATTTGATTGGACTAAGGGGGTAAGTTCCCATCGAATTTTAAACGATTGAACCAAACTCTCTATAACAAACAAAGTTGTTCAATGGGTGTTAAGTTGGTTATTGTTCACTATTTTACTACATTAGATAAAACAATAAAAACAGCTGTCGATGGATTGACAGTAATTGGTAAAGAGAAATATATACGGCACAAGAAATTTGCGAGTCACAATCAAAAACCTCTCAACCTTTGACAACTAATACTTTATAAGGACAAGGGAAAACAATTTTTATCATCAAAGTTTTTTTAATAAGTAGAGAAAGAAATGAAAGCTATTAACAATATATTTTTTAATATATGTGGAACAAATCTGCCGCTTAAAAAAAAACTACAAGCTTTTTTATATTCATTATTCATAAGATAAAAACGAATATCTTTATAAAGGAATAAAGCTGCTATTTATTCAATTGAATCCGGTGAACTCTCTCCTGGTGAATTCCCACCCAGAAAACTCCCATTCCCGGTGAATCCCCTTCTACATAATGAACTCCCCCTGGTGAATCCCCTTCTTGTGAACTTCCCCCGGTGAATTCCCAACCATATAAATATATATAGCTCAAATTTGAAATATTCAATTACATATCACTGTGTCGAACCTCCTAAAGGGTTCTTCTAATGAGAGCAATTTTATTTGGGGGGTATCAAGCCCACAAATGGCGCTCGGGAATCATTGTCCAAAACTATGACATATTGAGTTTCAAATCAATACAATTACTTTATTCTGGGTGTTTAAACCAACTACCCGTGGGCCCTAGGGTTCCGCCAATCCAACCAATAACATATTTAGATTTAAATCTACCTCCAATGTGCCCTGGGTTTCGTCGATCAAAAATATGACATATTGGGGTTTCAAATCCACTATCAATGGGCCTTCGGGTTCTGCCAATCATACCAATAAAATATTGGGGTTTCAAACCTACCGCCAATGGGTAATTTGCTTCAACCCTCATATTGCTGTAATTTTATATAATTGTATCCATTTGAAACCCAATATACTATAGTTTTGAACAACGGTTCATGAGTGCCCTATGTGAGTTTGACACCGGCGAATATCATTGCTCTGATTGGAAGAACTATTTATTAGGTTCGAAACCTTAATATGTAATTCATGCTTCAAAATAGACCTACATTTATTTTTATTGGTGGGAATTAACTGGCGAGGGGGGGGGGGAGATTCTCTTAGACGCCTATTCAATATAGCCTCAGGCTGCTGCCAAAATCCGTTAAGAAATCGAGAACAGGCATTTTTGATCTGCGCTGCTTCAATCTCATTGAATTTCTCTTTTTTTTTTTTTTTTTTTTTCACAGTTCATAATATATATACAATAAACAAAGTATAAGGTATATAAAAGGATGCTAATGCGTAAAAAAATACATTATTAAACATTCTAGTTTAAATTTTTAGCATCCGAGCTGAACAATCTTAAAATATATATCAATTAAAAGCACATAAAACCGAAATGACACAAGTAAACGAAAAAAAAAACACGGAAAATTATAAAAGTCTATTTGTAGTTTCTAAATTTCTTTAAAAGCTTATTTATGGCGTCATTATAAAACAGGGACCGGGAAGGGAAGTATCGGATTTCATCGGCGGCTAGTGTCCACGAATCACCAAATACGGAAGGAATTTTGAGGTCCAAAGCGGCGTACCTCGCCGCAGCAGAAAGAATTATTGGCCTCAGCTCTGTAGCTTGCAGAGGATGATATATTGTTAGTCGTTTAGCTATTAAAGCCTTGGCAGAAAGAAGGGCATTGTTAATTGCTTTCAGTCGTGAGGAATTCTCACGACCTCCAACTCCAAAATATTGAAGCCTTGATGTATTTATCTGCATTTTCACCATCCATTCCACGTACATTTAGTTTCAGAAATTGCATTAGAATTTGAACAGCCTGGCACTCAACAAAAGCATGAATTACGGAGTTATATAAAATACCACAGTCCTTACAAGGTAGATAAAACTTAATAAGCTCTGCAGAAATCAACAGCTGAGCTGTGAATTTTTTCCCGTCAGCTATTCCACAGAGAGACCTCATGATCTTCCTTTTCCAACTTTCTGGAAGTTTCAGACTGATCATATATTTGATGCAAAGCTCATCACATTTCCTGCCATCAGACTTCGGAGAACCAGACATTTTAAGGAACCAGGGCTTCAATAAGCAATGATCATTTGCTGATCTTTGCAAAGGATAACTGAATCTCCCGTCCTTAAAAATGGGATGGAGATCACTACTGTGGAGTGTCAAAATTCCATTTGTAATTGCCAATTCTTCCAGTGTTTCTGGTATTCCCAAATTTTTAAAGAAGTGCTTTTTATGACAATTATGCCTTATGACATCCACCGTTGAATTGTTTTCATATATCGGAGTGTTTCTCCAAATAATTCTCTGCGCACATCCCCAGACGACCGAAAAATCAGAGGTAATTTTATTAGTTAACTCTGAGCCGAACATGAGCAAGGAGTATAACTTATTATTTGATGAGATACATTTTCTCCATTCAGACGCCGGATATTTTGGAATAGTAGCAAACACTTTTAAATACATTTTGGGGATAATAAGAGCTAACTGAGTAAGGCCCCCACCAAGGTGACCTCTCTTCCTTTTCATTGTTGGCAGATACCATTGGTGGAACAAAGAGCATAACCACTTTGTCTCATCCAAAATAGCTTTTTCGGCAAGCAAAGGAGAAGAGGCGGCTTTGTATAACACAAATGGGACTATTTTCAAGTTGTAGAGATCGATTCTTTTCTGCAAACGATAGTTTCTCCATTTCCTAATATTCTGCATTACCACAGAAGAGAGGGTAGTCCAGATTTTTTTATCAATCCCATTTCTACACCAAACTATTCCCAAAACTTCATTGAATTTCTCTTTGATCAGACGATAAAAGACTGCTTGGTGTTATGAGAGGAGTGGTTTGTCATGTTCTTCACTTTGGACCATACAAAGTAGTCCAAAGAGTTAAAAACCGGTTTTTGATTGGTATTAAATATATATATCTACCGTTATTCAACAATAATTATTAATCAAAACCTCCCGAACTACCATCTCAACCATTCAAAAATTTCAGAAATGTCCCCTTTTGGTTATTTAATATCCATTTAAATATATATTAGCTAGCCTTCTAAAGTTATTACTAGGGATCGGAAAAATATTTAAAAGAAATCTTTTATATCATAGACCGGATATAATTTGCTTACAGGATGTTAAGACTTTAGTTTCTTCTAAATGTTCACATGAATGTTCATTTTGCCTCCCTAAAAATTACAATTATTTTTTTACTGGCAATGGATTGCTGCGGGGAGTGCTTTCGTTGGTTTCGAAGACCATCGAGTCTCCAAAGCAGGCATGTGAGTTATCAAATAAAGGAGATTGGCATAAAAATTTGTGCCAACGGAAGAGGGTGGGTTCTATGTTATAAACACCCATGGTCCAAATGAAAAGTATTCACCGTTTTTTTCAAGCCATAATAAATAGCTGTAAGAATGACCTTTATCCCTTACTTGTAATTGGAGACTTAAATGTCGATCTATATAAAACGAATTCCGTGCAACCTAACCTTAAAATGGTATCTAATCTCATTATACGCTTGGAGTTGCAGGATCTTGTTAAAATATATAGTCCAGAAGACAAGGTTTCGTGGAGATGTGGCAGCAGGTCTTCACGAATTGATTTGGCTCTGGCTTCAGCCTCCATTCGATCCATGACGAATAAAGCATGTTACCGACCTCATCCTACATCTGATCATAAGATGATTGAAATTGATTTTATCCATAAGCAGCCCAAAAAGCGTTTTAGCATTCCAAGGTGGATGGGAGTGGATGATAATTTTATAAATAAACTTCGGATCAGTTTTAAGCAACATTTTAACAACTCTTTTAAGCCAAAGAAATTGGCTTATATTTTATCTCACATTGTCAAATCAACATCTTTACATTTTGGGCGCCAAAAAAGAAGAAAAGAAGCAATTTTTATAAAAGCCTTGAAGATTTGTTAAACCAGGC
Organism: Caligus rogercresseyi; assembly: GCA_013387185.1. Lineage (NCBI taxonomy): Eukaryota > Metazoa > Arthropoda > Copepoda > Siphonostomatoida > Caligidae > Caligus > Caligus rogercresseyi. The sequence continues at coordinate 11,480,785 of CP045900.1, forward strand.
CCCACTTTTTACACGAACCATCGCAGCCGATACCACTAAACTTTTTCGAGTATCTGAAATAGCGGAATTGAATTTTAAGCAAAGGATTGAAAGAGAAAATACGACATCAAAAGGATTTAAAAACATGACCACGAAATACCGTTCTACATCATTAATTAAAAAAATCATCGTAGATGGGAAATCAATTACAGACCCAAGTGCGATCCTAAAACACTTCCATCAGCGATTCCAAAAACTTGTTGGCGGAGAAAGGAATCACTTTCCCCGGCCCAGGAAGGGAAAACATATTATTTTTACGGAGGATTCTGTTTTGCATTAAATAAAAAACATTTTCAAAACGGAAAAGCTTCAGGACCCGATGGTGTCAGGGGTTTAGTATACACAAATGCATGGACGAAGTTGTTCCATACCTGGTGGAATTGGGGAAATCGATGGAAATTTACGGGAAACTTCCAAAATCGATTACAAAAGGAAGAATCACCTTAATCCCTAAAAAGGGGGTTGCTACGGACATTAATAATTGGCGCCCAATCACTATATTAAACGAAAGCTACAGAATTCTGGCTGGAGTTTTAGCCAAAAAGTTGAGCCTATATTAAACTCCAAAATAGGAATTGAACAAAAAGGATTCCTCATGATGTGTCACGAAACATTGAAACAGCTATAGAGGTGCTCAATAGGAAAAAAAGTTACGGAGCCATCATTGCAATAGACTTCAAAAAAGCATTTGATACTATCAGCCACCAACATATTTTTAAAACTATGAAAAAATATTCCAAAGGAGTTTTTGAATCCCATTAGAGCTCTTCTATATAATGGCTCGTCAACTATCTCTATACCCATTAAAAAGAGCTGCTACGAATCATCTTCCTCCCATACCATGGCATTTGAAGATGTCTTTTGCTACAAATACATTAAAGGAAGCAAATGAAATTTGTGATACTTATTTAAGAGAGCTGAAACTTCCTGTCTCTTGGAGGAAGAGAATTTTTTCTTCCATCGCCAAGATTAAGGACGAGAAAAGATTCACCGCTCAACTCCAGATTGCGGCGAGATGCTTGTTTTTTAACACACCTTGTAAAGACTGTGGACAAGTGTTTAATACAGTTGTGCATGCTTTTGCCAATTGTCCGATGCTCCACTTCGTAAGGGAGTTTGTAAGATTAAACGCGAAAGGAGCTAATGGTAAATAATCACGGCAGTACTCTTGTTCGGACTGTCCATTAATCTACAAAGGGCACCATCAAAAACCCGAACTCTGCACATAACTTTGTCCAGCATTCGTAGTTATCTGGCTAAAAAGATGACTGATAATGAATTGATCAAAAACGAAGACATCAAGGCAATTATAATTTCTAGGGCAGCACGGTACAACGCTTTCTCAATTAGGATTCCTGGTACCGACAACATTCCTTGGAAGTATGCAGGAGATCTGGTGCGTTTTTACCCCTCCAGTTCCAATGGGCATCTACAATTTCTTCAGCGAATTTTACGGGCTTACAAAAAATTTAACAAGACACCATTTGAACTATCTTTTTATAAAAAAATCATGTATTTTTAACTGAATATTTTTTTTACTATACCTACTTGTTTTTAACAATATTTGTGGAAATTAATGTTTGCTTTTTTAGATATGTTCTGTTTTATAATAGTTGGTGTGACTTTAGATTAGAGATCTAATTTTAAACTAAAATGTTTATTTATATATTGTTATATGTAATATCTCTAACTCAATAAAGTCTTTAAAAAAAGAAAATACCGAAATATTTAAATATTTATTTACTAAAATGACAAAATATTCAAAGAAAGCATCGAAATATTTAAATATTTATTTACTAAAAATGACAAAATATTTACTGACCACGACAAAATATTTATTCTGCATTACCGGAACATACTACAAAGTTTACTGACATTATTACTATCTACAGGCATTATGAGCTGAAAACAAAATCCAGTCATACAAAACGAAAATCTCACCGATAAAAGCAGTGGCTCACCCAAATTTTTGCAAGATTTTCTGATGTGAGCCGGCGGCGGTTGTCGGAGAGAAGAGTCTTATACATAGAGAAGGAGCGTTCAACATCGACACTTGTGACAGGTGCAAATTTGTATTCAGCCGCCGTTTGTGGAGACATGCCGTTGGGGATAACTTCTTTGCCTTCTGAGATCACGGACTCAATAGAACGTAGAACAGCGATATCGGGATTGCGGGCATAGACAGATTTATACTTTTCTTTTATTGTTTCACCTTTTATGCCTGGTAAGCTGTAAATAGCAGCCTCAGCCGTAGAGACGGATGCAAAAGATTTTGTTAGGCTCGATCCTTGTCTCTCAAGATCTTGAATGACTCGTGGAAGGAAGTGTAAATTAGCAGCAATGTATGATAGGCCTGACCTCATTTCATCATCGCCAATAATAAATTGACATCTTTTGATGGCCTCCGAATCATGTGGGTTAAATGATTCGATCACAGTCTTCACTGCGTCAAGGTTCTCAGCATAAAACAATGCGGCGTTCACCCATGTTCCCCAACGGGTTAGTATTGGATCGGGAGGCAGTGGAAGATTTGGGTTGAAATTTTTCCATGCTAGAATCCGTGATGGAGCCTTCAGGAACACTTTTTTAGTAACTAAGATCAATTCGTTCACTTTCGGAAAATGTTTCCGAACACATTCAGCGATTCGATGAAAAGCGTGGGCGTCTCGCCCACGCTTTTGTCACATGTCACATGAAGAAGATTAGGATATAAAATTTTCAGTTGTCCACCACATTTCAGCATGAGCATCAGTTTGACGTTTTCAGCCTTAACTTCCAAAATATTCATTACAACATCATTTACGGCACGAGATACTGTCTCAGCATTGGTTCTTTCCAATATCATCGAGTGCGCCAGTTCGGCTCGATTGGATGAATCTGCAGCAAGTTTTCCGACAACCACGTTTAGAATGTATCGTCCTTCTACGTCCGTAATTTCATCGATGGTGAGCCAGATGGGTTGATCTTGAATATTAACCTTAATTTTGGTGAGCACATCCTGATAGCAGATGTCCAGGTAAGTCTTTCTCAGAGTGCTTTCGCCAGGAATAAATACAGCACAATGCTCTTCAAGAAATTGACGAAACATGGGAACCTGCAATTTGTGCCATGGGATGTTCGCAGCCAATAAAGCTTGGTAGAGTTTTTTGTTGAGCTCAAACGACTTGGACTTCTTGGCGCTTCTCTCAAAAACGTCTTCAAGCTGTGCTTGAGAGCTGCTCCTTTTCGTCTTGAGTTGCATATTCTTCTTGTGTTTTGCGGACTCAATATGTTGTTTCACTTGACCTTTCTGCCGAGATTCGAAGCTGGATTCACAATGGTGGCAAAAAGCAGTCTTCATGTCGACAAACTTGATGTCATCGTTGCTTAGGCTAAGCTGTTGAAGCCACTTGTGTTGTAAACTGCTTCCTGACATCTCTGCTGGATAAATGTTTTCTCACCTCAATAGTCAAAAACTTTGCAAAGGTTACAAATCCAAACATGAAATAAGAAATACAACGCAATACAAAACTCCTGGCGCCATTAGAATATATTAGGATAACAACTGTCTGACTTTTGCTCGCAGAGCTAACGTGAGAGGTTGAAGTCTCCACAAAAACGAAAGAATACGGTATATTTTCAGGTTTTCCTCCAGCGTGAAAATGGAGACAAAAGTTGATAAAATATTTTTATACCCATGTAAAATTGGTATTCAAGACAAAAAAACGTTTACAATGAGCATAACATGTTTAATAAATAAACTTTTAAATAAATTTCCAATATATTTTTTTACTAAAATTGCTTATTAGTTTCAAAGTTAGACAAATATCGATAAATATTTAAAACAGCATAAAAAACAGGAAAATAATTAAAACAACATAAAAAACAGGAAAATATTAAAAACAACTTAAAAAACAGGAAAATATTAAAAAATATATTTTATATTTAAAAAATATTTTCCGATCCCTAGTTATTACTATCTCCTTTACCACTGTGCGAAATAATTTAAGTGTGACTTCTTTTCGTCCATAGTAGGTTGTTTAGATTTGCTCAAAATGATGTCAATATGGCAGGCCTAGGAAATAGATCAATTCTAGCAAAAGAAAGGCATACATATAAATATAAACCGGAACAGTTTTGTAAAAAATATATGAGTTCACATTTTAAAATCAATGCTCCCTGAAAAAAAATTATTACATTAAAATAACACTGAAGAAAAATATTATATTCACTGTTTTATAAAAAATATACTAAAATACTTTCAAATTTGTTTGCATATTTTTTATGCATTAATTAATTGCATTGGCCTTTACATCTTTTTGATTCAATTTTTGTATCCGAAACAAATAAATATATTCTGTTTTGTATTTGGTTTTCTATATAATGTTTTAACCATACCTAAATACATTAGCAAAGTATTAGGTTTTGATTGAAAACATATAAAAGAAACCATCGTCTATTATAACAACATATAAACATGTATACCTATATCTTTTACGTTTTCACAAGATCAGGATTGTCTACTATAATTATAATCATCGGAATAAGACCCATATAAAAATTGATCATTAATAAAAACTGTCATCTCTCTCTCTCTCTTATATATATATATATATATATATATACAGGCTTGCACGCATTCCACTTTTTCCGTTCCGTTCCGTTCAATTCTCTCCGTTCCGCGGAACGCCGTTCAATTTTGCGTTCTGTTCAAAAATTAGATTTCAAAAAAATTCTCATAAGAGGCTCATTACTTTTCACTGCATCCTCGTATGTATCGGCTTTAAAATTTTAAACCAGGCCCTAATAATTTCGGCTTGAAGTTAGTTACCGCAATAAAAGTTCCAAAAACTTTACAAGCTTTGATAATATATTTAAGCAATAAAATAATTGAACCAGAGGCTCGGCCCGAAAAAATTAACATATTTTTTTACCCCGACCCAAAAATGTTACAATATGAAAAGTCAAACATGTAAAAATCCCACACACATATGGTCCACCGAATTTCTCGGTCTATACTACTCATAATTATTGCTTTATCTGAGAATAATTACGAAAAGTTTATTTATTTACAATCTTAAGAATAACATTAGTTTATAAATTACACTATTTATTTGCTGCTAGAAGGAGCTGTTTTTCGAAATTTTCATCCCTATATTTTGCCTTGTCCTTCGCAATAAAATTTTAGATTTGGAAAAGAGTCTCTCTGAACTGGCACTGCTGGGAAGTATAACTTATATCGAAGGAAAATCTTTTAATCCTTTTATGAGCAATAATTGATTCCATTGCCTCAGACTCATCGGTTAAGAAGCGGTCAACCTCCTGCTTAGCTGAGTCAGTCTTCTTCGGCCTCTTGGCAAAGAAATGACTTTTTCTTCCGCTGCTGGTTCTTGCGAAAGTTGACTAGAAGGAAAATCTCCCAGTTCTTCGGCCTCTTCTAGTATATATTTTCTTGCAAACTCTTGCTTCGCGATGTCTAAAAAGCCTACTTTGAACTCAGGGAGATATGCTGAAGCAATTAGCATCTCCCTACGTTCAAAGTAGGCTCCAAATCTTCGTTTGATCCCAAAAGAGAGTGCATCAATTAACACCCTACACCTGGACGCAGCTTCCCTCTCTTCTTGAAGATGATTTTCGAGGTAAGTGATGGTCGCCAGGAGTTGACCAAGAAGATAGCTTTATCACCCTGCAGAAAGTCCAGCGCTCTGGATATATGCCGCATGACACGCACCCATTGATCGATGAAGTTGTTATCCTGTTCGGTAAATTTAGGTAGGTTAGTGGCAGTGAGGATAGTTCCGAATGCTGATTTATCTTCATCCCTGAGCTCTTGTACTCTCTTGACCGCATCGTAGGTCGAATTCCAGCGCACAATGAAGGGAGTAACAAGGGTTTTACTAAATTTTGGTTTTACTGTTTCCACGAACAAGCCAGATTGATTATATTTATTCCATAACTTGTTCATTATGGCAAATACTTTATAATACGATCGCACGTATTCCCCACTCCTCGGCTGAAGTGCTTTTTTACTGTCCACAGCAGCGACCAAGTTTAAGGTATGGGAGGTGCATCTGCAAAAGGAAGTCCGTTTCATAAAAATAGAAAATGGTCAAACTTCAATGATCACTAGTAGGGCACCCATATCTACATATTTGGGGGACACACGAAAAAGGGTCCCCTCCGGTCCTGTGTCATGACTTTATTTGTACTACAAGTTGTATCCTAGTGCTAAGATTCTTTTCAAAGTGAAAGATAAACTTTGACGACAACCTTTATATAGAGGTTTACACAAAAAGTTTGAATGGATTAAACACTTTAGAAAACATTTACATAAATTCATTCGTACGTAAGTTTATAGAAAAGAGGAACATAGAGCAAATCTCAACTTTTAAAGTATAATGATTAAACGAATTTCAGGTTGAAATTATAAATTGGTTTATGTACAATAAATGACATAAAAAATGGACCATTAAAGTACCTAAATAATTAAATTTAGTGACCGACAACCAACCTGATAAAAAAGTATGATACATACAAAAATCGAGGTTGGGTAATTTCCTCTTGAATATTATTTGATCGGAACGCAAAAAGACAAATTTTAGCGTTCTGTTCATCGTTCCGTTCATTTTTTTCCGTTCCGTTCATCGTTCCATTCAATTTCTTCCGTTCCACGGAACGCCGTTCAATTTACGTTCCGTTCACAACCTTGTATGTATATATATATATATAACGATTAAAGATATGTGCTGAACGTTAACTTTTTAAAACTTAGCTATGTAATATAAAAAAGTTTTATTTCATATATAATTAGTCTTTGCGGAGCTGAGCTTAAAGGATAGGATGGAAAATCAACGAGCAGATATTGTGCGGCTATAGTGCTATTTCGCTTAAGCAATGTTGTCTGTCCTTGGACTGCAAAGGCAATCAACTTAGGAATTATCAATGCAAAAGCCCTAATGGCAAAAATAATTACAGAAAATGATGGCCATTTTATTATCGGCTACTGCAATGTATGCCACTTTGGGCATCAAAATACCTTCCCTTTTCATGGACAATGGCGTCTATGGAATTTGAATAGTATATTGGTTTCTCCAAGTTTCATAAAATTTATAAAGATAATTTTAAAAGATGTTAATTTTAAGTGATTTACTATTTCTTTTCATTTTTATTTATTTTGCAGTTCATAAGAAAATACAATATATATAAATAAATTTATGGAAAATGATATTAATAATAAAATAATTAAACATTTTATATTATAATGATACCATCAAATATGAGTAAATTCTAACAGGCAGATTTAGTAACATTTAGTTACAAAAAATGTAGACAAGTTAATAAGGACCATAAAATCTTATAATTAAAAATCTTTCCGTGAAACTCTTGATAATGTTTCCATTATTATGAGGGGAAATTACGAACTTTGTCGACCGCCTAACTACACTTTCCATCGATGATATAGGCGATCTTGAGGTCTAAAGACGCGTATCAAGACGTCGCCGCGAGGATGATTGACCTTACTTCCCACGGACTGATAGCAGAGTGAGATACTAAAACCTTGTCAATAAAAGTTTTGGATTTTAAAATAACATTATTTTTTTCTCTACATTTAGCATTTAGATCTACCAAGACCGAATAACATAATAGTTTAAAGTAATTATTTGCATCTAGAGTCTGAAGGCCCCATCCTCAAACTGATGAAATGCTTATGAATGACGCCAATATATACGATGTGTACAAGTATATAGTAGGATTATAAAGTTTTCCACAATTTTTGAATTTATATAGAAAACGCGTGAGATCTGTGGATATCTGCTACTGTGTCCTAAATTTTGTGCCAGCAGAAATACCTATCAGAGACATTAAAATTATCGTCCTCCAATATAGTGAAAGCTTGAGGGGTCCTAAATATTTTTTATTTATTTGTTTGATTATTATTTTAACGCTCTATACTGATTTGTTTTATTACAAGTGTTTATTTCAGTCATTTTTAAGGAAATTATTTAAAAATATTATGTTATTTTGTGCATTCTTTACGTATTTACTTTAATTTTAATGCATCTAATTTAATTTGTATGTATTTTAAAACTGTGATAACTGAGATAAAAAAAACAATTATCGTTCATTTTATCGCTCAGCAGCAAACATTGGTAAATTTATCTCAACTGTTGGACTCAAAATTTGTATAATGACTGGATACCCAACGATAAAAAATCACTCTCCTTGAAGAGCTTTTTGATGATAACATATAGCGACCTAAAATAGCTGCCCCACTTGGTGAAACAACTTAATTTTGAAATAGAAAAAAATATTTTAATAAATCCAGTGATGTTATTAATTTTGCTTATGTAGTCTCATACATCACAAGGTCTTTATTGTCATTTATCCTTTTTCCATTTTTTATGATTTGGACTTTGACTACTCAAGGGATAAAAATAATATATTCCTTCTCTTCGTTATTTAATCTAGATTTTATATTTTGTCATAAAAGCTACCAAAGAGTGAGAGCAGTGAGTATGCATTTTATTTCATTCATTTATTTAGTCTATTGTGCATCACATAGGTCGTTGCCCAAAATCCATGTACATACCTGAGATAAGAACACTATATTTATAAATTTCAAGTGAGATGGTAATATAAGTTCAACATAAATTTATTCCAGTACATTGAATACATTTATTATTGATAACATTGTCCAATATTAGTAATTGTTTTCTATCTAAGCAATGAAACCATGTTCAATATTTTTATGAATATAAAAACATTCAATACCACCACAAGGAAAAATATAAGAATATATGTTAAAATTATGGGAAAACCATTGATATACATATGTATATGTAATAGTTGAGGGTTTCATTCAATATTTAATACCATTATTGTATTTTTATTTTTAGAGTCTTTACGGTGTTCATGTATACTTAAGTGCAAACAGAACTTCTTTCAAATGTAATGAATTTCGTTAACAACAACACTGCATTGATGAGTATAAATAAATGTGCTATAGTTAGTGGGAATAAAGGATTTGGATAAGTGATTTTCGGACCTTCAAAGTCAACCATATTTTTAGGACCCAAGGGCAAAAACTGATGTTTGATATGTATTCAGTGGGTCTTATTTCATTACAATATGTATCACTTGCTCAACCAAGGAATTCCTCCCTTAATTTGTTGACCAGTGTTATCTATTTTCTGCATTCTCTTAAAAAAAAAATACAGCAATTCCTTAAGAAATAATTTAAAAAAATAGATGTCGCTGACATCTAGCGACATCTATTGGCAGAGTAGGCTAACTTGAAATATTTATTAGTATTTAGCTCATTTTGCATCTTAAAGAAGCACTCAGAGATGCCAAAATTAATCACTTGTTCCTTTTGGCATTTCCAACACTCCCCAAGTTTCATCCGAATCCGTTTCGCACTTTTGAGTTATCCTGCTGACAAACAAACAAACCAACGCCAGTGAAAACATACCTCCTTCGGTGGAGTATAAAATAGAAGACCGGTAGATGTGTATGTAGATGCAATTAATCCGTTTTAGTTTACACCACTTCCCAACAAACTTTTCATAATTTTTGCTTTTTGCACTTTCTCTACAATTGTATAAATAAAAAAACGACTCAACTATCTTCCATTTACTGATTCATGTTTTACTATTAAATGTTATTTATGGATGTTTGGTAGTAGAGATGTAATATACAATGGAGTGCTTATGGAAGAGAAAATAAAGCTTAGCCAGTTAGTATATTCATATATAAATTTAGCTGATCAAAACATCATACACAAAGAGGTATGGTTTGTAACCGACCTGAGATAGAGAGATAAAAAATCAGCTGTCGATTGATCTATGGCAATTGACAAAGATAAATATCTACGACCACAAAGTGCTAAACAAATCTACTCTACTAGAGAAAAAGCCTTGGAAAAAACAGTGGTGAGGGGAACATAAACTACTTACTATAGGAACTAGTCAATCCCTACGAGAGACGAGGGAGTTCCTACAGGCCACGAGTCATGTCGAATTTGCAACTCCAAAAAAAGTATATATATATATATATACAGGCTTGTTGATCGGAGTTTTTTCTGATCGGCGATCAATAGCGATATAGCAATATTTGATCGCTGATCAGACTATCGCAAAAGGTCCTGATCTTTATATCTTTTGATCGTAAGAAGATCACTAAGAAATAGCGATCCGATCAATTGTATAAAATAACTAAAAAAGAAAAAATATTTGTAATAGGATTTTTTAGACAAATCCTACATTTCTTAAAACTTAACTAGCTGTCACATTGACCAAAATCCATTCCCAGGACTAATTTTTGTTTAGAAGACACAAAATACAGACAGCCACTGGTAACTGGGATGAAAAACGGTTGGATGATGTTTTGAAATAAGGGAGATGTTGGTCGCCTAAGCTTACCTCCCTCAATTCAAAGTAACATTTCTCATGAAGAAATTCAACAAAGAGCCAAACGCTTTCCTCTTGAAGAGACTGCCTCGTTTGATGACCAGTTATCCAGCAAGCTGTCTCAAGACGTTGAGCAAGAATGTATTTTTTTTCTAAATGTCGTAAAAAGGTTGACACAGTTAAACAAGAAGTAGAGCGGTACTTGGCTGATGACTTGGAAGGGCTCGACATGATATTAGCCTACCGGAGGTGAAAAGGTATTTCATAATATAATGTCGTGCTTCCCAGTAGTTCAAGCAGCGAACGTTTGTTCACAAGGCCAAGCGGATTCTGAGGAGGACTAGGCAGTGACTGGGGGACGAAAATTTTGAGAAGCAACTTCTACTTATGTCTAATAAAGAGGCAAATGAAAAATGATCTGTGCAAACTTAATATATTTTTTAAATGTACTTTTTTTTGATATAGTCGGATATTGTAAATAAAAAAATTGTTTAACAAGGTGGTCAATTGCTAATTTAAAAAGGTATGTTTATATCGGTATAATACTTAATTTATCTGGGGGTAAATTTTGGTGGGTGCTTTGGACTGCCATATAAAGATGAATACTTATAAAGGTTTGACTGTATATACATTTAAATTTTTATTTAGAATTAGTATTACATAGGTAATTTTTTTGTTGATCGCAATTAAATTGATCGGATCGCTGATCAGAAAATCCCTGATTTATATCGCTATATCGCAAAGAATTTCTGATCGTTATTTTTGATTGGATCGCTATTTTTTTCCTGATCGCTCACAGCCTGTATATATATATATATATATATATATATGGATATATATATATATATATATATGGTAAATCCCAAAAGGTCCTTTCTTTAGAATAGCTCTAGGAACGAATTCGGACACAATATTAAAAAGAACAACTTTCTATTACTTCTATAATTATAAGAATTTTTGATAATCAAAACATTTATTTTATCTTTTAAGCATATAAAATAATATTAACTATGAATAGTCAGAGGTTTGTGATTATGATAGACCAAATTCTTGAGCTGTAGATATTTGTCAATGTTTATTATCATTGATCAATCAACAGCTGTTTTTTTCTTTTTCTACCTTAAGTCGGAAAAACGGTCAACCACAACCTTCACAAACATTTATTCTACAAAGCTGTTTTAAATTACATTAAAAATATAAGAGATGCAAATATTAGCTAATAAAATATATAATTTTAGTGATAAAAAAATAAAACATCCTATGTTTTGATCTCTTAGACATGAAAACAAAACATTCAACTCCCCAATTTCTTTTGAAGCGTTCTTTGTAAATATTTGTATGGTCTTTTTAACATGCTTGATTTACAAGATTTGTAAATTGCCCCAAATTTTTAAAAAATCTTATTTGAAGAAAGAATATGTATGTAAAGATTTCTTATCAACAAAAGAAAACAACAACTTTGTTCTTACTTTCACAACGTTTCCACCCAGCTTGAGTAGAAAAATTTCGTGGATTGTTATATATCATTCTTCGAAAACAACTCTTTTGATGTTGACTGATAACAATTATTCCCTTTAAACATTAAACTGACAATAAAATACGCTTTTGATATCTTCCATGACATCAAAGATATTAAATATCAATTAATCAACTTAGCAAATAATATTTATATATATATGTATTATATATATATATATCTGCTCAAGCTTCCACTACGGAGGACGATAATTTTAATGTCTCTGAAGTAAGGTCAATCATCCCCACGGCGACGTCTTATTACGCGGCTTTAGGCCTAAAGATCACCAATACCATCGATGGAAGTGAAGTTGGGCGGCCGATAAAGCTCGTTTAAATTTTTATATGGGTTCTTATTCCAATGATTATAATTATAATACACAATCCTGATCCTGGGAAACCGTATGATATGTATAGGTATACATGTTGATATGTTGTCATATTAAACAAAATTAACAATCATTATATACTGTGAATGAGGAGTTGCTGTATTTAAGTTTTATGATATCTGAGAAGTTTCATAAAAACATGGATCGAAGCTCATGAAAAAGACCATTTCGGTTTTAAAGGAGTTATTCTTATCTATGAGTTGATGTGTAAACTTCAACAGCCTCGAGTGAAGGGACATCTTATTCCTTAATACCATCCTTTTTATATAAATCTTTAAATTATCTCTCCATATTTTTTACCTATCACATTTGAGAAAAAAATGTCCCCGTACATCAAATTTCTGGCCATAAGCGACCTTTTAACACATATAGCGCTTCTGTGGCCTTTTTTATATTTATCGCATATTTTGCATATTTTTACATATTTTTGAAGGTTTCAACTTCTTTTTTATAAAAAAAGTCTGAACAAAAGCAATTTTTGTGGACTAAAAAATCTGTACCACTTTTATCCAGAAGAACATTAACAAACATATTGATCTTCTTTCTAAAAGTCGTTACTTTTTGCCCAAAATGTATTTTTATTATTTGTTTCGTATATTTTGCCTTTTAAGCTTATTTTTCTGCCTATTTAGTTCATTTTATATGCATATTTAATGACATATACGACATTATTTGTGTTCCAAATTTCATCTGCCCTGGCGCCTTTTTCAAATCCCATCTTATACATACTTTGTTGGATTGAGAGCCCCTGAAATCGTTTAATCATAGACAATAATATTACTATTATTTGAAGCTTCTCCTCTACTTGCTTCCATAATGTGTGTATAATATTGTAGTACGTTTTCCTCCTCTATACTACGCAGTAAATTTACTATCATAATGTCTAATAAAAAGTGATTATGTACAACAAAAAGGAACACTAAAGCGACATTATATACTTTATATACATGTATATTATCTTTTCAAAGGACTTAGTAACTTTGAGGGAGGTACACAAATGATGATAAGAACTCATTTCAATGGAATTATGACATAGGCAGGCATTTTCAAGCAACCTGTAATTCCGTGCGTTAAAGGAACGATCATGATTTTACTTTTTTTATTCCTAAGAATATGACTCCTTTAAGACATATGACACCAATGTATATATACATTAATGAGGTCTAGGAGTAGGGTGACGAAAGGGAACGACAGCTAATATTAATTGAAGTAGTCGGTGCATTATATTTTCGGATGATAAAGATTTCTGCCTTAATTATATCACTTGATATTTAAAACATAAAAGACATGTTCTTGTTATATACATTAAAAACCATTGATCAATAACATTATAAATCGACATGTCAATATAACATGATAAATATAAAATAAAATAATAATTTAATTAAAACAAAATAATTTGTTTTAATTCCATCTGAAGGGCAAAATGAAATGGATTTCGAACAAGGATTTATCCTTGTTTTAGAATAAAACATCCCAAATATGTCCTGTAGATTTTTTTATTTGTCAACCGTTTTCAAGAAACAAAAAATGAAGTTTGTTATTAACATTTCAAACATTTAAAAAATAAAACAGCCCTAATATATATATATATATATAAGACTTGTTGATTTATCGTTCATTTGTTATCGTTCGCGAACGATGAACGACGAACGACAAAGTTTTTGTCGAACGATAAGGAAAATTCCTTATAGTTCGTTGTTCGTTTTTGGCGCCAAAAAAAAACAAAGATTTTTAATTTTCATGGGACAAATTTACTTTCTAAAAAAACGTCATTACTTTTTTTCAGAAATTTCTTTATAAAAAAACTCATTTTTTCAGAATGAAGAACGACAAACGAACGATAACCGACGAACAATTCAATTTAAAATTAACGATGAACGAAGAACGATAACTTTTGGCGAACGACAATTTTTCGCGAACGTCAACAAGTCTGATATATATATATATATATATATATATAAAGTGCAAATTTAACCTGAAGGGAGGGGGGAGGTCTACTATTAAGTATAGTCAATATTCCAAGTGTTTAAATATTTAAACTTTTGACAATCTTGAGCCACTGCCTGAGCATTAAATAATGACAAACAAATATTCACAATGTAATTACATCAAATTATTCGAAATGACAAGATATTATATATATTTAAAATGTATAACTACATTTAATAATTAATAATGTAATTTAGAAAAGTTGTTGAATTTTATTTTAGACAAGTGTTGGAAGTGTTGATTCTTTCAAAGCTACCTAAATGACAAAACAAAGGAAATACATATATGTCGCTATTTCGAACAAATAATAATTTAAGTCTGAATATAATATAAATGTATTCAATTATATCTCGGTCATATATATTTATTTTATCTTTTGAAAAATTAGAGGCTCATTCCCAGATAAAAAATAAGAAATTTTATCTAAGGATTACAAATAAATAAAAATAATAGGCACACTGGCAGTTGCTTTGAAGCCCCTAAATACCATAATTGTGACATGCGAGACCCAATGATCAATATATTTTTGTTTTGAAACCCCAATAAGACATAATTATGATAACCAGAACCCGTGGCCCATTGGAGGCTGATTTGAAAACCCAATATATACATTATGTTATATCTACATTGGCCATTATCATGCAAAAAAAAAAGCCTGCACAAAGAACGCCATCAAGAGCGTTCATTAAAATCGCATTCGCACACATTTAAATATATTTTCTGTTATCAATTCCAGCGTTATCTAATCTTGAGTGGATTAAAATGATCATTTCCTCCTTAATATTCACCATCGCAGGGGATCATGTAGATTGTATATAATGAAGTTTCTGCCAGTGACATGGAATCCAGAGTCCCTTCTTTCTCTTCCCTCCTTTTATTCATATTCTTCTCCTCCACCCATCCATCCTTGCTCCAACCGAGGCATCTAACAGCCCAAAGATCTTGTGTTTGTCCGGACAAGGTCAAAGGTCACAGGGGAATTGGAGCTGTCGAATGTGACGCAGAAAGTGACCTGCTATCACTACTCCTGGCTTGGCCCTAAAACACAGTCGACAACAAGTACCAACCTCCTTTGTACAGACGATTTTACGGATGATGAACCCTGCTTTGAGCCCCTGATTTACACAATAGGTAATAATCCTTTAGTCTACAAGAAGTCTCAAAGCCGTAATAAATAGAGATGGAGATAAAGTGGTGCTAGTTTAAACGTGATTGGTTGAGAGAAAAAGAGAAGAGCCATAAAAAAGCAGTTTGCATACTGCTACAAAGACTCACTTCACTCGCGGCTGTTGAAGAGTGAACATCAATTCAGAGATCATGCATCGTCCTTAAAAATACAATTCTTCATAGGCCTACGTACATGTCATTTACAAATCTTTTGAATGACTCCTCCTTTTCCACTTAATATACTAATTGAATAAAGAACCATCTCAAACTCAAAGGAAAAAATCATGTTTATTTTATTTGCTCATATCTGTTGATACATAGATGATAAGTCTTACTATCGGACATATAGAATAAAATAAAGAGTGTCATCAAATAATTTAAAAAATCATATTTTTTGACGAGTTGTCGAGAGCAACCTTTTCTTTATTCCTAGTTACAGACATGTACATTTGGGATGAAAAACAAAAACGTAAATCAGAAAAACTTACTTTTATTGAAGGTAACTTTTAGGTGAATAATACCATATTTTGCTATTAAATAAATGTATTATTACCTCCGCCGAAGGAGGTATTGTTTTCACTGGCGTTGGTTTGTTTTGTTGGTTTGTCAGCAGGATAACTCAAAAAGTACCGAACGGATTCGGATGAAACTTTGTGGAATTGTTAGAAGTGCCAAAAGGAACAAGTGATTAAATTTTGGCATCTCTGAGTGCAGAATTAAGATGCAAAATGAGCTTAAATACTAATAAATATTTCAAGTTAGCCTACTCTGCCAATAGATGTCGCTGTGCTGATAAATCAGGTGCCGGGAGCGTCTTCCTCTCGAATTTCCGTCTAGGGGAACCCTCCCCGTCCCTATTCGCCGCCCCAGTCGTGAAAAATCCACCTCGGAAGGCTCATAAGGACCCCGTGACGGCGGAGGTTTGCACTCTCTGAGTGTATATATGCCTTTAGTTGTTAATATTGTCATTTTTATTGTAAATTATGCAGAATATAAAATGCTAAGTTATTGAAGGAAGCTATTTATTTATTAAAAAATCCTCTCAATACTTGAAAGGCTGTATAATTTACTTTTTGTTTTCATCCTTAAAAACAAATATAAGCATGAACATCACCACAAAGCAAAGAAATAAGAAATCAATGCATATTTAAATTTTCTTAAATATGTACATAAAATATTGTTAAAGGGATCAATAAAGTGTAAGAAATACCGTATTGATACATTATAAAATTATTTAGAATTCTTAAAATGAAGCAAACGCCGCTGTTGTCTATGTTTGATTCAATTTTTTTAATTCTCCTTTATTGTTTATATGATCTATAAAATAAAATTATTATTTATAAGTAAAATAAATTTATAGTTTATGATAAAAATCCAAACAAGAGGTATATGAACAAAAATATCATATGAGAAATTATTCAAAATATCTCAATATTTTTTTATAATTCTTTTTTTTTGCCTATTTGGTTCGATAGAATTGCATCTATGTGGTATATATTATTTACTTTTATCTAGTTTAAACCAATTTAATTTCCTTTTCACATACAGGAGAGGGTAAAGAGAATGGTCCCAATACAACGGCACTCGAAGAACTCTGCTCCAACACTGGAGAGTGTGAGCCACTCTGTGAACTCACCGGTGGGGACATGTGCATCAAGTTGGTCTACTACAAATCAGCTGATGGGGGAGTAGAGTCATCACATTCCTTCTGCGGAACGGTACAAGGTGTGCTCCTGAGGAAGGCTGTCATTACCAAAAGAACAAAGATGGAAAGGACGTACAGGCCTGTTTCTGCGCCACGGATAGATGTAACACAGCATCCAGGCCATTTGTCCTAGTAGACCCTTGGTAGTAGGAGTCTTTGTGTTAATATTGAGTTTAGTGAAAATATTTGTTTAATTATGTTGTTAGTATAAATATCAAGTGAAATATATGGGTTTATTTTGAAACATTTAATCGTTTTCTTGGGCGATTGGTACTTTGTTTATTATCAATTTATACATTTCTTATAAGGCGGTTAACCGGAAAAAGGCTTATAAACCAAAGGAGCAATATGATTTTTACGTATATCGTTTAATTTGTATTAAAGCCATCCGCTGAAGCTTTGCCCTTCATTTTAAATATCTGATGATGGAAATTTTTAGATGGCTGCGGTTTCTTAAATTCCCGCCCATTCATTCATATAATGACTCTATTTGAACTATAATGTTCATTTCTGTTTTACGCACTGTTAAAAAGTTTATATTTGTATTTTAGTGTATTCTGTATTACACTGTATTATTTGTTACAAATATTGAATAAAATTTCGTGACCGAAAAAAAAAAAAAAGAATCAAGAACACACAAGTGAACTCATTTAACTCTTAAACCTTCCAAATCTGGTTTCGTTAAAGAAGTACCCATATTAGGGGGCATTATAGAAACCTAATATTCAGATATCAAACTTTCACCCTACGCGAAAGTTGCATCATAAAAACTAAATGATCGTAGAAAATGGATTTGGGTTGCCCCCCAAACCCATTTAATGTGTCAAATTTACTGTATGAAAATTAAGATGTGTAGAATAAACTTATTTAAAAAATACCTTAAAAACATCAACATCTTATTCTTTTTCTTCTTAAAACTATAAAAAACCTTGGTAAGAGCTGTTATTAAAAAATGGTTGGTACGCCAGCAATAATGTTCATTTATTGACACTAAATATTAGTTAACAAAAATTTGAAAACAATGACAAACGCATAAATTTATCATTTCTAAATTTTGTAAAAGTATTTTATCAAAACAAGTAATAATAAAAAGTTTGGCTACATAACGAAACCTTTGAACGCTATAGGGGGAGGTAAGGGTGGGGGGTCAAAACCCAAATCCATTTTTCTGCGATCATTTAGTTTCTTATGACGCAGCTTTTGCGGGGGGGGGGGGGGGGTGAAAGTTTGATACCTTAATATTAGGTTTCTATAATACACCCTAAAATATATATATATATATATATTCAATTAGCCCTTTGTCAAATACGTCATTTTTATAAAAAAACATTTGTTATTCCATCTTGAAATATGATAATCAACAACATTAACTATTAACCAGGGTGTATCTACTTTTTTTACCAAGTAGCGTTAGAACGACTTGCAAAAATACAATATCACGTGTTTTAGATTCACATTTATATGTTGCAAAGCTATAAAACGTAAAACATTGTTCGTTGCTCATTACTACGTAATTTTTGGTTCTGTAAATAAATATTTCCATGCTTTATTTTTGTTTACTTATAAGGTTTTTGTGTTTTAAAACAAATAGAAGGACATTATAATAAAAATTTCAAGTCTTCGGAAATTAGAAAACCTGAGAAGAGAAGACGAACATTTTCACCATCATAGTGCGAGCTGGCAGACATCGACTTTATAGCAATTTTAACAAGTTAAAGCTTCGAATTTATGAATAGTTCAACTCTGACTTTGCGCACAGTGACTTTTTATTCTGGAACATTAAGAAAATGTGGCAAGTCAACGATTTTGGAAAGAAGGATGCTGTTGAAACGTTTAAGGGCATATTTTTTTAGGGTTCTCTGTTGAAAAAGTGGAGTGGGAAGTATAAATATTATAATGCGTATTTAAACCGTTTTTCTTCGACATGCAGCAAGAATGGAAGAAATCGAATGCTTATTAATTTATAAATGTAATCTATTTCGACCCAAATGATTGTTCAACTTGATTTAAAGAAAAAATATTTAATACTTATAGTTACATAAAAATTATAAGAAAGAAAACCAGTCTTGCAATCAAACAAACTCGATTTCAGTCATTCAAACCAAGCAACCAACATAATATTCACGAAATTTGAACAACATTGTGAGTATAGTATGATTCCCTTATTTAAAATACATAACGTTGTTTGCATTAAAGCAAAGCTTTGTGTTATATAAATATATTTAATTTTATATGAAGGGAAATGAAGGAGATAAAAGTTTTTTTGGCCTCCTTGAACAGAAATTGATATAAATATATAAGTGTTTTGATCGAATCAAATTGAATATTAACGTATTAAACATTTGATAGACCATTTTTGTATGTAAAAAGTGATGTAAAGAGCACCACTTTCCGGTAATCGAAAGTTATGATGTGTGGGAAAATATGCTCCGATTTAAATAGAACTTACTTGTTAAAAAATCAGCCCCTGCATTATTATGTGTCTAGATTTGTACAAATAGCATTTGGGGTTCAGACTCAGACAGTGGTCCACCAATTAGGGATCACTTATCTAGATTGTGCTCAAATTTGTTTTTAATAATTGTCGGAATACGGATGGATTTGGGAAGGCTAAAAAATACGTTTCCCACTATTTTAAAATGCTGAACGTTCTAAAGGATTACTTTTGAAGAGCCTTACCTTAATCATGCTTATACTTCTTAAGTCACTATAATTACCTTTCTTATACAAATTCAATCCAAGATACTACCAACGAGATCCAAAGATGTGGTAGATCTCAGTGAATCAATTATTCTTATTGGAGTATTAGGAATAAATAATATTTTCTAATATAGATACAGAGTTGTGAAGCCTTAAATTATTCGAGTTCTATATTTCAATTACAATTCAATATAGTTTTTTTATTATCTTATGAACTGGTAAATATCAGTGATACTACAATAAATTTTTTAAAGTTGCGATAATAACAAATTATATTTTTTGTCAACTTGTGATAGCTAAAAAATATATATTTTTTCAACTTTTATTTCGACAATAAAAACTCAATATAGGATAAGTAGAGAGCGGAAAAAATGTGAATCACATAAAAATATTTTTGTATATATTTTCCATTTTTTAACGAAACAAAACATTTTTTTAGAAATTTAAGAAAAAAGACACTTTCTTCATAATATCCTGACATAAACACTTTTTTCTCTTTTTAGAAAAATTGATAAACTTATTTTCATCACCTCTTGCATCATTTTTATAATTTTTCCTTCATCTATATAATAATTCGCCAATCTCTATCCGTCTGTATGTCTGCACGCTATCTCCTCCCACATTTATGGTCAGATTTGAACTTTGAAGATACCTATGGAATCCTTGGGTCAAGACGGACCTAATAAAACTATTTGCAAAGTGATGGGACCAGAAATTAAAAAAAATCAGACACTTGTCTGATTTACTACTACTTTTCAGGTAAAGAGAGAAAAAATAAAAAAAAAGAGGAGAATGAGTTAGAGAAATAGAAAAAGAGAAAAGCATCTCATGTGACTTAAAACATATTTTTGTACAAGTCAAACTTTTATGAGGAATGTTTGTACAAAACAGAACTTATTTTATCACTCTTCTCTTATATTCTTTAAGGTCGGTTTCACTCACAAACTAGCTCCAAAACCTACCCATACTCGAAGGGCAAAAATATGAGTGCCGTAGGCGCCAAAATATGCGAGTTCCCTTAATTTGTTGATTTTTGGAAGAAAACAATGCAGCCTAAATTTATGGCGTCTTTTGAATAATATCTCGCATCAGATAGTTATATGCATTTTGTTTCATGGAAGGCCTCGACAAATCCACATTCCAATGACCCTTTTATTGATCCACAATTATTGACTCATTTTTTAAGCTAATATATATTAAACATCTTGCTCATTGACATTAAAAATATTTATGAACTCACTCATTCCATTATTTACAGAAATATGGCAGCTTCATTGTCTACTCGTCTAAACTGCTCAAGGAAATGAATGAGGAGACTGATTATTCCTTCAAAATCCTAGACTTCCAAATGTGTTTCTGTAAGGTTTGTGAGAAGGCCAAAAGTCTCAGTTTGTCCAGCATTCTACCAGAGCGAGACACGTGAAAAAACTGCGAGCTCAAGAGGATAAGGATCCAAGCCCAGCTAGAGGAAATGAATCGGCTACCTAAGAAGTCAAAATTACAAATTCTATCTAAGGAATTGTGCAAGGTCTTTTTGTCTAGTAACATTCCTTGGAAAAGCTGAGCAATCCGATCCTCAAGAAGTTTTTCTTGGAAAATAATATGGCTATATCAATACGTCCTTGAGGAAGACATATTTGCCTGAATATTTCTCAGAAATCATGGAAAAGATGCGATCTGAGCGTACGGTCAGCCTTTGTGGATTGATGGTAGCATTGATGTAGGTGGGCGCGAAGTCGTTAATGGCCTAATTGGGCGTTTAGATGAGAACTCCTTTCATGTTCCATTTGTGGTGAAATGCTCATTCGTCCCACTTCTGATTCAAACACCAGGCTAGGATCGTCAATGATACTCTTAGAATGATTGATCTCAGTTAAGCAAGCTTGGCAAAAATTCTCGTGACTGATGCAGCTGAGTATATGAGGAAGAATTGACGCGACCTTAGGGTCTTTTATCCGTCTCTAATGCATGTGACATTTGTTTGTTATTTGCTCCATCGTGTGGCAGATAAGGTCAAATACCATTTTGCAGACGTAAATAGTCTCATTTCTTCGGTAAAAAAATATTCCTCAAAGCCCCATCTTGACAAGCAAAATTCAGAAAATGTTGCCCTGGCCTAAAGCTCCCCCCCTGATCCAATTATAACCAGATAAGGAACCTTGATCCGGGCAGCTGTTTGATATGGTCAGAATTTCGAGCAAGTCAAAGCAGTGGTGGATATGTTTGACCCTTACGATGCCAAATGTATATCCGTAGTCGGTGGATTTTTAAATGAAAAGCATCCTAGTTGACTTAACATTTATTATTATCTGCCAGATTCAATTACCAGCCTGGAGACCGCTGGAATTACACTTGAAGATGGACTCAGAATCTTTGAAGATGCTGAGGAAAGGATCAGCAAAATTCCAGGTGACGCCGAAGAGGTTTTTAAAACTAAACTGGATTACGTTGTTAAGAAAAATCCTGCCCTGCCAGCATTGAGAGAGATACAAGATGTGCTGCTAGGTAACCTAGAGCTGTTTATCCAGATGGAATGTGCCAAATGGATGGAGCTATTCTAAAATACTGTCCTCGTTAGATATGGAGAGATCATTTTCGCGGTTGAAAATGTTTTATCCGACCGCCACCAAAACCTCACCAAGAAAAATTTGGCAGAGATTATAGTATTCCCTGTTTTTATGAAATAATAAATTCATATAAATCAAATTTGGACTCTATATAATTAACATTTTTTAACATTTTTTGCTTGTTTGGGTAACATTAAAAAACATTTTTTGCTCATTTGGGTCACATAATTTATTTTTTTTTGGCAAAAATCATCACATTATTTTTCGCTCTAGTGATAAGCTATAGCAATATAAAAAACATAAACGTGCGATAAGATGAACGATATATTTCTTAGGCGATATTTGTCTGTGGCAAACGTCGATGGAGTCTTGAGTTTTGGAACTCAAGAGTCATTGGGAATATCTCAATTTATTTGCCTTAAATCAGAGATCGCAAAATAGGGCTTTATGGGTCGATTTTCGCATGTCATCCGTTCTGTCTAGCCCGCGAGATGACGTACATATAATTTTAAAAATAGCAATTAAACTCCATAATATAAAAAAGAAAAACATACACAGAAAGTTGACATTCTCATAAATTTTGCACAAAACATTAAAAAAATATACATAAATAGACATTATATTTCAAAATTCAATCTCTAATTTTAAGTAAAGTCGCAACATTTATCTAAGTAAATACGTAAAAGAACTATGTAGAAATATTGTTAAGGCTACAAATACAGTAAATAATGGAAATATTTTATTATAAAACACGAAGAATAAATAAAATAATTAAAGAGGAACTATTTTGATTGTTGTCTAACTTTCTGACAATCGTTGTAGAAATTGTAGATGTTCAGCGGAACAAGACAAATAAATTGCACAAGATCTTCTACATATTTCCACTCAATGGTGTTAATAGACGGATATTTACCGTAAAGGCAAGGTATTGTGCAGCCGTCACAATTATGATGGCTCAGATGTCCTCGGTACTAATGCTCTTAATTTGCGTTATTTTCTCCACCAGATAGCTATGAATAATCGATAAGGTTGACTCCATAGCTGAGTTTTTGTTGATGACATCAGGGGATTTGAGCTTGGTCCAAATAAAAATATAGCTGTGATAATATGTTGTGAATTCCTCTTAAGTTTAATAAGACATATTCTCTTACGAATAGGAGTGCTGGACAATTGGCAAACACATTCACGACTGAATAAAACAATAAATGACTACGATTTTCCGATTTAATTTAAAAGATTGATATAAATGTGATTAAAACGATTTTGGAGGAGATATAATATCAGCCGCAGAGGAAATATGTCATTTCGTATTTCTTCAAAACTCACATCCAGAAAAGTCTACCACGTTTCTCTATACCGATATAATCAATGACACCGACACAAATTTGATCAAAAATCTGATAGTAGCCTCTAACAATTTTATACACTTGATATCACTAAATGGAAAATCTCCTACCTATCTCGTATCTCCACAAAAGTCACTGTCCGACAGTGACATTTTATATTTCACTACCATTTTTCTCAATGCAGATATTATTAGAAACTGATAAAATATAATAAAAGATCGAATAACAGCCTCTGATAATTTTTGTTTACCCCCGCAGAAGACCTTATTTCATATCTCCCCTAGCACCAAATGTAAAATCTATTCGTGTTTCTTATATTCGTAATTGACCATTCAAGTCTCTGAGTTTGAATGATATATTTTCCTTTAAAATATTATACTGTCGGTATATTTTGCAAGATTTATGTATATCTAACTACAAGCCAATATTAGTAAACGCACCAGCGATGAAGAAAACCCCCCACCAAATAAACAACTCACAGCAGCCGATAAAACAACTTCACTTAGTTGGAATCATGATCTTTGACTGAATAAGTGAGGGGTTCTTCTCCATTGAGGGATCTACTACATGTTTTTGTACAATACTATTTATGGGAAATCCTTATCTTTGGGGAATCAATTTTGTATGTCCAAAAAATCAAGTGTCTGTTTTTATAGAAATGATGATGATTTATCTCATGTCTACATTTTTGTTGTTATCTTCAACAACGAAGAAGTTCTTTGAATAGGCTCATATATGTAAAGCTGGCTCATGTTCATCCGAAATGCCATTTGAATGGTTCTTGACAAGTTTTTATATAACAAAGGAGTAGGGAAACATAAGTTAAAACATTTGTGACGTCAGTGGTTTCTAACTACATTGTTTTCATAAAAATGCTAACACTTTTATCACAGAGAATATAGTGTACCAAAGCAACGATACAATACGTTACTTCGTCACTCTATATTATCTTTGATTTATATTTTGACTTCAAACGAAAAGTAAGAATGCATAAATTTTTGTAGCAACCAAGCAATGAGAAGAACTAAAAGAGAATTCTGTTGCCCTAGGGTATATTTAGCCAACGATGTCATAACACTAAATTATGTTTCTTTCTTCTCATAATATATAAATTCATATTGAAATGTCGTTTATATCTATTCCATTATCATCGATCTACCAAAAGCATTTTTTTTGTTTGAAAAAGGGTAAAAATGGATATTTGCAAACCTTCTTCGAAACACGACAAATTCCTTCTCATTGTTTCTGACGTGAAAAAACACGTTTGGAATCAATCATCTTCCTAAGAACCGGGATGCGTTAATATTTTATGTATATTTTTCTTCTTCCTTCTTGGAGATCAACAGGTCTGCCTTTTTTACTTCCAAAAGCAAGTGAAGATGATTTAGTCGAGATTTAGAAAATGAATAAACATGTTGGAATGGGTCATTGGATTGGTGTTCCTGTTACCCCTAAGTCTTCTGTGTGCATGGCTTTGGTTTATTCCCTTGAATCGGGTCCGAGTCATTGATTCGGATAGAGCCTCTCGGCAAAAGGTCTTGAATCGAATCCGAACCAATCGAGGCTCCTTCCCTCCACCCTATCCCAATGGCTGGTATGTCATTGCTCAAAGCAGCGAGGTTTGGTCAACTGGGAATTGTTTAATAAGTTCCGACCTAATTAAAATATGTTATAGGTTCCTCCTGGATCCATGAAAAGGATTTCAGCTCTGGGCCTAGAGTTTTTGGTTTTCCGAGGATTGGATTCGAAAGAAATATTCGTCACAGATCCCTATTGTCCTCATCTAGGTAAGAAGTGTCTGAATGTCTTTTTTAAAATTTTAACAGAGTTGTTAACAGATGAAAGCAATAAAATGATGAGTTTAAATATACCCTGAGTTTTAGAACATTTAAGTCCGACATTAAAAGCAAAGGATTGCTTTTTGCGGATTTGCAAAGTAGCCATTTTGCATTATCATATAACCATGTCTAAAATGAAGTTATACGTTTAAACAGAGTTACTAATCATTCAAAGCTACAAGTTTGTACACAATTTTTATACCAGTTTTAAGGGATATGCTATGATAATTTTTACAGGTCACCTTTAATGATAATTATTTTGTCAGTTGCCAATTGTTGTTTCATTTTTACGTCTTATTGTCAGAGTGAGAATCTGTTTATCATCAAAGGTGATAAAACAAAATTAATATTTATTTTCCTCAGAGTGCAAGGAGTTGTTTTACATAATAGGTGACATTGGATGAGTCTATTCAAAGAATTCCTAAATGTTATAGATCCAGTCCCATGAGAAAAGATCTTAACTCTAGTACTCTTTTTGGGTGTTACAAATCAAAAATACGTCGCAAAAGTCAAATGATTTTTCCCCCTTTCTGTTTGGATCTGGTTTTATCCTGTCCAAAACAGTTCATAAAAAAAACTTTCATACAAAAAAGTATTTAGACAATATATAAAACTCGGCGAAAAGTTTGGTGATCCATAATTATACTAATTAATTAGATGGTTATCATGCTATTATCGATCTGTCACATTATCAATGATATCAATAGATTCAGATTATGAATTAATCAACTCATTATCATAATTGTCTAATTTAAGGTTAAATTATCAAAAATTAAAATAGGATATTATGGAGAATGCAAATCCACAATTTTCAAAATGCTCCAAAACAATTAATGAAAACAATTAATGATTCATAATTTCAATTATACTTTCTTTTATTTTTTAATTTGTTTGTATAACAAACATTTCGTATTTGAGTAGTTTCATCTTTTAAATTAAAATCTTTTATTTCAAAATATGATAGAAATATGTTTATCGACGGTTCTCTATATATTTCATTTTCGGATAAAATTCGCAATATCTTGTATATGTATAGCTCATTCAGCCTCATTCCTGAGTTTAATACAATATTATAGTAATGGTTGTTCTGTGATTTGTTTTATACTCATTCAGTAAATAATTTTAGCTATATAATCAATTATGTTGACAATCGCAAAGCTTATGGGAGAGGATTTTGTTTATACAAAAATTGAAAATTAATTGAAAATAATAATATTTTTGAAAACTGTTTAATTCGACTAATAAATATTTTAGCTCTTCTAACGTTATCGTTTAGAGAAACTTACCTATTATATATATATATATATATATATATATATATATATATATATATATATATATATAATTATATATATATTGCTCGTTTTTATCAAAGCTGTGTGAAATTCGAACTGATTGCTCTTTTTCAAAACTTTGATTGTTTCAAACATCTCAACATTTGTTGATATAGTGGTTCATATTGTACGGATTATTGGATATAGAGGTATCAGATTCAATTCGGGGCCATTTAAGTGAAACTGAACACTCATGCGTAAAATATTCGTTTTTATGTTGCAATCATCTTCTTTGTTTGTTTGAATATTTTGCTTCACCAGAATCTTATCTGGTATTTGCCTGTCAACACACATTATATACTTTTAAAAGTAATCCTACCTCTACGGCAGATTCCCCAACCCCCGTCAGTTAGCAACAAAAACCGTGAACTAAGTGGTTTCTAAAAAAATTATTCTTTCCAATATGAATGTACGGTTTCAATTGGCAACTGCTATCTAAGATATATTAGAGCTACATTGGACTGGCATAAATAAACATGATGAGTGATTGGGTTGCCCCCCACTGAACCTTACCCAGTCAGGTAATCAACAACTTATTTCCTGTGCTGCTATTATATCCCTTCATACATCCATGGTGATGTCACATGAATAATTTTCAGTAGTAATCGCGCAATTCGTATTTTCTTCCCGAAGTAAATACCACCAGATCTTATCTGTAGGTGATAAGATAGTATAAGCACGCCTTTAACCATCTAGGAGGCATATAGCCAACTTACTTCAGCCTGATAAACGGTGTTGGGGTCCACGAGTTTTTAAGAACACTCATCCCTTAAATTGTCGTGGCAAGCTAAAGGTAGCGCTTGTTTGATCAATATTCTTAGTTTAGCCGTATATCCTATTAAATTATATTGTTCATTAATCATATTTTGCCACTATCTATTTAAAACATACTGATGTAAACTGTTTGTTATTGGAATGCCATATCGTGCTAAGTATTCGTTTATATAAAGTAAATTTCCGATTAAATATAGTTGGGTTTGCCAGACAGGCTCTGTAATATGTAAATGCAATCGAATTACACCACAGTTTATTCCATTATTACCTGCTCAAGAGTCTTTTTGTCAGAGAGGAAAATGCATTTCAATTTTAAAACAGGGAATTTTAAGAAATATAAGTTGCTTAATACAACGCCGCATGTATCGTAATGTCCAATTAACATGGTGTTTATTTTGTCTGACATAGCGGCATCCTTTCACTTGACAAGTGGCGTTGTTGAAGGCAAACGAGGATTACAACTATAAAATAATAAGAAAGATTGTAAACGTTATCACAATTTATATTTTAACAGTATTAGTTGGGGTTTCAGCGATAACCAATAACGAAAATTCATTTTCCAACTTATGATGAACCATAAAAATTCCAAAACTCAACTTTCGATAAGCGATAAACTATAAAGATATTTATTTCCAATAACATAAATCATTTTCACTCACAACTATAACCAAGCTAACACATATATATACCCCTATAGGTGCCGACATATTTTACGGAGGAGAGGTCAGCGCAGACACGATCAACTGTCCATTCCACCTTTGGAACTTCGATGGACGAACTGGAAGTTGTATCAACATCCCTTACCTTAAGAAAGGAAAGCCCCCTTCATCCACGGCAAAGTTAAAAACCTACGAGTCCCTGGAGCTGAATGGACTCGTCTACGTCTGGTATCACGCCAACGAGAAACTGAAGTCTTTGTGGGAACCTCTGGTTCTGGAAGGCTTCTCAAATCTTGTCTACCAGGGACGGACAGAGTATGAAATATCCTGCCACATTCAAGACATACCTGAGAACGGATCCGATGTGAATCACTGGATGCCATTCATCGTGTCGGCATTGTGGCCGGGGGGAACCCGGGAAGGCTGAGCTCAATGCTGGCCTGCCTACTGGCCTACCACAAGTGGGAGGTGCGATGGTCAGCAGAGGATGAGGAAAATCCACATATCGCCGAAATATGCCTCAACCATAAAATGGTTGTCCTTGGAAAGTTCTCAACTTTGGACCTATGTGTAAGTTGTGTGACTTTATCTATATGTAAACTGAGCGAATTTACATCCATAGAAAGAAAGGAAGAGCACGAAGAACAATACCTCTCTTTATAATTTTGTTACAAGTTCATAAAATCAAAAAACCCTAAACAATAAGTATAATATTTTCTCCAAATGCTCTATGATCCTCCAGGATTCTTTTTAACTCTTAAACTGAAAGGGAAACATTATAGTTTCCAATTGTAAATTTGGCAAATAATCTTCGACATTTTGACTTTTATAATAAAGGTTTCAATGCTGAATCCATTAAACTTGTAACCGATAGATGGAGTTCGTTGTTTGCATTTTTATATGTTTAGATTAATTTACACCCTCTATCTTTGAAACGAACACTATAATACTACTGTTTTATAGATCTTCCTTTCTTGCTTTGAATGTGAATTCTCCCAGTCCTATCAAAATATTGAGACACAGGCTGTCAAAAAGTCAAACATTCAAAAGCCATGTGACTCCCAATGCCACAGCCTTTTTGGCAAAATAATAAACGATGCAAAATGATAAGTCATGGAAATATTGTATAAAGAAGAAAATTGAAGCAATCTTAGTATTATTAATCCTTAACACCTCTTCTGGACCATATTCATATTAATTAGATGCACTTACAAAATAAAAAATATTTTTGTCATTGTCCTAGTTCATTTTTTTAAATATGCACATCTTACCCTTTTTTGATAGATCAATAAGAACCTTATACGTTTACCTAATGCATGTTTTCAGGTCAAGCCTATCAAATCGGACCATCCATCGTTCACCTACACTTTCAGAGTCCATTTTTCGGCAAAGGCGTCATGATTCAAAGTATCCTTCCGGTTCAACCCTTTCTCCAGGTAGTAGTGCATACCTTTTACACTGAGAGATCCTGGCCTCCACCCCTTGCAAAGTTCGTTCTCTGGGGAGAGTCCATTCTTCTAGAAAGAGACATATCTGTTTGGAACCATAAAAAGTATGCAAAAAAGCCTACGTTGATTCGAGAGGATGCCCTTATTCTTAAGCATCGGCGATGGTACTCACAATTCTACTCTGAAGAGAGTAAAACCCTAGCAGACGCTACGAACGGAAAGTACGATTGGTAAAAAATATGTATGGAGAGTGTTCTTACCATTGTTTCATCAACTCATTGTCATTTTTAATACAATTTTATTGTATTTTGTTATATATAATATTAGTTGACTTTTCAACCGATAATGTTAGATAGATTTCTGTGATCTACGTTAAAGATTATGAAAAGAAACATGCTTTGATTCGAGAGGCCTCACGCCTTTAAGTACCGGTGATGGTTTTTCAATTCTACTCTGAAAGGAGTAAAACCTTCGCAGAAGCTACGAATGGAAAATGCGATAAGTGAAAAATTTATCATGCTATGCTTTTTTGTTGTCAAAGTTCATGTTTTTATATAATTTTATTGTAATGTGTACATCTACTATTTTTATTAATTTATATGGAAAATCGAGTTGTCTTATATTCCAGCAATCTACATATGTTATGTAAAAAGATTGTACATATTTACTACACATATCATCATATTTTAATACAAGCTTTTTTATATATTTGTGTGCGTCTAAGGAAACTAATTTGTATAGAGTAAAAATATGTTTAATACATAAGCATGGGTTAGTAGGGTCTAAGAGTATCACGAAATAAATTTTTGTCTCATGGGAAAAATTATAAAGCTATTTACGATTAGGTATATTTTTTCCAAAAATGTTTTAAATGGAAGGAAAAAACAATTTCAATCACAATTACTTTTTTAATGTATATCAGTTTGCGCTTTGCACTATGTGTGAACATTATATCAGAGAAAAATTTGTTAACATAATACATTTATTTAAGTATATAATGGTATATACGATTTCTTTTAATGAAGTAAAATGTTGTCATAACTTTTTTAGCTATCATGAGGTGAATGGAGAGTAAATATAGTTGATGGCAAATCGTCGCCTATTTCATCCCTATTCACAACTGTAAGCCTTATGTAGACGCAGAAAATAATAAATCTCAACTTATTCATAAAAGTTTTATAATTGCCTCCCTTGCTCGTGGGGCTATTATGAACAGTATAAGCTGAGTGAAGAAAAAATATCATCCATTTTTGGTGCGTGAGAATAAACATAGATCTTCTATAGGATCCACTAGGTGGCGCTACCAATAAAAGCCTTAACAAATCAATTTTTACTATATTAACAGTGTAAAGGTTCTATTTATATCAACAATTCTCAATTATGGATTTAAAATATTATGGTTGTACACTGATACAATGAAAACACAGCCTTTAATTTTTTTTTAATGTTTATAACACTATGAAGTTGTATTATATAAAACAAACATAAAATCGTCCTTATATTAAATCGACTATAATCGAATACTCCTTATATAGTTATCAGTGTTGTTCCCTAACGCGCGTGCGAGTATATATTACTTTGTGATATTACTGCGCAATAACTAGAAAGAACAACATATTAGATATTACTTTCAAGTAATAACTAATATGTAATATCCTAGTTACATATTACTTTCGTGAAAAAAATATTCGACAGGCATTTTTGATGAAAATTTATGATCTGTGTATGTGACGTCACCCAATGGACATAATACTGCTTATTAATAAAATTAAAAATGCACGTCAATATTGATATTTAAGACAGGGGATTCCATTAGACCCAAACACACAGAACAACCTTTTCGTTATTTATGGAGGATTTTATCGTAAAGAAAATAAGTTCCTCAAAGCCCTCGTGCCCGCATGTCGATTGGGGCTTTAGGATTGAAACCCACCGCCAATCCAATTAGGAATGAGAGGAAACCTAATTTATAATATTATACACCCCAAGCCCTCGGGTCCCGCCTGCTGATATAGGCTTTTATTTAGGGTTGAAACCCACCGCCAACTCTGGGAAGGTATAAGAGGAGTCCTTACTTTCAATCTCATACACCCCAAGCCCTCGGGTCCCGCCTGCTGATATAGGCTTTATTTAGGGTTGAAACCCACCGCCAACTCTGGCTAGGTATAAAAGGAGTCCTTACTTTCAATCGCATACACCCCAAGCCTCGGGTCCCGCCTGCCGTTATGGGCTTTTATTTAGGGTTGAAACCCACCGCCAACTCTGGCTAGGTATAAAAGGAGTCCTTACTTTCAATCTCATACACCCCAAGCCCTCGGGTCCCGCCTGCGGTTATGGGCTTTTATTTAGGGTTAAAACCCACCGCCAACTCTCGTTAGGTATAAAAGGAGTCCTTACTTTCAATCTCATACACCCCAAGCCTCGGGTCCCGCCTGCCGTTATGGGCTTTTATTTAGGGTTGAAACACACCGCCAACTCTCGTTAGGTATAAAGGAGTCCTTACTTTCAATCTCACACCCCAAGCCCTCGGGTCCCGCCTGCCGTTATGGGCTTTTATTTAGGGTTGAAACCCACCGCCAACTCTCGTTAGGTATAAAGGAGTCTTACTTTTTTTTTTGCCTATATGGTTCGATAGAATTGTATCCGATAGGATATAATAAGCATTATAGCATTAAAATTAGTCTATCGAACCTAGCATCTTATCAATGAGGTAGACCAAAAATGACCATCCCCTCTCGGGATATAATATGATCGACTAAACAGGCAATATATAAACATAAAAACCTCAGAACAAGTATGCCATTAGACTCAAAAAGGCCCTTCAGATTTTGGTTATACAGATTTGGCACATACAGTCAAGCCCAACACATCCCAAACCCTCCCCCCTCTCTCTGTATGTCAATATTTTTTAATATTTAAAAAAAATATGTTGATCTTCTCCCCCAGTCAAGACATAGGACTTGTGAGAACTACCAATATTTTTTTCCCCATGAGCAGACATAGAAAAGCAAGGGATATTTTGGGCGTGTGAAAGGGAGAATGTTGAATGGTGCAATTGAGTCCAGGCTCGTATCACTATTTTCTTTCCTCTCTTGAGAGAATATTTATTTCATTTATGAAGCAGGCCAAGTTGGCCGGACGGGAGGTATTTATTTTTTATTTGAATCTCTGTTATTGCTTCTGTTCTGTATACCTGTAGGAACCAAGGAATACTAGAAACTAGTGAAAGGAAAGGGAAAATTGTAGCTTCCAAGTTAAGGCCATGATACGTTGAGTAAATAGCAATAACTTAAATTTATATGTATTTTTTATAGCTAATGAGTCATTTTCACTTCAATAATTATAATTCACGATCAAACAAGTAGGTATTATATTTTAAAAATGATAGCGAGTGTGATATATATTTTAATACTTTTTATTTATCAACAATAGTTTCCCATATAAATAAATATTATTTACAAACGATACATAGTTTAACAGTTACAAACAAGTAATCAATATTATATGTTTTCATTGTGAAATAGACTGTAACTAAAAAAATTTCTTTTCAAATTAAATTTCATATCTGACGATCTTTGTTTCTCTGAAACGACACAGCCTCATTAAACTTCTAGTTTCGGAGGTGCCATGAGTTTCAAATCAGAGGATCTTGAGGAGGTTTTAGCGGGGCTGGCGTTGCGTTTGAGGGCGTTCCGGTTCGGCTGAGGTCGAGCCAGACTTTTTTCATCCACGGAAAGATAACATTCGCCACAGCGACCCCGATAGTATTGCTCTTCCGCCCCATTACAATATGAAGAATTATTATAACATTTAGTGATATTAAATTTAACCGTCATAGCGTAACTCTATCCTGTTTTATCACTACTTAACATCATTTAATTAAAAACAGATGATGCAATATGCATTTCATTACAAAAACACAAGTCTAACAGAATAAAGCTACGTATAGCTACGATACTATTAAAATTGGACAATGCACTCAATATATTTAATTTTTAGTTAATACTTATTTACTTATTTATTGGCTTGATATTGTGATAAAGTAAAAATCTATTTC
Organism: Caligus rogercresseyi; assembly: GCA_013387185.1. Classification (NCBI taxonomy): domain Eukaryota; kingdom Metazoa; phylum Arthropoda; class Copepoda; order Siphonostomatoida; family Caligidae; genus Caligus; species Caligus rogercresseyi. The sequence continues at coordinate 11,514,703 of CP045900.1, forward strand.
ATAAATGAAAAAGTTATGAAATTATATTATATATATATCTTTAAAATCATTCATATTTTAAATTGCTTTAAGATAAAAAAGGGTACTTTTATTTGATGAATAGTTAGAAACTCTTACTTTGACTTGGAATCCATCCATCAATAGACTCGATGCTCGAGCTAAAATACGGAAAATCCCAGAGCCTTCTTCGCTATTTAGAAATGCAGCGTATTCCTTTATCCTCCAAATAACTCAACCGTTGGTCCAAAAGCTCTGGCAAATTGGGATAAGTTCCTCCTCGTAGCTCTTGTATTAAGCTCCTTCATATGAACAATGTCCATTATTTCACCCTTGGAGCAAGGCAGCTTAATAGCCATTTCACGGTAGCAGTCCACGGGGAAGGGCAGCATAGCAGTTTTGGATGATTCTCTGGTTGGACCTCATAGGCCAAATTCTGTCTGTTGAAGGAAGAAGAGAGAAACCATTTTGGAGACTTCATTTTTAGATGATGTAGAATGTCCGTTCGGATGCAGGGCGTCGCGGTGGCCGTTAGTGCCATAAAATAGACGGGGAAAATCACTTCGTAACTATGGAGAAGCTAGTAGTACGAGTGAAAGTCGTGTCCCTACTGAGACACACAGTTGGCCTCATCAATAACGAATCGCTTGAGGGGATCCCGCGAATAAAGGCTTCGAGAGACTCCATTGAGCTTCTGAGAGGCAGATACCTTCTCGGAAGTCACGCAGAGGAATATGATTTGGGGCGTGAGGAGACGGAGCTTTTCGTATATCTTTCCGCTGCCGGCCATAGTCGTCCCCGATGAGATGATCTGCAGGGATTCCCTACCGTGGGAGCTTTGTGAATTTATCATATATGAGGATGCCAGGAGGGATAGGACTACAGGACTCCACCCTGGACCGCGGTGGTAACTGATAGCAGAGACTCTTTCCGCCTCCGTGGGCATAAGGACAGAGGGGAATTGTTCAAGAGGGCCGCATTAATGGCTGACAGATGATTGAGGCGAAAGCTGTGGATATCAAAGTGACTCTTGAGCTTCCCAAAGAATAGTTTGAGAAAGAGTCGTCCCTCTTGGCATATTATTATATCCCTGTTTACAACAGCAGAAAGCTTGATAACTTTGAAAAACAGAATATAAAGAATGAAATAACACACACACCACGTTTTTTGAAAAAATATTACAATTGAACTAATAATGATGGCCCTTACTTAGGTAAAGGGGGAAGTGCCCGTTATGACGTCATCCTTCCAGT
>CP045900.1:11516052-11547190 GCA_013387185.1 Caligus rogercresseyi
GTCATATTAAACTGGTTAGAAATAAAAGAAAATAAAACAAAAATAAGTTAATATTTGGCTCCATTTTGGGGGGGATTTCTCTTGGAAAACATATTTCAAATTATTTTTGATAAAAATTAATAACACTAGGTAACAAAATTAGGTCTTTGTTTGCCCTGGGCTGAAATTTCTAAATTGAGTCCCATTTTAACGTAGATTCCAAAAATGCCACTCAAATACCGTCCAAAAAAAAGGTTTGGACTTCATGGCCTTTTTTGAAATAAGGATTTCATCATTTCTAATGGTTCAGGCCAAGTTATCTTCGTGCAAAGTAAGAATAACCACAAATGTCAGTAGTATTATTTTTCTACTATATCTGAGCATTTCAAATCCGTTTTTATAATTTATATATCTTCGTACTATTCGAAAAAAAGGCAAACCTGTTTTTTTTCTTCGTATCAAATCACAATAATATTAAATGCAACCTCAATAATCACCTAAAAAGTAGTTACTTAATATGATCAATACTTCGTCTACTAAATTGATCTTTTATTTACTTACATGCCAGATATCGAAATTATAAAAACTGTTCTGAAATCATTGACAATACCAAAAAGTATATTACTGTTGATTATAGTCAATAGACTCGAAACAAAAAAAATATAGCCGTTAAATAGAACACTAAAATATGGTCAACTTTTTGAAATATAAAGCCGATTTTTTCGAATAGTACGAAAAGATATAAATTATAAAAACGGATTTGAAATGCTCAGATATAGTAGAAAAATAAATACTACTGACATTTGTGGTTATTATTACTTTGCACGAAGTTAACTGGACCTGAACCATTAGAAATGATGAAAATCCTTATTTTCAAAAAGGCCATAAAGTCCAAACCTTTTTTCGGACGATATTTGAGTGGCATTTTTGGAATCTACGTTAAAAATAGGACTCAATTTAGAAATTTCAGCCCAGGGGCAAAATCCTGTTACATAGGTAATAGGTGTATTTAAATTTGCAAAAAATGAAAGAAATACCGAAATCAAGAAATGAATTATATATATACTACCATTTTTGAGGTGGTTTATGCTTTGTGAAACGAATATGCAAGGGAGAATTTATGCCGCAAGCCGAAGAAAAATAAATAAGAATGACTTTAAATGGCGGGGCGGAGATTCATAAGAAAGATTTTATGAAAGAACCAACGCTTATTGTATAAAAAAAGTATTTTTTAAAGCCCGTGTGAAAGCATAGACAGACAGAGCAACGGAGAGTATGTTATGGAGGTTGCGATGTTTCTTTTAAATGAGTATCTTGCGTATTTTATTTTTAATGTCAAGAATAGCATTGTAGAGTAGATTAAAGTCATTTTACAAAGTATTTAATTGATAATTGGAAGACAAACACGTCCGAAGAAATTGATCATTATCAATTGCCTAATATAACTACATAAGTTTAATTTTATTGATTTTATTTAGATATTTTTTTGTGCTATTCGAATCCCGAGAGGGGATGGTCATTTTTGATTTACCTCATTGATAAGATACTAGGTTCGATAGACTAATTTTAATGCTATAATGCTTATTTATATCCGTCGGATGCAATTCTATCGAAGCATATAGGTACAAAAAAGATATCTTTTATTTTATTAATATTCAATTATAGAATGTTTCTTTTATTTCCCTGATATTTTGCCTTTTTTTACCTGAATTGTGTAGCATCTGTGACGACATTAATAAGTGTCATAGTTTTAAAATTACTCAATCGAGCTTATATACGATTATATATTTTTGTTAACTTATGGGATACAAAAAAATACATATTAATAATATATATTTTTATGTAAATGCTTAATTTAAATATATTCCTATTATATGTTTTAAAACATGAAAAAGGGGGAACTTCGTAAATTATCTTGACTAAATTTAATGGTTTTCAAATAGTAGCACGTCCTAATTTAAAATGCCTTCAGAAATTAAATTATTTTGCACTGTGTCACTTGTATGAGAAATTCACATGAACGGCTATAAAACTAAAAAAACGATTTTACTATTAGGATTTGACAAAAAAGAGATTCTTTGTATATGCAAAGGAAAATTGGTTCTTATAATAAATGTAATATAAATTTTCAATTATGGAAAAATATATTGAGTTCTACTAACTTATACATAAATGGATTGAATGTTATTATTCAGCTAAAGTTATCGTTCGTCGTTCGTTTTAAGGAGTTGATCGTTCGTTGTTCATCATTCTGCAAAGAAATTGAGGACGTTTTTTTAGAAAGAAATTTTTTCCCATGCAAAAGAAAATCTTTGTCTTTTTTTGGCGCCAAAAACGAACGACAAACGATAGGAATTTTTTTGTTCGTGCTTTGTCTAAATTCATCGTTCGCAAACAACGAACGATTACAAATGAACGATAAATCAACAAGTCCCAAAATATATAAATTTTGAGTTTCAGAGGGATTGCGATAGTTAAGAATACATCGATTAAAAAAGATGACTATTTGTTGAAAGAAGTATATAACACATTGATATGGTTAATAAAAAACCAATACTTATAAAAATTGTTTTGATAAGGCATCTTTAAAAACCTGTAGTTTATCTCTAAAAAAATATATCTTAATAAAAGCATGCTGTATTAAAATACTACATAGCAGTCAATTTTAATCTTGGGACTCATGAATGTGTCAAATTTTAAGCTAATCAAGTAGGAAATAGAAAGATACATGTTTTAAGTATGTATTTTTAACTATTTACTTAGAAACTTTACTTTATCTTGCTGGATTTAACTTATAAAAGTAATGACAGTCCGAGTTAAAATGGTACAAAATGAGCTTTTTTGATGGATTATTTAGATTAATAGGATACAAAAGTTTAAGAACTCGGTGCAAGACGGGTTATATTAAATTTATTTCGTTGCAGGAAGTTGAAAGGTAGTGCTTTAAAAAATAATAATTTTATAATGTTTGATTGGATAAAACGTTTCAAAAATAATGAACAATAATGTTAAGTTCAACGCTGGGTCAAAAAGTTAGGAAGAACATATTTTCATCTTTAAAGGAAAGAAATATTATATAAAAAACATAAATAAATATTTGGAATTTAAAAAAGTATGAAAATATAATACTTCTTTTGTTAATTTAAGATGAAAAAAAACATTTATTTTATTATTAAAGCCTTTTCATTTTTTTAAATTCTTTAAAAATCTACAATTATTACTTATTTATTGTAGATTTGCCGAAACGATTGAACACAGCTTGCAAACGACACCGACATCGGTATTGTACTTTTTTATACCGTGTCCCACTTCTGATAGTATAACTATATCTAGAGAAGATCGAATAATTGCCCATTAATTAACTCATATCCACAAGCCACTTTTTATAAGTAAAGTTTGAAGTTTCTTTGAGGTCGAGGCACCCCTAATAATAAAAGATATTTACACATGCTGTCACACAGGTGGCGCTAACATCATTGTAAACAATCCATCATCCGTTCCTCTTATAAATAATATCCAAGTCTTCCAAAATGTGGCTTGCAAGCCGACTAAGTCTTAGTTTAACTCTATCTCTGGAGTCCAGGGCCTTTCACACAGGATCTTCAATGGAGGCCGCTCGTCGAATGACTCGTGAGCGAAAGCGAAAAGTCGCTGTGGCCAACAAGAAGAAGAAAGAGGATCGACTTCGACGGAATCCTCCACCCTTGCCTTACAAACTAGAGCTTATGCTCAAGTCTAAAGGTTATGGGATAATCGTCATCTGAGGTGAGGATTGTTATAAAATGCAACACTCAATATATTTATTATCTTAGACATTAGGCCGTTAGAAATGGCGTAAGAAATTTTTTTTTGATACAGTTGCTGTAAAATATAAAGTATGTATCATAAATCTTAGACAGTCGTATTGTGATTTCAATTGTTTTTCACTGTACACTCAAATCAAGGTAATATTAAAATTTGAGGATCCCATTATTGTTATGAAAGGTTGCGTTGTGAATATCCATCATTTTGCCATATCAACAAAAGAGGTTGCGTGCAATCTACCACATATATTGTTCCGACACTTGTAATAGAAATAAAAAATAGAATTAATAATAAAATTAAAAATCAATTCATGAAAACTAATAATCGTAGAGAATTGTTGTTTTATCATCGCGCTTAAAAATATTCATAAAATAATTTTATATAATACTTAAAAATATATAAAATTAAAGGTATTAACTCTACGTTATTTATTGATAAGAACAGATCGCGTCGTTTCTTTCTGGTAACGTTGGTCGTGAAGCGCTGTATTCCTTTATTATGGCGGACCTTCGCCCCTAGAACTGTGAGTCTTTATCGATGCACTAAAAACGGCCCTCACCGTTCCCTTCAGGCGCAAAATGCTCATTAAAAAAGCCTCCAGTACAACCGCTGTCCTCTTATCTACTTTTCCTTTCTATCTGGGAACGTTGAGATTGGTTTATATGGCAAAATGACAAATATCCACAACGAAACCTTTCATAACCCTAATGAGATCCTCTAACTTCAGTATTTCCATATCAAAAACTTCACTTGAATATTCTTCGAGAATTCCACTACTTTATATATATTTGAAGGATTTTTTGCTCAATTTTTGAAATAATTTGGATTTACAAGGATCCTCATTCAAATAGTTTAATTTTAGTTGCCCTTAGTATAATAAAATTAATTACTCTACAAAGGAATAATATTGATTTTAAAGCATCAAAGATGATATTTTAATCATTAAGGCAATTAATGTGATAAACTAAGAATTTAACGCAATTCCTCTAATATTAGTATTTCAAAAGAATAACAAATATAAATATTACTCATTCGTTCTTGACTTTTTGTTGGGAATAATAACAACATATAATAGACAATTCCAAGGCTTTGCTTTTTAGGAATTGTATGATTCAGTATTTTTAGATAACCATCCACTTTAGTTATATTGCTATGCAGTTTCATGAGGATGACAAATGATAACTTAAATTTATATTCAAAAGTTTATAAATTGCATTAATCATTCCAATTATGAGCTGAGTTACCTTCTAGCCTCATTTAAAAATATGGTTAGTATTTTAAATAAAGATTGAAACAGTATTTTGAATGAATAAGTAACAATAAATCAAGATACTTTATTTCATGTTTTCATTTGTAATGAAACATCATACATCTTATTACCTCCGCCGAAAGGGATTGTTTTCACTGGCGTGGTTTGTTTGTCAGCAGGATAACTCAAAAAGTACGTAACGGATTTGGATGAAACTTTGTGGAGTTGTTGGAAATGCCAAAAGTAACCAGTGATTAAATTTTGGCATCCTGAGTGCAGAATTAAGATGCAAAACGAGCTAAACCTAATAATATTTCAAGTTAGCCTACTCTGCCAATAGATGTCGCTGTGCTGTGGAAATCGGGTGCCGGGAGCGTCTTCCTCTCGGAATTTCCGTCGAGGGAACCCTCCCCCGTCCCTCTACGCCGCCCCAGTCGTGAAAAATCCGCCTCGGAAGGCTCATAAGGACCCCTTGACGGCGGAGGTTTGCACTCTCTGAGTGTATATATGCCTCTAGTTATTATTTGTGACGTTTCAAAACAATATTGTAGTTATAGATAAATTGATGATGTAGCGAAATAATAATATTATTAAAAAATATTGTTCCCGCTTGCAAATGTGACGTCATTAAAAATATCTGTTAAACGAATAGTCAGCTCTCTTGATAATATGGGCTTACCGTTTTCAATATAGTTTGGGATATAGTATTATGAATATTAAAAACGATTAGACAGACATTGCACTTGCACTTTTTTGAAGAAATAAAAGTAATAATATATTTATGATTTAACCCAGTATTATATGTCACAAATCGACCCAATGTTTTTTAGAGAAAAGGATAACAATCCCATTCCACGGGAACACGTATTTTCCCTCCAACACTTTACCTGGCCACGCTACACCGTTGATGAAGCCATCAATACGCTTCGAGACTTCTACGACCCTACTCTCTTTGACAATCCCAATGGGCTACTCCGTGCAAAATTGAGTTCCGCATGATTGGATCCAAGGCCACGAGGTTCATTGAAGGGTTCGAGCGAATGGTGCCCATTTATCACAAATACGACGAAGACATTCCCTCCAAGACCGTCTGTGCCTTTGTTCCAAATGAAGAGATGGAGAATATGCACGGGAGGCCGGAGCTACAATGGTTGGTGGGGATAATCTCATCATGGAAATCGCGAAGGGAAGAGTGGATATTGTGAGTTGGACTCGGAATCATTTATTAAATTATTATACAATCCATAAATGCTTTTTTCGGGTCATTAAAAAATAGAACAAGGCGGCATTTTTAATAGTTAAAGGATAATTAGTACTAAACCTTCTGTGTTTAGGTTCCACCTGTTTCTAACAGTCACTTTTTTTGTTTTCCCTGAAATGAACACTTTAGACAGGTTTGATCGAATTTATAAATAATAGAGATTTAAATATATAGAATGCCTTTCTTACTATAAAAAGAAGAGGGGAAAGTGGAAGGTGATATTTGTCATGGTGAGAGGATCAAAAAACTTTTCACCGCTTAATATTTCATATTTGAGCCATTTAGGAGTAAAAAGTGAAAGTAAGCCCCTATATTAATAGCCTTCGACTTATAATTAAGGTTCGGTAATCTTCCTTGTTTGCATCCTCGTATTTTATTTATGAACATGTTAAATGTCGAATTCTTCCCTTCCTATAAGCGTTGTTTTAATTTATATCTCTATGTTTCAAAAATATATTAAGTTTACAATTTTAAATACCCTGAAAGCCATAGAACCCCAATAAATAAAGATTTATTAAAGTCCCTTTGGAACTAACACAAAAAAACGTAATTATGTACAACGTTTGTCTAAAAAATGATAAATATAGTTAATTTAGATAACATTTTTCTCTTTTACAAAGTAAAATGGCGGTGCCTAAAATTATATAAAAATTACAGATTTGCAACTCAAGTCATAAGGAAGCAATGGAATTGAGAATATCCATTAAATGGACTAAGTAATAAGTCGTTCTTATTGTCTCTTCTGGATTTTACCATCTATAATTGAAAAGACACTATTTAATCGTTATTGATCACTGAATGCTAATCAATTTTTGTTCAACAGATGAATGCGTTTTTGGCGCTTTGTAAGAGATATGGACGATGTACCTGTATTTTTAATCCACGATTAGTGAATTGGTTTTCTCAATTCCTAACAAAAAAAAAACCTTGATATAATGGACTGGTTGTTATTCCAAAGCCCTGTATCCTTGAACCATTTATAATCTTACGTACCTTTTAAATAGAGGTCTCCAATAGTTATCCAGTACTAAGTCCCATATCGAGTTTTATTCATCCTTTGAGGGACTTTTACGATGAATTAAAAAAATTGGGGGATGTTGATAAAATACTTTCTTTTGACATTTTGTTTAATATCATTGCTACCATGTGAATATGAATAAGCATTTTTGGATTAAGAAATAGTTCATTTACTCTAGATATTTTAAAAGAAGTCGATCTAAATGACTTTTTCCTCTCAAAGCCCCTTCAATATAGAGTATTCAAACACAAATCTATTACGCTTCAGTACTGTATTGATTTTGTAAAATAATAATAATAAACAACTTTATCCCTCTCATAGTCGGATATAGAATATTTTCTCGCTCACGAGGACATGGTTCTCAATCTCAAGCCCTTAAACAGTCTCCTCCGAGACAAACTTCCTCGAAACAGGATGCTACCCTTGGAACCGACATGGAGTACATGGTCAAAACCTTACCAATGGTCAGAAGTTGCCGTGAAGAAGGTTCCCCCAAGCCTCCTCGTGGAAGATGAACCCGACTACGGCTACTGCATTGCCGAGGTTGGAAGGCTTCAAATGGACTCCGAGAAACTGAAGGAAAATATCAATGGGATCCTACTGGCTCTCGGAGAAAAATATGATGACGAGGGTATCACGGAATGACTTCATTACGCGTTGCATGCTTTATATTGACGATAATTTCCCCACCAAATTTCTATTGTTCATGATCTCATTCTGGATAAAAAAGGAGAAAAGTATATGGCACGAGAACTCATTGTCTAAGTCAGTTTTTTAATATATGTTGTTCACTAAAATGTATCCTTTTTGTTAAAATATATCATCATAATATTGATTTCCATGGTTTATTTAAGGGTCCACCAATTACTAATACAAACTGAATAGGTACCGCTAATCACTTAAGATAATTATAATTAATATTACTGTATGGCATTACGTGTCTTCCAAATTAGCTTCACATACACTGTTAATTATTGTTTGAATATTGATAGTGCCCATACAAAATAATATTCCCAGGTGCCAAGTAACTCAATTTATTTATGGAAAGCCTTAATAAAATAATTAAAGTCCAGGATTGCGGATAAATATTAAAAAGTAGTTCATGAACAATTTACTATTAACCATTTGGTTAAATGATCAACATAACGACGAAAGATAAAAACTTTGTAGTCCTTCTCTATATGACAAACCTATTCTTTGTGTTTTTATGGAATGTCAAAACTTAGCTGATTATTTAAATTAAGATATTTGATTAGTTCCAAATATATTACAAATAGCCCCCTCCCGAAGTAAACGATGTGTAATTTAGCTAACTGAACGAATCAAAGGACGAACTATTGATGTGAATTGAATGATTTAGATAAGAAAGTTAACATTTTTTTTGATCTATTTATACATTTTCTCGCACACTGAACAAATATTTCCGCACATAAGAAAATTTATTAATTACAATTTATTGTTTACATATTTTCTCATATTCGTCAATATTATATCCAAATAATGTCAGATCCAATCGGTAGATAGCTTCCAATTTAGTTATCAAGACGCACTCAACTTCTGAGTAGTATGCCTGTATGTAGTTTTGGATGGACCTTTTTTAGTAGGATTGGAGTAGTGAAGCTCTTTACGAATGCTTTCCGTGACGCCAATTCGCTTATATAGTTCTTTTAGCCTCCCAAAGTGTAGATGCCGTCATAACTAATGAGACAAGGGGAGCAAATGCTATATATAGGTTGCCAGTGAGGGTCGAAGCTTGAAACCTTTGAGGAAGAACGAATGACGTATTGCAAAAACTCCTTGAATGACGGAACTTTGGCTGAGCATCCATTGGAATCAAGAGCTTTGGAGCCGTAGAGGGAACGAACTGTGTGCTTGGACGAAAAGAGCAGGGATTATCCACAATTCGATCTCTGTAGGCAGACAAAAGTCTTTCGAATGGATGGCGAATCACCAAAAAGGAATAGTAGTGGGGCAAGTTGGTCAAGAGCTCTGAGTATGTTGGACTTATCCGATCAGCAATCCTGAAAATGATGGAAAAATATCAAGAAACGTATAGGTCATGTTGATGATGTTTTTATATCCCTCCATGAAAGTATCTTCTTTGTGCGTAAAGGGTTCGATGGAATAACTAATAAATAAGTCGTTATTTCGTAATACCTTTTTTCCTGCTTGCTACAAATTTTATCATATATTTTATCGCATTCATGAATACGATAAACATAAATAAAAAAATTATATTATTTTTTTATGAATAATATATCTTAGGAAAATAAGCACACAAAAGCAGAATAAAATTAATCAGACTACCAAAAAATGGACCGAAAGTCCATTCTAACTAGAAAGCAAAAGTATATCATGAAAAAGTCAACATGTTTGTCTCAAATAAACTAATAAACACTGATGAAGAAGACAATTTTAGAGCTTATAGGCTATAGATAATAAAGTTTAATTGATACTTTTTGTATTTAAAAAAACGATTGAGACACCAAAGATTTGATGGTAAAATGAGATTGTATTCATTCACATTTTTATTTTTTTTCCTCAAGAAATGCAAACAAACGTCAATGTACATATAAACTATTGGTGCCGTTCACATATTTTAATTTTTACACAAAAATTGTATTTGAATTTATCGTTCTTCATTTTGATGACTAACGACAACTTATTGAAATTTAGTGGTAAACTATAAAAAATATGAACTCGATGATGACTATCACTTATGGCTCATAGCAACCACAGAAACTAGCATCTAGACTATGCTTTAAATGATTTGTATAATTATCGTTTATCGCTCATTTGATCGTAAACTGCAATAATTGTGCCTAATAAGATTACATATTTTAAAGATCACTCTTAGAAAGATATGCATTTAGATTTTTGTGAAAGTCATTATTTTATTTTGCTCATATTTAAAGCAATATTTTTGTGTATTTCTTGAACTGAAACATTTCAATTTACGACAAGGATGTAGATTAGAACATGGAATGAAAAAACTCAGAAAGTGATGGATTGCAACCAAACCAAAGATTTTTATATTGAGTAAATAAGTATAGCTATTTAGTTATTTGATATACTTAAATATATATAATATGTTCACTCTTGAGTTTTGTACTTTCTGCATTTTTGTAATCTTTGATATTTATAAGTCTTAAGTGGAATGAAAAATACAGTAATGCCCGTTAAATGGAACTTGTATTATAGTCTTGTCTGACCAATAACATAGATAACAAACTGGAGCCCTTGATAAGAATTTGATCGTTTAATACGCTAATTATCTTGCCTAATGGACCTTAATTATTTACGAATCCTTTGAATTAATTTCACTTTGTGTCACCATTAAATCAGTGGTTCCAAAAGTGGGGGGCAGAGCATTGCAGGGGGGGCACGGGAAAACGAATAATGAAAATATAAATACCGTATACTAAATAACACTGCCAGAAAATGGACAAAAACAAAAAAGGTTGAGATTTATATTAATTACAATTTGTGAAATAAACTGCAATGGACTCTGAGAACAAAATGAGTGTATTTCCTTTTTTTTTTGGGGGGGGGGGGGGCACAAAAATTCTTTATGTACCAAAGGGGGGCCCAGCAGAAAAAGTTTGGGAACCACTGCATTAAATGAAGCAATTTTATCATACTAGAGGAATAATCTTGCGTCGTTTTATCTTTCGATAAATGGACGATAAAACGTAGTAAAAATAAAGAAAGTCGAAGTATCAATGGAAATAGACATGTTTTTTGATGAATTTGCAAGAACTACCATAATGACTTCCTAATCCCTCCCATGTAGGTACAATCTCCAATTTCCATGATTGTAATCAATATTAATTATGATAAAGTTTTACAATAGGTAGAGTTACAACTCTTCTTGAAAAAGGCTTGTTTTCCAAATGCCAATATGTGACAAATAATTATTGTATACATTTATCCATAAATAGACATGTCTTTCAAAATCACATGATATCTTCATCGTCCTTTAATCAACAAACATATTGCTATAATTTTCATTTGTATCCTATAATATAACTATATCATACAACCTTGTGTAAAAATTATTAATAAACTTTATAAAAACATTTGAGATCTCATCGCATTTAAATTAAGTATTACGTCCACTTGAATAAGCAAAATTTGAAGTTATTGGTTATATCCCTTATCTAATATACAATCCTCTACCTATAAAGACCCTCTTTTCCATTTTTAACATTGTTTAGGAAGTCTGAATTATTTTCCAAATGGGAATAGACATCCATAACAGATGTTGAGCCGACTTTATGGACGAAGCAGTAGAAGGTCTTCGTTCCTGCGTCCATCAGGAAATGAGAAGACTGAATATGTTGATCCGTATATCTTGATTCCGTGTTACCGTTCCTGAAAAATATATTAAAAAGTTAAAGTTCAACTAGATCACATTTTATGTCATAAATTTGTATAAAAAATTACGAAATATTCACAAAAATATTATATTTATTTACTCAAGCTTTCACAAAAAATATTCGATGTACTAAGGGACACGATATCAAAACCTCCTATATATATGCAAGACTCAATGAAGTGCGGGGACGATAGTTCTGTAAATCTAACTGATCTAACTGTAAATATCATTGTACGCCACTGGTTATACTAATTAAGTGTTTCATATGGATCTAGCAAAAAAAAAATACAACTGAATATTTCACGATTTAGCATACTTGGACATATATTCTTAGTTATAACTTTTCCACTCCCCAAAAGACTTAGCTAAAGATTAAATGTGTATTTGTAGATTGTTTGGGTATTACTTGAGAAATGAACAATGTTAAAACAAAGTTTTCATTGTTCTTTTGTTGAATGGTCGTTATTTTAAATTTGCTAGGTCAAGTCTATTTAAGAATGTTTGATTGTTAGCTAATATTGAACTACTTATAATTATGTCTTACGTTCCCAAAATTAATCATTTAAAACTAACTTGACGACAAAAAAAATCAGAATTTTCATAACACACGCACTTCAGCGAAATATAACCGAGGCAAAGTTGGAGCCATAGCACAAAAACACTTTTAAAATTTCCACGTTCATATTTGATCCGTCTGTTCAGTAGCGGAGGAACAGAGAACATGATTTAGGAAGCGGATATAAATTTGGATGTTTTTTGACCTGGTTTTATGTTTCCAATTTAAAGCTGAGAAGCAGACTTACAAATATATGTAGCTATGTTATTATCAAAATATGTCATTAATGCACAAACTTAGTTCATGTCTATTATTGTAACGCAAAATTCTTGGACAAACATAAAATTAACAAAGACACAAAATAGTCAAATCCAAAAGTCTAAAAAGCTCTCTTTATGCTAAGCAATCAGCTGTTTTAATTCAGAACAGTTCAGGTAAAATAATATTAGGTTCTTCAAAAGTAGAGTTTTTGTGTTTTACAAACAAAAGTAAATCTATGAACTCATTTTCTACGATATTGTTAAATTGTAAGTGCGAAATTAAATACAGAAAAATATTCGAATATATGACAAGCTTTTAAATTGTATTTATAATCAATCGAAAAAATAAATAAAATATAAGATTAAAATCATGGTGAAGTCTATTTATCAATATATAATCAAAATTTATATATCATGATATTACATATAAAGCTATCTTAGATAAAGTGTCTCTCTAAATTAAGACACAATAAAGTACACACAATTAGAGCAATTATAGCGATATGATATCCAAATGAAAAGGCAAAATTACGATAGAAATTTCTTTAATATAGTTTTTAGTATAGTCATCAAATGCTTAAGGCACATTATTTGTTGACCACTTGGAATAGCTATTCTACAAACCTTTAAATATCCATGGCATGTCCGTTTTTACGCTTCCAACTTTCCACAGACCTCTGCGATTCGCCTCCGTCTCAAGGGCATTGTATCCCTGTCATCTATGGCGGAAAGCAATTTATCTATCCTTTTATCCATGATTTCGATTCGATAATGGTCGAATCTAAGGGCGTCATGGTTTCTCTTAATAAAATAAATAAGAATAATATATGGGCTTGCAACTATTCCCAACAATATAAGCTTTCGCTTTGTAAAAAACATTGTGACTCTGCTGATAAGGGTCCTATTATTTTTTTAAATTTATCTATGGATATATGTTGTCACTATCATGATAAGGTTCCTAATGCGTTCATGTTTTCTGTTATTTTATCGCTCTTCGTTAATATTAAATAAATAACACAGGTCTGCGACCAAAAAACTGCATAGGATTTATTTACATTTTCTTACAGATTTTGACCTCCCAAAAACAGAAAAACATTCAAATGATTATATCACATAAGTTTTTATGCATATTGCAGTATCTATGTTCATTGATAATAAACCTATATGATTTTTATTTGATAATGGAGAACAGCGGCGCCGGATTCATTTCAGAAATGGGGGGGGGGGCAAAAAGTGATTTTACTCCTTCGTCAATGAGAGGAGGAAATAGTGGGGGGGGGGGGGGCATTGGCCCCCCTGTTCCGGCGCCCCTGATGGAGAAAAACAACTAGATCTGTTGGGGAGACTAGGAATGTTTTAACATGTCGAGACAAGTCAAATAACGTGCATACATCACTTGAAACAAAGAAAAGAGTAAATATACTGATATTCAAGTGAACAGTGAATGGCTACAAGAGGTTGTGTTATTTCTCCCAGTTTTTGTTACATCTGTGGTGAATTCAAAATTAAAAGTCAACAGAGAAATATAAGTGATTTTGTAAGGAAAGTTTATTTGCCTACTTTAAATTAAAACTTGGTGATCAAGATAAACCATGGGCCCCGCATAAGGGTGTAAAAGATGCGAAGAAGATGTTCGTTTGTGGTTTAAGGAAAGAAAAATGGATTTCGATTTGGAATTCCTATGATATGGCGTGAGCAGAAAAATCATACTACTGACTGCTACTTCTGCTCAGTTGACGTAAAGGGATTCAATTCAAAAAAAAAAAAGAAAACATAAGTTATCCTAATCTTTACTCAGCTATACGTCCAGTGCCCATAGCTACGAGATATTTATCCCACAACCACCTTCCGTTTGGATGAGTACTCTAGTGAGTTGGAGGACGAAGCCGCGCTACCTCCTCCGGATGAATCAAGCTCAGATTTATCTTTGACGAAGATGAAAGGCCTCAACTATATTCTCAAGGTGAGCTCAATGATTAATAAGAGATTTAGGTCTTTCAAAAGATGCAGCCGAACTGTTAGGTTCTAGATTAAAAATAAAAACCTTTTATCACCTGGCACTTCTTTCTACTAGTATAGACACCGAGAAAAATAATTTACCAAGTTTTTCACAAAAGAAGGAAATTTAGTTTTTTGCAACAATGTGGAAGAACCAGGCTTGTGAGCGTTCAGCTTTTTTTGCGTTCAGCGTTCGTTCAGCGTTCAAAAAAAATTAGCGTTCCGTTCAATGTTTTTGCGTTCAGCGTTCAAATATTTAAAAAAGAATTTCCCAAAAAAGTACTGCGTAGTGATGACGTTTTTTTTTTAGAAAATAATTTCCAAAAAAAGTTATGCGTAGTGATGACGTTTTTCCGAAAAAAGTCCAAGAAATGTTTGGAAAATTGAACGCTGAACGCAAAACTCTTTTTTTTGCGTTCAACGTTCAGCGTTCAAAAAAAGTTGCGTTCCGTTCAGCGTTCCGTTCATTGAACGTGCGTTCAGCTGAACGCCGTTCAATTTTGCGTTCCGTTCACAAGCCTGGGAAGAACTCATACATCGCTTTAATATTAAGTATGACTCATCTGAATGGCGCCTATTCATTGACTCATCTAAGACTAGCCTTAAAGCAGTATTATTGCACAATGGAAATAAATTGCCTCGATTCCGACTGGACATTCTGTGAATATGAAAGAAGATTATATTGCACAATTTCCTATTTTACTATTTATTTAAGTATGTTACTTTTGTCACTTAGATAAATAAAGGCCTGCTGATGAGGAAAAAAAGAAGAAGATTATAACGATTTGGCCATTATCCTGGAAAAAAATCAGTATCAAGACCATCAATGGATGATTTGTGGGGACTTCAAAATACTGACAGTGCTTTTGGGTCAACAGGCAGGCTATACCAAATACCCATGCTTCTTTTGGCCATCCCCGAAACTTAAAACCTGGAGAGAAAAATGTTATAAACACTACCTTGGTACCACCAGAAAAGGTTTTGTTGCCCCTCTCCATATCAAATTGGGGTTGATGAAACAATTTGTAAAATCGTTGCAAAAGGATGGAGACTGTTCAAATATTTATGTACAAAATTACCGAAGCTGTCAGAAGCAAAGTTGAAAGAGGGAGTTTTTCACCGGCCCCGACATAAGAAAACTTTTAACGGGCCCTTCATTTGTGGAAACTATGAATGAGAAGGAAAAAGATGCTGGGTATCGTTCAAGGACGTAGTGCGAAAGTTTTTGGGAAATACTAAGAATCCTAACTAAAAAACCATTGTGTAACGGATGCTAGCAGCTACGAAGCTCAAGGCTGCAAGATGAGTTGAAGGTTCATTTCTACACTCTCACATAGACTATTTTCCCGAAAACCTGGGAGCTTACAGTGAAGAGCAGCGGGAGCGATTTCATCAAGATGTCCATGATATCGAGACAAGGTACCAAGGGCGATGGGAGTCACTATGTTTGCTGACTACTGATGGCTGCTTAAGCGAGAAACTGAAGATGAAAATCGGACAAGGACTCGTCAAAGTATGAAGGAAAAGAAGAAGAGTTTCATAAAGAACATGAATAAGTATAGTATCAAAAAAAATGATTCGTTTGCTTTAAAAAGATACTAATTGTTTTAAAACTTTAAATAAAGGCGTGCTTTAACTAATTTTTTGTGTTTGAATTTGCAAAAATCCTTATGTGATAGGAAAAAATGTCATCACTTTTGAAATCAGCCTACTTTAAAACATATAATTCAGTAAAAATACCTCATGCAGTTGGCAAAAAAAAAAATCGCAGACCTGTGTAATTTAAGCGGACAGCAAGAGGTTGCAGGCGGTCACACCAAGGAAGTGAGCCTTAACACGTTTTCCCTCCCTTCTCCGCAAGACAAGGGAAAGAGGGAGAGACAATTACGATTTAATATTTGAATATGTAATATTTATAGAAAATAAAGTCAGTATTACACAAGCCTTGGTCCAGTCATTTAGTGGAGGAAGGTTCTCCCACATATTTGACGACATAAGTGAACATTTATATGTTTTAAAAATAATACATTATATATATATAAGAGCTGCGCCTACCGAATGTAAATCGGTATTCGATACTCCCGACGGTAGATTTCAAATATCGAACCGATTATACGATATTTTGTAGAAACTACAGATACCGTACCGATTGACAATCGGTACGGTACATTTGAAAGTATGACTTTTGTAGTATTCACATAGAGACATAAAGATATAGAGAACTTATTCCCTTCAATAGCAGAGAAACATCGTTCAACTGTCGCTTTGACCAAGCGCTCCCTTGTGTGAAGAACTTGAACTTCGAAAATATATAACAACTATAACTTATAGTCAATGAATACTAAAACAATGGTTTTAGTATTAATTGCTTATAGTATTAGAGAGCAGATACATGAATAGACAATCAATATAAGCTTATGATATGCATTGAATATTTGAGTACCTGAAAGTGCATTACATATCGACAATTAAGACAGTAAATAACAAAAATCTATAGCCTTCCATTTCCTACAAAATCCAAGTACACATATAATTATATAAGATTAGAATGTATTGAATTTCAATAATATCTAATAAATTATAACAATGATGTATTTACTTGCCCTTTGTTATAAACTGTCCGATATGAAATGCATATGAAGAAGTAAAAGCAGATACATAAATAATTTTCTCACTCTTTCTAATCTACCGTATCCAATATCGATCGATACTGTAGATATGCAAAAAAATCTACCGAATACCGATATCGATCGGTAGAAGGTATATACCGAATACCGAACCGGCGGTAGATTTTTCTACCGAATCCCAATTATGTATTTTCAAAGCAATCTTTACATTATTTCATACAAGAAAGAATTAATTTGCCTTCCATTATCAAACTTCATATTTGTATTTATAACAACCAAATTATACTAACTGATTTGTCATTGTATTCATTTCATTCAAAGCAGTTCTTTTTTATTTCATAATCAGATGAATTATTTGGCCTGGAGTTTTTGTATAGTAATATAATTTTTATGTATTACTACACTTAATAGCAGTTTTTACTTTATTTCATAAGATTTAGTATTTGCATTGTAGTTACATATTCATATGTTTTCTTGATAAGGAAATTGATTAATTATTATTTCATAATATTTGCATGGATATTTATAGCCGCAAAAATGCACTGCATAATTTACAATGATTCATTGAGGGAGGGGGATTTTTTGTTTAAGATCTAGGGTCCTTGTGGAACGGCCTTGGGAGAACCTTCCATCCCTTTTCATCCGCATGGAAGAGGCCACGATCATTCCGAAGTAAGTCGGAGCCTTCCGGCTGAAAATGTCTCCCCCAAAGGCGGAGCGGTCTAGGATCCCTTGAAGGATACCAAGAATGCTCATTGCACAAGGAAACGTCTCCAGGGCAAGTGTGAGAGCCCGCTCAAGGAGAATGGTCCGAGACCCGGATCGAATCCATTGCTCAATAGTTTCATCAAATATTATGGCCTTTCTGGACTTGGGCAGTTCTGCTGAGCCTGGCTCTGGAAGGAAGACCGGGTTTTCCTCTAGTGTTTTGTGGCAGGGGGATAAGTTGGCGCTTGCTATGAAGAATACACGGTAATCCGTTCTGAAAATGAAATATATACTTTATTTACATAATAATAATATCAATATACATATCAATAATTTTGCAAAAATCTTCTTCAAGTGAACTTAATTATCATTTTTTATTGCATGTTTGGTTCGATAGAAATATATATATGAATATATATATATATATATATATATATATATATATATATATATATATATATATATATATATATATATATATATATATATATATACAGGCAACATAGTTTTATAATTTAAAAAAATGTCATTGTTTATCTGATATTTTTTTGTCTATTTAGTTTGGTGGTTTACATTCGTGTGAAATTGAATAATCATTATAGCAAATTAATTAATAAAGATCTCTTAATTACAGATAACATGCTTTATAATTGAACAATGTGTTGATTTTCAATTGAAAAATGTAATATCATACTATTTTGCCAGGCAGATTGAATGGAATTGCATCCGTGTTGTAATGAATAATAAAGCCTAATAGCATGAGAGTTACTCACTAAAGAAGGGATTTTGAAGAATTCGTAACAACAAAGTGGGTTCTAGAGTTTATCTAAGAACATTAATCTGTTTACAAAATTTAATTACATTCAAATATAGGTAATATAGAAGAAGATATGTAAAAATAATTCAGTATATCCCAAAAATACTTTCTAGAGCTATAACTTTAATTTAGTTTAGCTTTTTGATTGAGTTCAGTTTTTCTAAAGAGTACTTTATTAGCATCATACTTATTCATAAAATCTTATATAAAGGAAATATTGATTATATGTCCCTATTATCTCAGTCCTTTGATGAGTTTTTATGAAGCCTGTTATTCCGGTGAGATGAAGGTACCAATTGCATATTTTCTGAAGCTTTTTGTCATTATTCAAAGGGTTGAATTAAAAATATAAGCCCTCATTTATAGTTTGTTGTTATTGTGATTCATTTTGTCAGTTGTTGATAAGAAAATTTCGAGCAATAATATCTAATGCTCATTACTTATGAAGTAAAAATAGCTTGAAACTCAAAAAAGGCTTTCATCTTTTTTCCTCAAGCGTCATTTTAAGAAAAAAATATATATTACATATTATTTAAAAAATAAGGCCTTTATATACCAACAAAACAAAAGAGATCCTGGATTTCATATTTCACAATAATCTTTTTCTATTGTTTGTACTTATTTAGCTCATCCATTAGAAAACAGGGTCAATTTTTGTAATAAAAAAGTTCAGTTGAACTGTTTTTCATCAACTTCAGACTGGATGATTCATTCATGTTTTCTGTTGTATCCACCTTTATATATCAGAAATTTTCTATTTGAGTTTCTCCTGTAACTAATTATGCGGAAAAACTTTTTGTTTTAATTTTAACTTTATAATATTTTATAATATGACAATAGAAACATTAAACGAAATTCACGAGTTACATGTTCGTCTAATAACTAGATTTATCAAATATATAAGACAAAATATGACGAAGCAACTAATTAACAGACAATCCAAAAGCCTTCATTTTTAAATGTTTTTGAATGATAAACGCAAAGAGGTAAAGTTTAAATCATTGACATAATTAGATTAAGAAAATAATAAAAGTATAATTTGCAAACTTTGTCTCAATCTAAAGGAATTAATTTTAAACCGAGAGGTTCTTGATATTTTAATGATGACTTCTCATTTATCAGTTTGAATTGACTCAACTTTTTTCTCTCTCCAAATGTTACTTCTCACCTTTCAAAGATATCGTAGAGCTCATGACCGACTTTGACACATTGTGTGGTGAGGTCTGCCAAGTCCCCATCCCAATGTTTTTCTCTTGAATGGGACTGGTAATGATGACTACGTCATAGGGGCAGATCCTCTTACGTGTGCCGGTTGTGCCCCGCTGCTCAGATAGGAAAAACAAGGGAACTACCTCACTCCAACCCAAAGGGGACGGACGATCTCCAAAGGCTGTATTAGGTTGGAATTGATTCGCTTTTTCTATGTAAAGAGGTAATTATAGATATTATTTCATACTCATGTGGATGAGACAGATTTATACCTAAACCGGTCGCCGCACAGTCCACATACATGTTCAAACATTCCAGAAACCCAAAACACATTTTATGCTATCAAAATTTGCCACAAACGAAAAAAAATACAATTTTCTTCATTTTTTTTGTTATACATTAATACGACTAAAAATTGGATAATTATTTAGCGTGAAGCCCAAAACAAGCAATAAACTTAATTAATAAAATACAAACCGACTACATTTGAAGGTATTAAGAATACTTTCCAAGTATAGATTAATTATTTTTACTAATGCATAACAAATAAGAACATATTTATATAAGATTTAATTGAATTAAGTTTCTCTCATAAATATTATATTTATAATTGAAATAAATGGAAAGGACAAGGTTTTAGAAAAAATAGAAATAAACAATTCTTGAATTCAATAATTTGCACTTCAAATATACTGCTCCGTTTTTAAGAACAATTAAAGACAGAGGAGTAATACTTTGAATATAAATTAGATTGAGAGCGGTTTTTTTTACAACTAGATCATTTTAGAAAAAAATTAGGCGTTTTTTAGCAACGTTTAAAAAGAAGGTTTCAAATAGAACACTCACATTTTACGTTGACAGGTTTCGAGAACGACGCTATATTTGTTATTGCTTTAGACAGCTGTGCTCAGAAATAATTGTAGTTTAATCATGGACAACGTTCGTAATTATTAAAATTTATTACTAAAGTGATCTAAACTTTGTAACTTTCACTCACAGCAAATGTTACAATCGATTATTGAAAGTAACTTTGGGTGAGCAGTGAATTGACCGCCTCGCTCGTGCGATTTAAAGCCTCTAGACTATTTTCTTTGGGGTCAAATGAAAGCTCTGGTCTATACACATAATCCGTCGACATGAGAAGAACTATAAAAAATATTCAAGGCGATATTGCTCCAGTTTCAGACAATAAATGCAGAAAAGTAGTTGAAATTGGGTTCAACGATTGGACTTCGTAGAACGTGTACTTCATGTTGATCGAATTTTATTAATAATTAACATGAATGAATTCTAACGACAAATAAAGAAATCGTCGATATCTCAAACTTTTTTCGTTTTATTTTTTAAAAATGTGAGCGCTCTTATTGATTTTTTTATTACTTCGTTCATTGTCAAAACTATATAATGGTCTAAAGAAGAAACTTGTAGGAAACTATACTGTTATTTGACCTGAGCTATAAATGTTCTTTTAAGGATCTGGATTTAACATACTTATTACTGCAATTGAATGTCATATTTTATTTTGTGTGTTATGCCTCTGCATGTATAACCTTCATAAAAAGCTAGAAGAAACATATAACCATGGACTCTGATCAACTCCTTTCATTTGCCGGGCATTTTTATTACCTGTAAATGATTAAAAATGTCGAAAGCAAAGTCATCCTGAAAATTAACGGAGACCACAAATTCCTTCCAATGACTATCCACTCCGCAGAGCCGTTCCGATCCGCGAGGCGTAGATTCCCATGGAATCAGAGAGATTAATCCATGAGGGGTAGCAAGGACCACAATATCCGGCTCATGATCCCGTACGTAGTCACCTACATACTTTGCAGCGGTGTGAAGCTCGTCCACGCCCGGGGGTATTTCCTCCATGGTTGGGTCCAGATCATGGAGCCGTGAGGCAAAATGGCGGATCCAATGAGACCATGTTGACACACAAAAGGGAATGGTAGTTTATGCGAGGAAAAGGGGAAAAGTGAGTGAGAAGCCTCTTCATGTTTAGAATGATTGTTGAAGCGATAAGGATTTGGCCTTTTCCCCCTTGGTGGGTAGAGAAGAAGAAGCAGAAGGGTAAGTACTTACCTTTCCAACTTGAATAAAGGGCAATTAGATTGTTATAAAAACACAATGGGAATAGAGGTAAATTAAATGCGTTTTAAAGATCCTATTCTGATTTGTGCATTTATGAAACAAACTCGGTTATTTTGCTTTATTGTATCCAACCAGAACTGGCCTATCAGATCTCAGAATACTGAAAAAGACTATTTTAGTATGTTTTTTTATCACAATATGCAAGTGGTTCTGTATTTGGTTGTATCGTGAGATTGTATCCATTAGCTTTCATTATTACAATATAACTGGCGGGAAAGCTAATGTATGTTTGAATAGACAGTTTAGTGAATTAGTAGATCTTCTGTCAATTAATTACTTTTATAAGAAGATTTTACAGATAGCATTTTTAGGATGTTTGTATTTTCCAGGCTATAAATCGCTTCGGAGTATAAGTCGCAGAGGTCACAAAAAAATGAATAGGAGGGAGGAAAATGTGAGTATAACTCACTTCGAAATTAATACCAATCTAGATGTACAGATAATAAGATAAGAGATAAGACAAATAGAAGAAAAACTTCACTGTTGCACTGGAGTAAAAATCGCACACCCGTCCACACAAACCAAAAGGATAAACACGATCTATAGTTAAAAAATGCGGTACATAATGGCTTTTTATTGAATGAGTTCAAAATTCTACGCACTTATTCAGATTTAAGATTTACTGTCCTGGTGTATGCATATTTAGTATTACATCACGGATGATGTAGGTGATATGTTCACGCTTCTCTGAGGCCAATGTGTATTTAAATAAATATTTGATGGATGGACTAAATAACTCTCTGAGGACTAGGCCAATTATTGGCCAGTTGCAGATATAATGTAACAACTCCTCACACTCAGTGAAATAATGAGTATTTGTTTTATCTGCATTGCGATAAATGAGTTTCTTTATTTACGATAAGACGTACTTAAAAATTAAAGGTTCCCAGCTAAAAATGGTGTTTGTTTAATGAAAGAACCTCCAGAAAAGATTTCTTAGATATTACTCGATGAACTTAAGCTTAACTATCAAATTTGTCCTAGCCTTATTTACACAAGTTATAATAGATTTAATAAAGCAATTCCTCAAAATCAGATAAATGAAGGATATTAGTTTATCATCATTGATAATAAATAAGCTCTCATTTTACAACAACCAAAACATACATAAATAAGTTAAAAAGTGTAGCCAAATGAAAAAATTGATTTATATATGTTTTTGAAGAGTAACTATTTTTCATAAGAGAAAAAATCATATAAAATTATATTATTTCATGAAGCCATCATGGTTCTTTTTTCCTTCATGTGACATTATTATTTATGTATATTACAGATTGATATGGATCTTGAGAAAATAAGGGTATTGTTTTATTTCTCTCTCTCTCTCTAGTACGATTGCACACCTCAACATTTCTCATGAAAAGGAACCTATGACTCATGGCATCTATACATAAACAAATGCTTTTCTATGAAAGCCACTTGGAGGAACTTTCCGGCAAGGATACCAGCCACTCGCCAAATGGAGACAATTTTATTAGTTAAAAATTGATATGTTTTCATATTTTGTGTATCAGACAAAGTCCACTGATGAGCGGCAATCCAAGGTATTTATTGAAATATAAGATATGCCCATATTGCCAAGAGAGCTTTGGATGGCCGGATTGACGTGATTAAAAAACCTACTAGTTTGCAGAAAGAATAACATAACGATATATTTTTTGATTTTTTGTGCCCATATGGTTCGATAGAATTGCATACGACTGGATATAAACAGAATTATAGTATTAAATTAGTCTATCGAACCTAGGATCTTATCAATGAGGTAGATCATAAATGACCATCCCCCCCTCGGGATTTGAAGCTGCACCCCCAATTCAGAGTTGAACACGCCTTAACGCACACGGCTATCGCACTCCCTTACAATAGATTTTGATGACATCAAAAATAATAATACGATGGTTGACGTTTCACTATCCATGAAAAAATGAATAAACATACCTTGTATTATATCATCCTTGTAGCAACAACCCTTCTCGATGACTATTGATTTTTTATCGTTATAACACAGCTCTGAATTATCGCCTTCTTCTTTCGAATATTGTTTAAAAACATATCTCATATTTTGCATAAGTATATTTGCATAAGTCACTCCTTTTAATCCAAGGTTTCTAATCGTGTACTTAAAAAATAACCAAAACAAAAATGTATAAAGTTATATGTATTGGTGTATCTTGTAGTCTGACAAATACGGTACTGTTTTTCTATATAGTAATTCACTTCCTTTCAGTGATTTCTATTATATTTAATTTTTGAAACTTGCCATTAAATTAAAACATATTTTGTAAGAATGTCAAAACCCATTTGACATCAGCTATACACAATTAAGATGAAATTGACTCATTGCCCATGCAAAAAGATGTAACTAAATGGAATAAATTAAGGGAGTTTCATTATGTGTTCTTACAATTAAAGTGACAAATACATCTTACAATTACCTACCCTGGTAACAACTTATTTCAGTTTTAATCAAAAATTATCATTTTTGTGTCACATAAAGACTATATATGCTGGAAAATAAAATATGGTACTCACTTATACATTTTGGTCATTAAAAAAATTATTGAATTATTTCAATTTCTATAAATATTTAAAAATTAATAGCTTTGTACATTTCTTTAGTTTTACAACCGATGTATGATTTTATCTTTTGCTGCACTGTGACATTTAAACTTACTTTTAAAGGAATAATATACTTTGTGCTCACGTCATTCATTTAATTTATCTAAGAGTTCCGTAAAAGCTATATTTTATTTCGAAATCTTTTTTACAAATTCCAGGTGTTACTTAGCAAAATAAGATACGAAAATCAAATGGCTCGCTGCTACAAAATGTAATCTAAAATACAAAAACTTGAGGCACCCTACACTGTATTTATATTCAGCTTATGATGCATTGAATCATAATACTGACTAAAGCAGTGCAAGCTCAAAAAAACTTTCTTAACTTTCTTTATTTGAATGGGGAAGATGGCAGTAAATACATGGCAACATACTTCATCAAATAAGGAAATTATCCCTTGGTATTTACGTACTTAGCGTGTAACTAAGCGAATTTCTCGATTACTTCTTGATTATAAATAAATATTTACTGAGTGCGTCAGGGAAACGCAACACATTTTTGGTGTCGAATTATGGCCATGTGATGAATTCTATCAAAAAAGTATTACTTAAGGTTAGTCTTTGATACGTTATTCCTACAGTACGATGACTGAGTTACAAGTTGCTTAAAAAATTGACCGTTGCCAACACTTCTAAAGTGGCCCTCAACTTTTTTATAGGACTTAATAGATATAGGAAGGCTCTTGTTAGTTAAATAAAATAACTGAGAAGCTTACTGATGTTCTCACGGGCCGAACGTCGGAAACGGTCTTATGTAGAACGAGTGAGCTTGCCAAGGGCAATAGGGTGATCGAAGCTACTCTCAGGCACATTGTGAACATTAGTTTGTGAATAAGAAGTTGTGATGAGGTTTCTGGACACATAAAATATATACAAGATTATTAAAAGCCATGTAGTTTGAAAAGGAGGAGGAGGAATGACCATGACAAACAGGATTGCGGCTTCCATTTTCACAGAATCCAAAATATTAAAATATGCCCACGTGTGGAGCTATTAGATTGTACCAATTTCTAGCCAACACCGTTATCTAATATTTGACTTCAAAGATTAATCGATCGCAACGTCCACCAATAAGTTTGGATCGCCTTCTTGGATTTCAGAAGACTAGTTTAAGCTATTTTCAACCACGTGGCCCATTTTTAGTCAAATGAGAACAAGCAAACGACCTTCATTTTAATGTAAAATATATGTTACCCCATACCAACATTCTAGATAAAAAAGCAAGCTAAGATTTTATTATTATTAACGTATATGGCCTTAATGAAGTAGCTTCTGCATTTTTCAGACAATCATAAATATACAAAAAACTAATCAATTTCCGTTATACTCAAGGGTGATTTAATGTAGTAATATATTGATAAGCCAGCATTCCACAATCCTAACTTTGGAATTCAATGAGACATCTCTCTAATGTTCGACTGATTGATATTTTAAGAAAGCTTTCCCCAAAAGATAATATTTCATGGAGAATAGAAGTTCAGTCCTCGAAGATTGATTTTGCTCTCATTTCTCGTTCTATTCAAAGACGAAAATGAATGCTGTTATCGTCCTGAGACATCTATAAATACATTCTTTAAAAAAGCTGCATTTTTTTCGTGCTATATCGAGGGACCTGGTTGACTCAAAGAAGGAAGAAAAGTTGAACGGGAAAACAATGCAAAATTACACTTCAAAAGCTTTTTAAAAAGACAATATATTCTTCTAATGGGATAAAGATAATTGTCGGCAACGGAAAAGAACTGACAAACACCAAAGATATTTTACATTACTTTAGTATAATTTTCAAGAGATGGTAATACTCAGAGGAAAGCCTTTCTTAGAAGATACACCAAACGCACCAAGGGAGAAATTAATCATACCCGACCATTTTAAATTATATCATTAAAAAGCTGAAAAACAGATAAGGCTGCGGGTCCGGATGGATTAACAGGGAAAATTACCGAAAATTTGTTACAAATATCGTTGAAGTTAACTTGGAATCGCAACCCTCTGAAACAATAAAAATAATATTGACTTTTGCGAAGACTTTCAAATAAATTAGACTAAAACGTCAATTTTTCCTATTCGGTGCTGGGTTCCGAAAAGGGCAAAAAGGTTGGAGACTGCCTTTGTAGAAAAATTTGGGAAACATCTCCTGTTGTTAAAAAGGGACTTCGTTATGCAACATTCTAAAGACGTTTTATCTTAACCTTTTCCTTCTAGCTATCTAGATGAGATGGCTCTAGGTAGAGATATTTTAGTATTTAAGACTTAGGGAAAGAATTATGTTTTTTGGATGGTCATTTTTATTTTTTTCTCGTTATATCTGCCCCTATTTTTTTTATTGCCGTTGCACATCAAATGATTTTAGATTTTTAAACAACGAAGCACAACGAATATGTATAGAGTATATTAGAGAGCTTCATCTCCCCTGCAATTGGCGTTTTAGAATTTTAAACTCCTTAAGAAACATTGTAGATGGTAGGAAATTTACAACTCAGCTTCAGATTTCTAGAAGATGTCTTAAATTATTTCGACCTTGCAAAGACACTCGTAAAATGTAAAAACGATTCCCAGGTTGTCAAGTAATCTCTATTTTAAGAATTTCTTATAGAGATCCACGTTCGTAGCTTAGACAATGGCCCTCAAAAATATAATTCAAATCATCATTTATTTAGTGTATCCAGAAAAAAAGGACATCAATGACAGAATTAAAATTGAGGGAATTAAAAATTGATGAAACTATCAATTCAAAAGATGTGACGTCATACGACTTTCGACATATACACCAATAAATCTGCTTGAAATAAGAGCGGCTAGTCACATCAGCTAGATACAGAGCCTTTGAATTAAAGATACCACAGGAGGAGGATGCCACTTGGTCCCCTGCCATCAACGGAATAAAGTATCTTCCATCAACAACAGCGCTTCAGCATAAAATATTTTTACTACAAATCGTCGAAAAAAATACAAAAAGAAAATTCTAAATTACACTTCATGAATAATTTTTAATTATTTTTTATTCGTTGTTTATAACTACTCATTACTATCTTAAGTAACAACCTTTTGTATCCCTTTTGTTGATATTTATTGAGGGTTTTTTCGGAGAGGGGTGAGGGCTCAAAAGCAAAGTGACTTTAAGAGACCATGTTGAACGTATTGTTTTTTATAATTATGGAATAATTATTCCATTGAGAATTAACCAGATGATACATTGATCAAGATACCAGGTGTGATGTACAAATTAATGTACCTAAATCGATTATGAGATCCAATATACTACAAGAAAATCACTCTATGTAGGTATGGTTAGCTAAAAATATAGTCGATGATGACGATATGATGTCAATCCAAGTAATTACAACGAAACAACCAACGGAAGGACGAGAAAAATGTTAAATAAAAAGGTTGTTCTCGCAAACTCATCATAAACATGATTTTTAATATTTGATAATACTGTTTTCTTCATCTTTCTACGTCCAAAAGTTAAAGAGATGATCCATTTATCGACAGATTGGAGCAAGCAATATATGGATTTTATTCGAGTATAAGGAGCTCCATTATACAATCATATTATTAGATAAAATAGAAGGAGTAAACTCAAAGGATTCTTAAATGACATGGATCGAGGCTCATTAAGAGGAAACAATAAGTTTTTTTGAGGATGATATTCTTCACTCTGAATTGATTGTAAACTCCTCAAATTTGAATGGAGTAATACTTTGTAGCATAATGTCAACTACTTTTTAAATGATTTTTTTTTTGCCTATATGGTTCGATAGAATTGCAGCTTCCGACAGGATATAAATAAGCATTAAAGTTGTCTATCGAACCTAGGATCTTATTAATGAGGTAGACCAAAATTGACCATCCCCTCTCGGATTCGAACCTGCGCCCCCAACATTGGGAGTGAACACGCCTTAGCACGCACGGCTATCGAGCTCCCTTTTAAATGATTTCTCTCCTCTTCTTTCAAGCAATCACGTTTCAAAAAGCACCACCTTTTCTTTATCTCTGTACATTCGTAGGGATGTAGATTTGGTAGCATTTTTAGTATGTCCGCAATGTTCAGTTCAACAATCTGGTCCATTGTTTCATTCGAACATTACACGCCGCACTGAGATATTAAATTTTTAACACCAAGATTGATTGCAAATTCAGACATGCTCTGAACTTAGCGGATATACTCGAGTGGTGAATGATTCGCTACTACTTATTTTAAGTGCACAAGAAAGTGTATAAAGGACGCGACGTCTCATTCCGTTCAAATCAGTGCTCCATTAAAGAGATCAATGAAAAAGACTTCTTATCATGAGGAAGGGAATTAACAACATGGAATTCTCGGTGTCCAGAAGAAATGGACCAGGAAAATATGGACTAGGAAGAAATGGACCAGGAAAGAATGGACCAAGGTGTATAAAGGAAAGGAAAATGATGACTCATGGAAGAAATGGACAAATTCATAGGTTGGCAAGTTTTTGAGTGGAATATATTTAAGTATTGTACAAATACTATTTATCATATAAACTGAGTAAATAATGACATAGAATGATTTTATTTTGCAATTTTAGATAAATACTCTCTTCTTTATGTCAATTGTATGTAGTTCAAAATCCCCCAAATTATTGGTATTTGGTCCATTCTTCCATGAGTCACCATTTTCCTTTCTACCTGGTCCATTCTTTCCTGGTCCATTCTTCTTAATCCATATTTTCCTCGGCCAATTCTTCCTAATATCGGAATTCTCATCAACGTTCAGATAAATACTGGCTAGGAGTTGCAAGGGTACCAACAAGTTTTTTTTCTTTTTCCCCATCTTCTTTCCACGTAAGATGAGGTACACAATAAAAATCATCAATTCACATTCATTAGGTTCTTTCTCCAGAATCTAAGAACTCAAACTATTCGTTTTTCTTTTCTACTTTAAAAAAAACTTAAACATGTTTTCATGATATCATGAACATAGATAAAAGAATACTTGTCAATTGTGGAACCAAACATAAATATGTTAGAAAAACTCTTGGTTAAGCCAGCAAGAATGAGACGTACATTTTAAAAAGACTCTTTCTTTATGCCCACAACCATTAAAAAAAATACAAATTTCACGATGTGTTTTCCTGCCTTTCGTGTAACCTCAACATTATAATCCCCTAATAAACTTTGACGGCCTTGAATAGCTTTAAGGTTCGTGTAAATAAGTGAAGAAAATTAATCCTTTAATATCTTGGAAAATGGCGTTTTGTATCTTTATTACTTTTTATGTAATGAATCACAATTGAATATTATGAAAATAATAATTATTTTTAAGGTTTGTATGGAATTTAATCATACATATAAAGCAGAATGATTGGTATATTAAGCATGGATTAATTGTACCATTAGAGGGAAGCGTTCAAACATTAGAATTATAAAACTTTGATGCGCTATATCCTTAACATATATTTTATATTAATTTTGTGGGGAAAACATTGACTGATTAAAAAAAGGTTTACTGAATACAGAATTGAAAAACAATTATACAAAACTAGATAATAAGGTCAAGCGAAATGCATTCAGATAATGAGTAAGGGTCTTGCAAACGTTCTAACAAACCTCCATTGAAGTAGGGAATCTGAAATCAAAGTAGCAGATCTGTCATTGAAGTAGAAAAGTTCTAGAAATTTTAAGATTTCTAGAAAAGGCTTAGGGGTATAAATCTACGATTGAATTTTCAATATCTTTATGACAAAGCTTGGGCGGCGTTCTATTCGGTAAACGTTGATCATGGAGTGAGCTGAATGTGGTTTATTAAGTCGGAAATTCGCTGCTTAGGCCTTGATCGCTGGGGGGTATTAATCGCTTCGAAGAAAAATATCTCTCGGTCTCCTTGGCATAAAACGACCCACCCCATCATTAAAAAACTACTCCAGCACAGCCACTGCCATCATATCTACACTAAATTAAAGTAAATTTAAAATGTATTTATTGAAAATAGCTAATCCCGCAATTTTCTAGGTAACAAATCCGGTCTTCTTAGAAAAATAGGAAACATCGTGAAAAATGAAAAATATTGGAAAGGCTAATTATGAGTTATTAGTAATTATCTATTCATTAATAACCATATCTACTTAAAATCTAAGAAAAAATAAATCAAATAGAATTTGGTATTTTGGCTCCTATGAACATTGAGGCAAGCAAATTTGGAGGAAGTTTTGGCCAACAGTCTGGTGAGTTAATATATAATTAGGGATATTTACATACTTTAGATATAAAGACTCTCCTAAAACGGTTCTAACTCATAGATTGCTCTATTTGAATAGGGAGAAGTCAACTACTATAAACTCTATACAATCTTTGTAGACTAATGAAGACTCATGGCTAACCGTAACAAATATCCGTGTTGTTGCATTTCGGGTGATCTCATATCCAAAAGAAAGTCTACAGTACTAAATATCACTCATTTTCTTAATTCAACAATGTGTAACATAGAAAAATTCCAAAGCATTGGTCATATTGATGCATTACCTATTGACATAGCAAATGT
>CP045900.1:11547290-11597275 GCA_013387185.1 Caligus rogercresseyi
ATATCAAAGTTAAAAGAACAAGACATCATGATAGTTTAGAAACTCCTTCAAAAACTTCCTAATCATATTATGTATTTGCTCTTGAATACTTCAGATTCTGTATGAGTCTATGAACCTGAGAAAAAAAATATATATATTTTACTCCTGAGGGAAGCAATGGAAAACTTTTCTTGTTCTTCCTGAGATTGATCTTTATGAAATGTGAATAAATTATTATAATCTTGTCAAAACAAGTTTTTTTTCTCTTTTATATATTTATTTATTGTGTGGCTATTATCATCATTATTATTGTCTCTTAAAACACATTCATATATTTATATTCAAATGGTCAGCAAATATATATGTATATATTCCTTGGTCACACAAAAAGGAAAGATTCCATCTTTTTATTTCCTTTTTTCACACTGTCTGCGCTTGACAGTTCCTCAAGCAGCGGCTTTCGCTTTAGTTAATCGAAAGGGGATTGTTTTTTCTTTGGGACATGGAACAAACAAAAGGAGTCCCTTCCCCCCCCCCCCCCCTCTCTCTCTCTTAGAAATTAGAAAGATCCCGTTCACATACTCATAATCAGATAGGGAATGGTTATAGTAAATACACCACCATTGTGGATCTAAGTGAGAAGAGGGGGGAAGGTGAAAAAGACCGACAAGAGGAAATAGAGAGACTGGGATCATCTGTTGGGAAGAATGAAGGGGGTCCTAAGAGGACCCCAAACAATTATCAGGGCTCTAAGTAGATGAATGAATCCCATAGAAGACAATAATAGATATATACTTAAGCGGTTTTGTCTGAACGTCAAGGTAACTGATTATATAGAAAATGCGTCGACTAAATTTACATTTAAAAAGTTGTAACTGGAGCCTTTTTGTCCACTTAAATATATGGTATCCTCAAACTATATATGTTTATATATAATAATAATAATAAATAATTAATATAAATCAAAAAAAAGGTTTTGAGCCATTTCTCTTATTTTTAAATAGGGCCAAGAATAGATATACATATAAACTTTTTTAAATATATTTTCCCCTTATAAGACGAAGTACATCATTCACAAACAAAATTGATTTGATTCCCCTCCATATTTACAGAATTAATGCTATAGAGTTAACCACGAAAGTAATGATTTTTATTTAAAATGAAGAGAACTTATACAAATATTTACATGCTCATTTGATTACAAAGCATATTATTGACTCGACACCATGAGAACATCACTTGGGAGTACATCATATTAAGTAACTGAAGCCGCACCATAGAAAACATTCATAAAAATGAATACATCTTAGTTAGAACCACCAGGGTTAAAATTTAATGTAATGGACTCGATTAATTTAAGTGAAGGGTTTACACAATATAAACATACTCATTCAATAGCCTAGACCAGTGTGTCATGGTGGCGGCCCGCGGGCCGGAACAGGCCCGAATGGACATCTCATTTGGCCCGTTACGTTAGTGGTTGAGAAGTGTTTTATAAATAAATACTATTATGATACAATATCAACAAATTTAAATCTACTTTTGTTTAGTGCTTAGTGTTGCAGGCCAAAAATGTACCGGTAATTGGCCCCCCCGAGGTCCCACTTGAAAACAGTCCGGCCCCCTGACCGATTTCACCCTGGCATCCCTGGCCTAGACCCAATACACAGGAAAAATCGGATAGGACATTGTCATAAGTGAGTTATTATATAGTAATATTAAAATCATAAATAAGAAAAAAATATGTTTGTGCTGATTTTTTCCACTCTCTCTCTCAAAAAGATTTATATGCTCTTTTTTTCATCCAAAAGTGAAGCAAGAGATTTACTTATTTCTTTTTATCATAAATCTTGTATCTATGTATTTTTCTTCTTCTTCTCCCTGTGATCCAGAAGTCCCCATAAATTAGGATGTTATAGACAAGACGACCACGCGGTGCTCACCCCTTCTTTTCGTTGTTTATATCCATATATTCTTCTTTCTTACTCCTTGTGAAAGACTGTTGCTTTTAAATGTGCATGGAATGTCTTCTTATAAATAGATGGACAGATAATACTAGGAAGAAATGACGATAATAATAATAATAAGACGATGATGAAAATAACAACATCTCTTCATTTTGACAGGTGGAGCTTTTCTCACTAAAGCGTCTGTTTATAGAAACGGTTGGCTGCTATACCCCAACTGTTGGGGGCATAATTGATTAGCCACAATTAATAATAATAATAATAGAGTAATGTAATATTAGCAAGATTGAAAGTGTCCGGAAGGCCTTAACAGCAACATAATCAAGACCAGGTCGGCACTTTGTTAAAAAAGCTAATGGAATTAACTTAAAAATAATATCAAAATGTAATAGGGGTGAACGTGAAGTAAAGCGCACTACCGGCAGAATTTCAAGAGCAGGTTGGCGTTCACAATATTGTTTTTAAATATATTTTTATGAGTAGAAATTATTTACAACTATGGGTATAAAAAAACAGAGAACCGGAGGGGACTTCGAATCACGTTCACGCCCTAGATATTAGAAATATAAGTAGTAATAACGTTTTTTGGACATTTGAAAACAAAAGTTTTACAGCTATATATAGAAGGGAATATCTTTTCAATTTTTTATAACATTGGAGGGTAAGAGATGTATTTTTTAATATTACACTAGTTCTGACTTAAAAGTATGAGTTTCGTATGATATTTAATCTATATAATATTGCCTATTTATCAGTCTTATAATGTTTTATTTATTATTATGTCATAGAAAACTACATAATTAACATTATCCACTTAATTATTATTTATAAATTTATATATAATTTACATGGCAAGAAATATGTAAATTAATTCGGAGGAAAAAATGTTAATCCTTTTCTTAATTATATATATAGTTTCTTTTATATTAATGGGAAAAGTGTTTTGAATCTGTGAGTTTACGGAATCAGATGATTTTGGTGGTTAACGTTTGAGTGGCTTAACTAATAGGTTCTGAATTGTGGACTTTGAAGATCTTGAATTCATCCCCCGTAATTATGAGTATGTATCTGATAGTACTATCTACATACTTGTATGTTTACGTTCATGTAAAGGGAATCTCTTTGTTTTTCTGGCTTGGAAATATGAAGAGCATTGACCAGTTACACAAAATAAGGACCCTATTGCTGTGCTTGGACTGTCTCTCTGTGTATGTCATGGCCGAAGGAAAGTAATGAAGTTTGATTGATTCGTGTCAATGAAGTGAAGTAAAATAAAAGTCTTATGAACTCCTTTGCAATTTCATTGTCTCTGCACTTTTACTAACCTTGATTTTTCATGACACACTACTATCTATACAATTCCGTGTAAGTTATATATTTTTTGATTTTCTTTTTGTGTATACTTTTAAATTACTGAGAAAACATGTTAAAAAATAAATAATTGCAACAAGTAATGCAAGTTGAGGGGGATGAAAGATATTTGTTTTTGTTATTTATTTTATGAAGAATATTTGCGACGTCACAAATGAAGGCGAAAAATTACATAAGAGTTAATTAGTAAAAATATATTATTTTGTCAATCACCAATTATGTTCATTTAGAATATTATTAATAATGGTTCATTTAAAGCCTAATGATGGCACATACACGTATTTAAACAATCTATTATTTACAATACTGTTTTTCAAAAGTCTTTATTGAAGCTAAACAATTTATCTCATATTCAAGCTGTCAAAAAAAGGTATATCAATGTCATTTAAATTATCACTTTTATTCATCTTAATTCAACATTTCAACATTTTATTCAATTTCCAATAGTGGGTATTTTTAGGAGGGAAAAATTACACAAATAGAGGAAAAAAGCGCGGCAACTTTTAAACATCAATTCAGACATCAGCGTTGCACATTTTCTTTATTAGTTATATTTACTGCTTACAATATCGTAAGGAAACATAAATATTTTGTTAGGCTTTCTTATTAGGACACCAACAATAAAAGGACCCCTCCATTAATGCAATGGGACGGAAGAAAAGAGAGATACTCTCTTAATGGGCGCAGAAATATATGTATCCATGTTCATTAAACGATATTATCATAATATCCATCGGATGAAAAATAAGAGGTGGCTCAGAGGTGTATTAAGATACCCGTCAACACAAATTGTAAAAAGTGTTATTATTATTATTTGTATTTTTGTCTACAACAATACAATAAGGAAATATGAAGCAGCCTCCCCCCCTAAAGAAACCATGGAGTAAGCCATGTATGTATACCCCCACAGTCCAAATTGTGGACCTCAGCTGGTGTCTGAGAGAGGTGAAAGATAAAACATGCAGTTCAAAGAACTGATTGAGGGGGAAAATATCCTACATCACAAAGAGTGTGAAAGAATGTGTTAATATCTTCCTTAGTGTCCATATTTCAATTTTGTTAGGAAAAGGAGACTGCTTCAAAGTGTTTGAAAAAGATGATTGAAGCATTCTTCCAAGAAAACAATGAATAAACAGCATATTACATCATGACAGGATTGTAAAATAAGTTTTTTTTTTGTATCTTCGTAATATTAAATATATCAAGAGGCATCCAAAAGCAATTAAAATAGCTGATTAAGGCATTCTTCCAAAATACAAAGAAAAAACAACATATACATCATGTAAGTGTATTAAAAGGGACTTCCAGCAACTTTTAGTATCTTTCTAAATGTCCATATTTCAACTTTGTCAGATAAGAAGCTGTCCCAATCAATTGAAATATCGGATTGAGGTGTTCCTCATAGACAAAAAAAGAAAACACCCATTTTACAACCATCGAAAAGACTTTGAAATAAGTATTTTTGCATCTATTAGTCTCCCCTTAATCGTCCATATTTCAATTTTATTGAGTTAGAGAAGCAGTCTCATGCAGCACTTGAAATGACTGAAAGAACACAAAGGAAAAAACACAATCATACAAAACTATAGGATTGTCTAAAAAAGAAGTCTTCTGCATCGTCTTTCCCTTCAATGTCTTAAACAAATTGAAATATGGGGGGAGTGTAGAAGTGAGGGAAGTCCCTTGTTCTTGGCCAGCTCCTCCTGCCCACCACCTAATAGATAAATTACCCCTCAAAATGAAGAAGAAGGCTGAAGCAATAATTTAGAAATCTTATACATTTTATATTAGGAGGTCGTAAATAAAACACTCTACCACCACACTTTTATGTAAATTAAAAAAAGAGAATACATTTGGAGTGAATATGAGGTATAATCAATTGATGGTTTGGTAAGGCTCATTATTCGTGTTATTATTATTATCATCCTATCTTAGGGAATGTGGGAAGACATGGCGAAAATAAAGGATGGAAGGAATGGGAGAAGGAGTAAAGAACATTTGATCCAGATGGGAATACATTAGTTTAAAGAGCGGATAGTAAAAAATGAAAGGCGTGAGGGATTTAATACATACAAACCACCTTCAAATGTTCTACCTGACCAACCCAGTATGTAATATAAAAAACGACCACTTGATGATCAAATTCACTTTGGGAAGAAAAGTGAATTTAAATCGCTGCTCTATCTGACGTATTTTGAAGGATGTCAGCTTAAAAAGAATAAATATGGCGGATTGAGAAATAATTTATATCTTTTGATCCGAAAAATAATATTGAACTATAACTTATAAACTTTATAACTGCTTTATAAATAGTTTTGATAAAGCCTAATAATTACCTACAAACATTGAAAAAATACTATCCTTAAAGAATCTATGAATATAGTTGATTATATGTATATAAATATATAGGTATATATATACTATATATAACCTAATAATATAGTATTTGTGATACCAGCTTCAATCCTTTAAAAGAAACTCTTTCCCCCAATGATTTATAAAGTAATTGTACAGAGAATAGATATATACAAACATTATTTTAATCATATGACAATTAGCCCCACCGCCATTATCACAAAAACCCTTCTCCCTTTAAAAACTTCATTATCGCTGTTGTTGTTGTTTTTCTCTCTGGGGAAAATACAATGACTGGTGTTAGAAAAAAGAAAGAAAATTGGATAATTGAAATTTTATTTAGGGAATATGATGTGAGTTCATTTCTATTGTTATTATCATTATTGTTTTTATTGCAGAGTTCCTTCCCTTTAGAGCAATAGAAATCTGGTGGGGATAATAAAAGACAAGTTTATGCATATGTAGATACAAAAAAGCGCATATTGGATGTCATCTTAGTAGAGGAGGGAGTCTTATTATCGTAGTATGTGTGTGTGTATATATACACACACTTAAGGAACCCTTGGTTGACATAAAAACAATTGAGGTTGCCGTCGCTTAGGAAGTCATCCTATGAGCCACCCACCCTTTTTCCGAAATCCCCAAGGGTGACTTCATTTCCATATAATTGCCTTTTCTCACGTCGTTTACCTTCCTTTAAAATTAAGATGGGATAAGAGATACACACACACAGAGAGAGAGAGAGACAGAAGAAAGTCTACATTCTTTTTTTTTAAGAAGAGAGGATAACAAAATAATAACATCAGCAACAGAGAGGCTCGTATTTGCCAATCAAACTTTAACTAAACACACCCATTTCTCAAGAGGATGTGTATGAAAAGAAAAAATAATAAATATATATCGAATCAATCTGTCTTATTTTTATACTTCACATTCACGCTTTATTTACTCTTATTCTGACAAATTG
The DNA here is from genome assembly GCA_013387185.1 of Caligus rogercresseyi. NCBI lineage: Eukaryota > Metazoa > Arthropoda > Copepoda > Siphonostomatoida > Caligidae > Caligus > Caligus rogercresseyi. The sequence goes on from CP045900.1 coordinate 11,553,930, forward strand.
GTGTTTTTATTTTATCAAATTCAAAAGAAAATCCTCTCTAATAAGAACTCTCTTCCCCCACTTTAAAGAAAGGCTGATATTGCGCATCATTACAAGGGGAGCAGCTTTTTCTTTTCTTTTTCAAAAAAGAATTGGAGATCAAATTCAACTTATCCGGGCTTATTCATATATAGGTAGAAAAAAGGTCTGTCAGCGAAAAAAAAATCATCCATACTCAAACTGAGCTCTAAAGCATTATTTTATAATGCTTTATGCATGTAACCTCTCTTACAAATTTATTTAGATTCAGTATGCACATTTTCAACAGCTGCTTTAGGGTTCATGGTAAATGCTATATGTATCTATAGCTGTAAGGAATCATGTGCTTAAAGCTGTATAAAATGTGTATTTCAAGCTGTAAAGAAGGTTCATATATTTTATTTGTATATGATAATTCTTACTAAAATGGCTGCAAGTTTAACTTTATTTAGTTAAGTGAAGGAGTTTATTTTGTGGCATAAGGCTTTTTGAGACGGTTAATGGACTGTGAATGCTTGAAATTTTTACTAAAACAGAGTCTGAGGGGAGCCATTGTATTAATTTAATTGAGATCAAGTTGTAAAGTCTCCCATAATCTCTATTACAACCTAGTTACTCATAAAAGCATATATATAAACATCCAGAAAAAACCTGTTTTATAGCCTAAAACCAGAGCTAAACTTATGTATGGCATTGCAGATACAAAACCACAACTCAGACTATATTACAATATTCAGATAACAAAGAAAGCGTAAGCAACTATACTATATAAAAAAGGAGTCAAAATGACAGTTCAAAGAAGATAATATTACTTCATAAAAATATATAGTATATTCATTGCCAAAATGTCTTAAGAAAGAGCATTAATTCAAGGGGGTTAATCAGAGCATCTTCGAGTATGTGAATTGCCTACTACAGTCCACTTCCATTGTCAAAACAACTCAGAAAAACCCCTCTTCTTGCAACTCGACATGAGTTAATACTTGTACAAACACACAACAAAACAATGTCTAACTCAATAGATAAATAAAAAAGTGCATTTACAGGATCAAACAAATTAATATATATATATATATATATATCAGCACAATCAAGAAGATCCTTTCTAGCCGCAAGGGCTTTTTTCCCCTCTTTGCTTTCGTCTTGCGAAAAAACGCTTTATGGAATGATAACTTAATTAATATCGAAGGCAAACAATCAAGTTAGTGGTTGAGTCCCAAAAGGAGCAACAGTAATAAAAATAATGATAATGTAAACACTGGGTGGCTTAAAGAGCTGACTTCCCCCCTCGAACACAAGAGAGACACTCTCAAGTTCCTAAAGACCTTGTCAAAAAATCCAAGGGGTTTGAGATGACGACACACGTATGCTAGGCATTAATTATATTAATCATAATTCGTCAAGAGGTGTCCGACAAGGAAAGGCAACCCAAATGGCATTCATATGGCCAAATTAATTATTCATTGATGAGGGGGGGGGGGGCTGCTATAAATTATATGTTTACACACTAATTGAGATTTTGATGATATCATCATGGGGTGAGTCTATATTTATAAGCGAGAAAAAGACAGGAAGTTATCTATATATATATATATATATATCTGTTGGTCTTCAATGTTTGCTCTGACTGTGGTGGGAATGGAGGCGTCTGTGACCGACAGCACTGGTATTTTACCCTTGAGAGGGATACTTAAAAGATAATTGTTGTATTAACCCGAATATAACTGCAGAGTACTTTTACAATGTTCTTTTAATTCAAGCCATCGTTGCAGAAAGTATGGATAACGTATTATTATTATTTCACAACATATCAAGAGTAATGTTCATTGAGTACTACTATAACAGACATTACAGACTCTCAGAACAGCCATTTATTTGTAAATAGAACAATTGTAGAAGATCAACATTGAAAAACCAAATGACAATTAAATATATGAAAGTATGTCCAGATAATGTATTAAGGTCGATTTGAACTTATAGAAGCTCAGTATATTTATATTTGCATGTTATTATAAGTGCCTAAATGTTTTGTCAAAGTTCTAATAGGCTCTGTCATTGCAAAAACTTTAAGAGAAAGGTATTTTCGTTCACCCATTATTTCAGGGTTCCTAGATTGGATGAAACGGATTCACAAGCAATAATGCTGATTAATAAGTCATATGGATGTAATTCCATACATCACTTGTGCACAAAAATAACTGAAAGCATAGATATTGTATATGAGTTCTGACTACAGGAAAAATAGTTAGTTATCATATATAGGTAGAGAGAAAAAATATATATATATATATTGTATTTATAGGGTCATATTTAAGCCAAATTCAAAAGTAAGTTCACATACGAATTACAGCCATTCGTTTTTATATGCAACTTACAAATCTCTTTTATTACAAAATTCAAATGGTGCTGTTGGATTATACATAAATATTGCTTTAGAAATAATGTACAAAACACATTTGAAGCAACCATTGCGCCATCTATGATTGAAGCCTTGCATGCTTCCTAATCACAAATATATGTACGAGTGCTGTCCATTCTCATATTGATGTAGACACCACAATTCATTCACATTTTTTGAAAAACAAAAACAAAAAAAACCTGTTTCTCATTCCTTACTTTAAAAATAGTATATTTAGATAGAAGAGAAAGCGAAGCTTTTTTTAATGTATGGTAGTGGTGGTTCTAAGGTTGCACTCTCCATATATATGTAAGTATATTTATTTCGACGGATCACGCAAGAAACCTCTTCATTGTTGTCTGTCTATATATATATATGTTCCTTAAAAATAAGAACTCTCCAAAAGAATGAAAAACATGAAGTATAATTGTCTTTTTTTAGTTCCTTTCATATATATATTTATAGGGAGGCTTGTATATATATTTTTTTTGTGTGTATGTTACTGAGTGTTTGTTGAGGGGGGAGGATTCCCTAAGCTGTTAAAGCTAGTTAGTAAAGGATACCTTTTGTTAATGGCAAACTTTGTTATTTAATACGTCTTTAAGTTGGTCAACTTTTTATACATTAAAAAGGTACTCAATTCATTCCTTTTTTTTAGTTCGTTTGCTCTTTTAAACCAAACTTAGTTAAAAACTTTATATCCCTATGGGATCTGCCAAATAAATTAAGTTCTTTTTTTTAACCAGACAAAGGGGGGGGGGGTCCAGAGATGTGTCACAAGGGTTAATGATAAATTCCCTGTCTATTACCAAGAGCCTTTTTCTGGGTGGTGTATATATATATATATATTTTAATACTTCATCTCCACTAGAATTAATTAAGTATGCAAAAAGGAAGGGAGTAAATTCAATATTATTGAAGTTTTTTCATCCTTTCTTTCTTGCCTGCATGTGTTTTTGGCCAAGAAAAATGTTTAAGACATTAATTTATTCTTCTTTTTTTAAAAGCAAGTTAGCAATACCACATACGAAACCATTTATTATCCACTCATCTTTTTAAAATAATGATAAAAAGTAATTATTATAATTGAGGAGGCGCTTTAATTACTTTTTGTATTTTTCTTCTTCTAAAGATCCTTCTTCTTCTTTTTTAAATAATAATAAACTTTGTAATTATTTTACTCTCTAATAGTATGTATATATATATATATGTGTGTGAGGAGAACCGCAAATACACCTCAAATCATTAATCAGAGGAGTAGAAAAAAGACAAACGGAGCTTCTTCATTTGTTTTTTATACTCATGTTTAGAAAAAATGTATATATATGGAGAGAGATAGGTTGTATTTGTATTCTAGTCTGCATTGCAAAGGACTTGTTTACCCATGAATTCTTTAGACAAACAAGGTGTGTGGTATAATTGAATTGTCAATAAGGGCTCTCCATGTTAAAGGGGAGAGGGTTTGGATGATGTGTCTTCGCAGTGGGATTTGTTTTTTTAAGCGCCATTAATTTTATTAAGAGAGAGAGAGAGCCCTAAAGGAAGAAGGAAAAGGGAAAAAAGAGGAAGAAAGTTTGAAAATAGGCGGGAGAAGATATTTTGGGGGCTTTTTTTTGATGACTCGCGGGTGTCCAGATCTGCTGCTGCTGCTGAAATAAAGGCAAGACTTACCAATGTGCAGGAGGACAAGAATTATAAGGTATTTTTCTTCTATTGTTGTTTGTAGAAGAAGTAGAGTGGCTCGTGTTGCTGCTATGAGCTGACTCACCTATAGAAACGTGGAAGATAAAAGAGAAAAAAAGTCGATAGAGAAAAAAGTCAAAGAAGGATTTTTTAATTTGTTTTTATTACTTAGTAAAAACAATGCAAGGGTTTTTAAAAGGCGAGAGAGAGAGAGAAATATATAAAAGGGGAAAACAAAGTTTGTGGAAGGGCTTGGGTAGTTTCAATACATATGGTATAAAACACACACACACACTTAAGAATAGAGACTTTGGTGTGTGCACAGAACATGAAGGAAAAAAGGGTAATGGAAGAAGGGAATATTGGAAAAACAGGAGCTAGAAGTAAGAAAAGAAAGAAAGAAAAACCAATAGAGAAGTAAGAATAATAAATACTTCAAACATATTTAAAATGTACAACCATCCGTGTGTGTGTGTTCGTTTTAGAGTACAACACACGGAGGAGAGAGACGTGCATCCTTCAGTTTGTCAACTCTATGACATGCAGTTTTTCTAAACTAAAATGAACTAATAAAAAGTGATTATCACAATTTTACTTAATGTATAATAATAAACTTTTTTTTTTGCAATTACATAATGGCAAGGGGAATTCATCTATCAAAGAGAACACTTATGATATATTAATATCATTCTTCAACTTTCCTCATCAAAAACGTAAAATAACAGTTATTAAGATATATGATTTAAAAAAGAAGAAGATGATATTTTGAAAAACACTTGATTAGGATTCTTATATTATAGGGATATCTTTAAGTCTATAAAACGTTATAGGATACACACAAGTTATAATGGTATATAAGCATTTAAAATAATAAATGTCAAATCATTATGTTATGAAACTCGCAAATAAGCCTTAAAATGACTAAGTTTAATCAAATAACTGGGGGCTTAAAACATCATATATTGGTATATATATATATATATATCGGTTATGAGAATTGATCCATTTCCTATATTAAAAAGTATTTATATTATCTTTGGGATCACAGCAAAATAATGTATATAAATTATGATTCAGATACTAGCATGATTCAATGTTTAATTTATAATTTGTAAAGGTGTTTATTGGTGGAACCATAGTACGAATATTCTTCGCTTAATGTGTAAATCAATCTGCAAATAATACACATCAAAATACCGAATATCTATTCCTTATCATTTTGATGTAAAACACTCAAAAGATATGCACATTTGATCGACTGCAACTTATCCTTTTCCTGCATGAACTGAACAATGACACATGAAGTACACTGTTCATACAGCGAAGTTACAAATTTAATGTAGCAACTTAGCGGTACCTTGACATTTTTAAACCAAAAAAGAACAAAAATAAATAATTAAGTTTGTACATATGAATTATAACTTTTAAATTGTTGGGCTTTTGTACTGGTTTATGTCGCAGCCAGAGATGGAGATCCTTTAGAATAGTTAACTCTCCTGGTAGAGATTACGATCCTTATCTCTTCTAAAAAGAGATGAAGACTTAAACATGGAGATAACATTTTAGGATGTTGTAAACACTACTTATTTCATTTGCGATTTCTATTCTATATTTTTGATAAATAATTTCATTGGTGTGTTCAAGGAAGCAAAATGCAACGCAATATTTACTTACATTGTATCAATGTATAATATATTAATCACAATTTGATACTCATCTGAGAAAAAATCGGACATAAATAAAATTGTTTGAATAAAATCGTCATACCATCTCCATATTTAAGTCGTCATCCCTTTTAAGAGATATAACTCCTGATCTCTTTAGAAGAGTCGTTGATTCTTCTGACATATATCGCGATCGTAGTCACCCCTAGGAGAGGATACGATCGTGATCCCTACCAGGAGAGTAAACGACGCTACTGGATCTCCAACTCTACTACGACATTTATTTAATTGTATTTGATTGGATCACTATTCTTGGCCGGAGCTATAACTTTGTGCTGATGTGTATTCATACAATGTTTCAATTTATTTGCATGCTTATGTATCATTACATGAATTAAAATAAACAATCAAAAGAAAGCCCCGTGTTCAATGCTCCATGTTTAAGGGTACAGGTACAATTTGCAATATTGAGTGCGAAGGTTCGACTTCCGAGAGGAGAAGGTCAAAATAGTTCAGCTTCACTTAAACAATCTTAGGTTCAATGGACTAATCATAATGCTTGATACTCCTTAATATCCACACGGATAATACAATGCCATAGAGCCAAGTAGGTAAAAAATAACCATAACTTGAAATGTTTTTTATTTTTAGTAACAGCATAAATTTCTTTTTTTGTATTATAATTATTTTATAACAATGGATGCATAGCTTTTATACAATAATGCCTAAAAGCCGTTTTCCATTAAACAGTGAAGCTCTGTATGCAATCCTTTGTTATGTTTATTATTAGTAGCATTATTATCATACTCACACCTATATATACACTAAATTTGAAAACCGTCTCCAAATAAATAAAGAAGTACATTTTATTCATATTCAAACTTTGATGAAGGGAAACGGAAATGAAATATATAGAAAACCTTCCAAAATAACAAAGAAAAGAAGAAGGGGTTTGTCACTCATCTCGTTAAACATTCTTCTTCTTCATGTGCAGGGTATCATCATCAGTACGTTGATTGTATGTAAAAACTACTTGTTTAAATGTAAGTTGATATGCGTTTTATTTACATTGTAATTCCTTCTCGATAAGCCTAGGAATAAGTAAGCTTATTCCAGGCACGTCGTCTTTAGTTCATAACTTGACGATGATGATCAAACATGCACGAATAAGACATGAACCATTTTACGAGTTCAAAAAGAAAACCTTCTTATCAGTTAGAAAACGAAGAAAGAAGAAAAAAAAAGAAGACATTTGTGCTCCCTTTATATTTTACCTCCTCTACTTTACTCCATCCCTTATCTAAATATTGTTTTCTTACTTTTATTATCCTTCTTCTCCATAATTTATAATGTTCAATATTTTATGCAAATGTGGGTGCTCTTAAAGGTCAATTTTTTTAACCCCTTGAGAAAGACATACGAGAAAAAAAAGGAACAAAGAATTAAGATGTGGCTATGAAGAAGAAGAAAAAAAAGAAAGAAGGGTAAAAACCAAGATGGTGAGTTGGTAATATTTTTTTATTCTTTGACTGCTATTAGTGACGTCACAATGAGTCTTGAAAAAAAAATATATATATATATATTGAGATAAATATATATATTTCAGGCTGCCAATGTAAACCGAAAGCTTAAGTACGTATTTCTATTATGCGTGAAAAAATTGTGTGGCCAATAAAAAAGAGCGACCGCTATAAACAGATGAACGCAACACAGGTTTGCCAGTATTTTTTTTATACATTCCCACCCTTCCTTGGGCAATTTGATGTGATTATAAGCCCTCTCCAATATTATGATTAAAAAAAGATGATTACTCCATGTGACAATAATGTAGTTAAACACTTTCCAAATAATAACTCATTCAAAATTCCAAAAGAACGATACAATTCCCGCTGACTAACATATACAATATCTCAAGAGAGTCTTTTGGTTAAAACCATAGAGATATAAAGATATAGAGAGCTGATTCCCTTCAATAGCAGAGAAACATCGTTCAGCAAATTCTGTGTGTCCACTATAAACAATGTAATTTGAACTACGCCATCGTAAGCTGATCATAGAGATAGATTCTATCTCTATGATCGCTTACGATGACGTAGTACAAATTACTTTGTTTATATGGACACAGAATACAGCTGAACGACGATGTTTCTCTGCTATTGAAGGGAATCAGCTCTCTATATCTTATATCTCTATGGTTTTAACCAAAAGAATATTTAAACGTGGAGTAAAGTAAATAAACGCTAGAAAATAGAGTTGATTTTTCAACCGTCGGTTGGGTCGGAAGACATTTTAAAGGCAAAAAAAAATGTCATTCTTCATAAAACAAAGTAGAGTTTGTTTAACATAGGATGAGGGGGGAGCATGGATGCCTAAGAGACCATTGGGCTTCACACAAGCATTAAAGAAGGCTTTCCTACTCTCTATGTGGTGTATAACATAGACACACACACATATATAAAGAAAGACGAGAGAGAGAGAGAGAGCAAGAAATCCTAGCTACTACCTCTTCCTACCTTTTTCTTTTTTTTTCATACTCATTTTTTGCCGATAATAACAATAAAAACCGATAGAGTGCCCCCCTCCCCCACCACTACTCTTTTTCGTCTCTTTCTCTCTTCTCTGGGTATGTTGTATTCGAAAAAATAAGAACACACACTTATTTAGAAGAAGAAAAAGTGGGTTTTGAAGAGATGAAAATAATAAAAATAATAAATACAATAAAAAGAAAAATGGAGGGAAAAATAATATTTATTAAGGATATGTCCAAAGAGGATTCTTTTTTTGAAATAAAAAAAAAGATAATTCAAACATTTTATTCAATTTTTATTATTTGCCTATTTGGTTCGATAAAACTGAATCAGTGACAATTTATAATAACACCGTGTAACAAAGTTTTGTCCTTGAGTTGAAACTTTTATTTTCTATTTGCCTATATCCAGCAAACATGAAAAAATACTTTGAATCATTTTTAATTTTGCTTTGTGTCCAAGATAATGATATTTGTGAATTTACAATTTTCGTCATTTCTAATGGTTCAGGCCCAGTTATCTTCGTGGAAAGTAAAAATACCACAAATGTCAGTAGTATTTATTTCTACTATATCTGTGCATTTCAAATCCTTTTTATAATTTATATATCTTTCGTACTAATCGAAAAATCGGCTATATATTTCAAAAAGTTGACCATATTTTAGTGTTCTATTTAAGCGGTGATATATTTTTTGTTTCGAGTCTATTGACTATAATCAATATGTAATATATTTTTGGTATATGTCAATGCATTTCAGAACAGTTTTTATAATTCGATATCTGGCATGAAAGTAAAGAAAAGATAATTTAGTAGGACGAAGTATTGATCATATTAGTAACTACTTTTAGTGATTATTGAGGTTGCATTTAATATTATTGTGATTTGTTACGAAGAAAAAAAACAGGTTTGCCTTTTATTTGCAAGTTCCTTAAATAATTTGATAACAATATTGAAATGCAATTTCCAAATCAGAGTAACTCTCTAAAAATAAAGTTATTTTTGACACTGTAAATAATTACATATAAAAAAAGGCAAACCTATTTTTTTTCTTCGTAACAAATCACAATAATATTAAATGCAACCTCAATAATCACCTAAAAGTAGTTACTTAATTTGATCAATACTTCGTCTACTAATTGATCTTTTCTTTACTTTCATGCCAGATATCGAAATTATAAAAACTGTTCTGAAATGCATTGACATATACAAAAATATATTACATATTGATTATAGTCAATAGACTCGAATCAAAAAATATATCACCGCTTAAATAGAACACTAAAATATGGTCAACTTTTTTAAATATATAGCCGATTTTTTCGATAGTACGAAAAAATATATAAATTATAAAAACGGATTTGAAATGCGCAGATATAGTAGAAAAATAAATACTAACGACATTGGTGGTTATTCTTACTTTCCACGAAGATAACTGGGCCTGAACCATTAGAAATGATGAAAATTGTAAATTTCAAAAAGGTCATAAAGGCCAAACCATTTTTCGGACCAAATTTTAGTGGCATTTTGGAATCTACGTAAAAATGGGACTCAAATTAGGAATTTCAGCCAAAGGACAAACAAAGACCTTAATTTTGTTACATAGTGTTATCATTACGGGGTTAAAGTTGGTCTATCAAACATAGGATCTAATTGTAATGTATTAACGAAAAATATATAAATATACAATGAATATTTCGTAGAAGAAGATCTGCAAATCCGGTTGACTCATAAATCCAACTTGGAACTCTATTCTAGATCTCTAAGATTCATGTCTTGCACATGTTTTCATTCTTAGAGGATCAAAACAATAATTATTTTACGTAACTCTGCGTCTGTTTAATATATTTATGTATGCTTTTCTTTTTGGATGTACATAATTTGTTTAAAAAAATAGAATAAATGTATATCTTTAACCATTAAACTTACTTCCACTTCTTATCAGAATTATAATTTTGATATAAATACCCAAAAGTAGTAAATAATATTATTTACAGTGGTTAAAACAATGTGTTAATCCAGCCAAAATTGAAAAATGTATTGGTAATTATATGGATCTATTTTAATAAGGACTATTGGTGTGTGGCATATTATATTTAAAGTTTCCCTCACCTTCAAATCGTAATTTTGAATTGTATATGTTTATAGGTTTTAAAGTAACTGGTTTTTATCTTTTTATTATTTAGTTTGTGATATTTTGAACGTATTTTAGTTTTGAAATTGAATCTTTTTAATGAAAAAAGTGTACTTCACTTAAATATATAAAAAATAGAAATGAAGATATATATATATATATATATATATATATATATATATATATATATATACAGTCGGCCCTCGCTACTTTGCCCCACTAAATCTAGCAGTTCTTTTACTACGCGAAGACGGGTTGGCTCCCGTTGTTTCAAGACAAAACGTCCCCATATGAACTCAATTCCAGAATTTTCACAAAAGAAATTTAAGTCTAATATTCACCTATTGATAATTCATCCTTTAATCTGTAGTGACAGCGGTAGGTTTAAACGCCGGGTGATGTCAAATCTCTCTAAATTTCATATATATTGCGGTGGTCGTGTAGTGAATCCGGGCCGTTGCGACATTGCGAGAGACACTATATATATATATATATATATATATATATATATATATATATATATATATATATATATATATATATATATATATATATATATATATATATATCTATATATATATATGTCTATAGACGTCATTAAAATTTAAGGAATTATTTCGTAAACAAGCGTAAACTATGAGTACATCCATTGTAAGCCTTACACTTATATTCACAGGAGGGCCCTACTATTATATATTTCCGATATATCAAACGAGTTTAAATACTTCCAAGAAAATGATATATAGCTTAACTTTTTGAAGACTTAGCGTTTATATCATCTATATTATACTTTTTGTGATTCCATAATCAAATATAGATATATTAATAAAATAGGGTCTAAGGAGAACATTTACCTTATTTAGGTTATTTTTGGTTTCTAATTTAAAATTCTTAAAGTAAGGATTCATTTTTACGCTTTCATCAGTACTTTTTTGCATGAAAAAAGACGACTGATTGATGCTGAGGGAGGAAAAAGACAAAGGATTCATTAAGATGACATATCAATTATTGCATGCTGTTCCATGCTTAAGATTAACTGCAAACCCTTAAATATTCATATGTAAATCAAACAGTATGGGCTTAAATCCTAATCCAAGTCGTTATTAACCATAAAGATGAAATCCTCATCGACAGACTAGAATTTTAAATAAATTATCGTTTTTTTATAATCAAGGTTTGGGATTTTGATAATCAAATTTATAAATAACTAAATAAGTATATATTATTTACTAGCTTTTAAATAAACATTTCAAATGAATATTAAAATATATCAAATGTAGACTTATAAAAAGGTAGATAAAAATTATGTCAATAACTTTTTTAAAGTCCATTCAAACTCAGAGGTTATTTTTTTCCTTCTTTTACGCAATGCCTCTTGGTTTGACACATGTACAGCATGTAGAGGCTAATGTGAAGTGATTTATATAAACAATAAACAGTCTCGAAGACAACAATGACAAGAAACAAAAGTGTATAAAAACATTCCAGACATTTCACCCTAGTTTTTTGATATAAATAAAAATGATTTAAAAAGTGGAATGACATGTAAAATGTCTAAGGGCAAGGAAAAGTAAAATGTACATATCCCTTAGACAAAGAATGTTATGTTAGAAACATGGTAATGTGACATTGCTTAAAATAGAGCTTTTTTAATAAACAGTCAGCTCAAATGGTTGTAAAATAATATAAGAGTTTACTATTGTGGACGGTTTTAATTTTATATTGACTAGATAATATATGAATGTGTATGCTTTTATCGAAATACTTTTTAAGTAGACTAGATTATTGGATTTATTATCTATTTCTCATTTAATTTATCATAATATATGTTTGACTAGTTGTTTGAATAAATGCCTTATAACAAGAAGATTAGATACCATATAAGTATCTTATAATTGTATTTTTGTTTTTATAAAATATTTATAATTGTTTAAGGAAAGGTATATTAATATAACAAAATAATATTTCAAAAGACAAAATAAATTTCTTATAAATAAAATATTTGAACATCTAACAAAGAAGCGAGACTATATATAATTGATTGAAATTATGAATGTGTTTTTAGTATAACTTGCGTACACATAAGGTCGACAGTTTGTCAAGTAGACTAGATAATTAAGACACAAATAAATAAAACATGAAATACATTTTTGGTAGCAGTGACTAGATATATAAACATCATGTTTTAAATTCTATTATTTATTTGTGCTTTTTCAATTTCTATGGTATCCTCAAACATTTAGTTGAACGCAGATGCCTTAGCATTTAATTTAGCTCATCCTGTGCTAAATTGACTAGATAGATGAGTCAAAAGTATATTTGTTTGGGTGCTGTAACTACATTTATAAACATTTTATTTTTGTGAGTTACTTTACAATATTCACTATATGGACAATATTGAACAAACACAATTAAAAAGTCTGTTTTGATGACAAATTGATATTCAAAGCAGACTAATTTGTAACTTTAGTATTTATTATCATAATTTATAAATATGTTTTAAACATAATCTAAGTCACAATTTGATACGAAAAATAAATGTGTACTAGCAAAGTACACAGATATATATATATATATATATATATATATATATATATATATATATATATATAATATATATATATATCTGTGACTAGATTTAGAAATATCAAAAACTAATTTGTAGGAGTTGTTCAACTCATATATGGATATTATTCGCAAATGCAATAAGAAATAGGTTTTCTATGGCATTCTCCAATATGCTGTATAAAGCCGATATATCTAAAGTAAATATACGTAGCATATCTTAATCACTATTAATTATTTATTTTCAACAGACTCTAAGCCTTAATGTGATATATGTCCTTTAAACATTCACAGAAAGACTTCATTTAGTTGAAATATAAATCTTTAAATTATCAATTTACTCGCATGCTCATGCCCTATAGCAGATGCTTACATAGCATCTCTATTCATTATGGTAGTCTACCGGGGAAGGAAAAAATGAGAGGAAGACAAGGAATACAGCAGCAACAACAACAAAAAATAATAGAAAGAAACGAACAGCATTTTTTCAGGCAACCATTCAGGCAGACTCATTTGGTGAGGGGGAAAAAGAAAACTGCTTTCTTTGCCCGCAAGAAGCGAAAATGAGTAAGCGACGAATTAAAAAGCACACAAGACTTTTATATATATGTGCTTGTGTCTATATATATATATTTGAGAGCTAGGCAGTCTTTTCCATACTCAAAAGAAATAAAGAGGTGGGGATAAATAATAGCTAATAATAATAATGAAAAACTAAAAACATGATATGCCACAGTAGTTAAATGCCATTTTTAAATTCATATATGAATCATACCGCTAAGAATTGTTTTTTCTTCACGTTTTTATAATAACTTGGAGCTCTGATTGAATCTCCTATAAGACTTAACTGACTACTTTAGAAGGGCTGAAGCCAGTATAATAATCAACATTAACAAAAAAAATCTTAGGCTGCATTTGAACTTGACTTGGCAATTAAAGCAAGAGAACTACTAAATATTTATATATATTATTCCTGTAAAAGAATGCTACACTAAACATAGAATAATTAATATATATATAAATTAAGCATAGACTTAAGAATTTGTCTATCTACTGATTTCATATTTTCGCTTAGTATTTGTAAAATGATGTTTTTTTATACCAATCACAAAATATACAATGGTAACCATATTTCTTATGAGGGTGATTTTTTTACGACAAAGCTAAGAGATAAGTAAAAATAACACAAATAAAACTTGCCAATATGGGCACAGTAAAGGAAAAAGGACTGCCTGATATTCTCATTCATAAATATTTTAGTTGGAACTAACCACAATGTGCATGCTGTTTTGTTAATAAATAAAAAAGAGATTTTGAGAACCTTGAACCAAAATATGCATTGGCCTATATCCCAATTAAAAAAACTATAAGATGGTCACTCTTATGCTGGTTTGTTTACGTGAAGGACGACTAAGGAGTTGGCAAAAAGATAAATAAAAATTGGGATTCTAGGAACATTTAAGACAACAAAAAATAATATATTAACTGCTTGATATCCTCATTTTTAAAATAATGAGTAATTTCATGAAGCAGTATGTTTGTTCTTATATTTACGTTGATGGTGTAGCTTAGATGGAAACTCACCTGATCTCCCCCGCTCCTTCTCTGTTGCCGACTGTTGCATAACTGAAATAAACAAGAGAATAAACATAAGTAAACATATAAAAAACAATGTATTTGTTTTATCATAAAATATTTTTATATATGCGCCCAACATAATTCAAGATATCTAGGAAACTTTAAAAATATTTGGAAAACTGCGTTAAGTCCATCTAAAGAGCATTATATCCTTTTTCCGATGTATTTGTTAATATAGTATATCGTCCATCAGGTGGTAATATTTTCAGTATCGTATCTACTCTATAAAGAATACGTTGAAAAGAATTGAGGCATTGAAGCCATATTGTTACATCATTTAGTTCATTTTGTTAGTTTAAAAATAATATATATCATCCAGAAAATATCCTACAACAGCTATCAAGTGTCTGAAGAAATCAAGGGTGATTTAAAACATCTTAAACAATATGGATTTAAATTTATCCTTGTATTTATACAGGAATAATTTGTCATATTTCAACCTTTACACAAGTATTTATATATTATATAAAAACAATATATTAACATATTTTGCGAATGAAAATCAAAGAGGCATTAATTCTTATGTTCCAAAAAGACAATATAATAATTTAATGACGATAGTTAAAGGAAAAATCCAACGCATCAAGATCTTTTTAGTTCCATGCGTTGAAGTCACTTTCTATATAAAGTATTTATCATTTTATTTAAAACATATTTAATAAAAACCATTGGTTTTAGTGTTCACAAGCCTATATCGACTAACGTCTTTTGAAGTCCATCATATATATACAAAATTCTAAAACCTCTTCTAAATTCACTAATATATATATATTAAAAAAAGACAAAAAATAAAAATATACATATATATATATATGTCTTGAAAGAGGAACTCCTCTTCGTTTTTCTATATAAAATGCGTCAGTATCGATAATACAATAAAACTTCAGTTTCTCATCGGAATTCGAAGTTTCCAATATTTTGACTGCAAGTGAAAAAAAGAAAAAAAATGGATAGTAAGTCTGCGTTGAATACGTGTTTATGTACTCTTCGTCTTTTTCTCTTTCTCTTTCAAAGTTAAAGTCTTCACGCACACATAAATAAAATAAATATATATATATATGTAGAGGCGTCTTGCAAGTAGGCTTGTCTTCCGGGGAAGGAAGTCTTGAGTAGAAAGCCCGAAGATCTCTCTTTCTCTCTCTCTCTCTCCCGGCACCTTCGAAATACTCATCTAGTTACGTCTTAATAATACTCTCTTTTCTCTCTCTCTCTCTCAGATCAACACGACGCATTCAAAAGGAATTTATAGGAATAACGGAAAACAATATTGTTTTTTATTATTCCTATTTTATTTTTAAATAACTGAACTTATTGTTATTCTTATTATCTGAACAACCTTGACCCTTTCATCGATTTTTAATAATAAATAACGGACAACACTTGTTGGTATCCCCTTTGTATACAGGCATATATAAAGCACTGGCTTCTTTTAAGCTTATATATATATGATTATAAAGTACATTCTTATAAGATATAAATACATAAGTCGCCAAAGAAATTTTTTCTTGACTTTTTTCGTCTTTTCTTCAACATTTCTCGCACCAAATAAGAATCTCTATATGGCCTTTTTTCTTCCTCACAAGGAAGAAAAAGAAGAAAAAAAGGATGACTTTCTTTGGGGGGAGGGACTTTAAGGCTTGGGTGTATTTTACTGTCGTTGTCTTTTTGTTGTTGTGCCTTGTGTCGTCAAATAAACTAGAAGGGGCGGGAATGACTATTAATATGTGCCTAAGAGGTTTTCTTTTTTTTATTTATATGCTTGAAAATATGGATGTTTAGTTGTTTATGAATGTATATGTAATAATGCTCTATGGACTGAGTAAAATTTACGTTAACAACTCCTATCTGTGGATAACCAATCATAAGTGCGACTTTCTTTTAAAAAAGCATCATGTTTAAAGCTATATATGCTGTCTGAAAGCAACCAATCAGAAGTGAGATTATCTGAATATAGCATCACATTAAATATATATATGATCTCTCTAAAAGCAACCATCAGATGCAAGCTCTGTTTAAATGAAGATTATTATAATATAGGCATTTTGTTTTAATAGTATTAAAATGTGTTGAAATCAATCTGAATTGAGCTTTGTTATAATTGAAAGTTTGTACAAATTAAAGTTTATTGTTTTAACATCCCATGTGTAACCAATCAGTAAGAAGTTCTGTTGTTTGCTAAGGATTTAAGGCATTATATTTAAAAAGTGTACAGCTGCATCTCAAGAATGCAACCAATCAGATATGAGGTATTTATGTGTAGGTGTAGAAATGAATGTATTGTAAAAATATATTGTATTTTTATATGTATTATAAATAAAACGTATAATTTATCTTGGATTGTTTGCATTTAAGATGTCGATGCTGAGACATAGATTCATTGGTTGGTTTTGAGCTGAGGGTTCTATAAATGTTTAAAAGATGTATACTTTTACGTGCATCAATTACACAATCATTAAGAAACTCAAACATTTCATTTTAATTCATGATTCTGAAGCATTCTGAAGTGATTGAGAAAAACCAATATTAACCCTTTTATACCTACACACTCAAAAGAGCGCTTTAGTATTAGAATACTGAATGACATACAACTAACAAAGTAAAATATAATCTTGATTAATGACTTAGCGTTTAACAATTTATTAATACTCATTGAAAGTATTTTTCATTAAATTTTTATAAATAAATCAACATAGCTAATGAAACAATATCAAAACTCTTTATAAAGTAGTATATTTAGACTTACACTACGTTATGCTCTGATTCGATCAACTCCAACCTGAGTACCTCCATCCATTTGTTTAAATAGCCAACTTAACGTTACATCCTTAGCTAAAAAATATCATCCTTCCATATTATAAATATCATCCTTTATTAATAAATACCTAAGATAAAAATGTCATAGCTCTTATTGAAATTCCCCTCATTATTTTTTTCTCCTCTTGTTATCGCTCCAGGGCACTTCCATCAGAATGCTACTATTTTTTAATATCATCAAAACACAAGACTAACATCAAAATAACTCGAAAGAGAGAAAGAGAATACAAAAACCGAGTCTGAACCATAGATATATAAAGATATAGAGAGCTACTTCCCTTCAATAGTAGAGAAACATCGATCAGCTGCATTCTGTGCCCAATATAAACAAAGTAATTTGGTCTACGTCATTGTAAGTTGATCATAAAGATAGAAAGATTTGTTTATATTGGGCAAATTGACGTATTTCTCTGAATAATCCAATAAGCTCTCCATGTCTTTATATCTCTAAGGTCAGAACATACATCCACGAGGATAGGAAAACATGAACAGTCATTAAATAAAGAGAGGATCAGCAGATGGACCGTCAAAGGTTTGTACTTGAAGCATACTTAGAGTGGGATAGAGACAGTCAGTCATCAAAAAATTCGCGTGTCCCTTTCTTGTCATAAAGAGTAGTAATAGTAGTACTCTGTCTACGTCTTTATCCTTCCCCTCTGACATGACAAGAATGTTTCTTTTTTAAATATGTTCCTTAAAGCACTTTCATAAAAATAATAATAATAAAATATTATTTTTTAATAAGAACAAATAAATATCAAATACATCTAAAGCACTTATATAGAATGTATGTTCTTAAAAGCATAGTATTTCTCTTGAAGTTTTAATATGTATTATAATAATATCCTTATATATGAATTAATTATACATTCAGTCACTCCAGGGAACCACAAAACGTTAGAGATACGGTGGCCGCTAAACTCAGAAGATTTTTGTATTGTTTTTCTTTCTGCGGGGGAAAACTGGATGGCCGTATGAACGAGTGAGCGCCAGACAGGTTTGACTGTATTTTCTTATATACATTCCTTTCTTAGGCAATGTAAATCCCTCTCCACTTTTCACACGTCAATCCCAGGTGCGTTTGACCTCATCTCTCCCTCCCTTTCAAACAAACAAAAGCCCAGGCAACTAATTTTCTTCTTAGACAATTACTCATCTTCTACAATTATCCCTTTATACCAATTAATACAATGTGTGTGTGTGTGCTCTCTTCTATCTTTCACAGAACAATCATAAGAAAAAGAAAGAAGAAAAAAAAACCTCTCAAAACATTTTCTTCTCCTTCCTTGCTCCCTCATTTTCTTGGAACTTATTATTATTCACAAATTTTCATAGTTCACCGTTCAAAAAGAACAACATGCTATATAAAGGAGATATAAATCAGATCAATCTTAATAGATTAAATAGAAAGTCTCTCTCCTGTCTATTGAACAGAAGGAGTTACATATATATGGATGACAAGATTCCATCAAAATATAAGATGGAAAGGGGCAAAGTTTTATATATAAGATATATATAATTATACAAATATTAATGGAGAAAAGGTTTTTATATGTAGAGTTACATGCTTCAATTTATTTTAAATTGTCTCGAATATAATTTAGGGATGTATTTGTGATGATGCTGGTTGTTTGTGGACACATAAAGTTATATGTAAATTAAAATGTACATCTTGCAATGATTGAGATTGTTGTCCCTTTCTAAATGAGAAAAAGTAACCATACAGATGAAGTGGCTTAAAGGAATTGGTAATAAACTACTTTCTGGCAAAGTATACTATTGTTCTGTCGATAATTTAGATAATAGTTCTTCAAACGTAGTTATTAGAAGGAGATCCCGCATCAAAAAAATCCCTCTCGAATACAAGAACACATTGCAGCTGACCAATTTGGAGTTTTAATACATCAAAATGCTTTCCGATTTTCAAATATAGGTTTTTTTAACATAAAATATGATTATGAATTTTTTAACACAATTTACAAATTCAAATGTACAAGAACTCTTCTTAAAGTATTTTTTTTAATTTTATCGATTTTTTTAAATGCAGGTGCATAAAACATCATTGTCAACTTATACACTTAAAGTTTCCTCTAAATCACATTAAGCCCCATCTCCTACCCCAGTTTTGGTTTTTATAATTTTCAATTTACGACTTTTAATACTCGTTTATCTTGATTTATTATAAAGAAGGTTAAATAAACTGTGTCCAAGAATAAAAAATACCAAAATTTAACGGTATCTGGAGTGCTAAACACTCCAAAAACACTTCCCATCATATGGAAGAGATCCTTTCATTTCATGTAAATTCATATATATATATATATATATTATGCATTAGTGTTTCACTGCTGTAAGTACTGATATATATATATTTTATATACAAAATATGCATATATATGTGCCGGGTGTGTGATTGTTTTTCTATATAAAAATCTTGCCAAGAGAGTTTTTTATTATTATGATTATTTATATTTCTATAAAAAGTTATTGATGGGGAAGTTTATCTCTATTATTTCAGAGAGTTATGTTGGTATCCTTTCCACTGCTACTACAATTTATTATTATTATTATTATTATTATTCATATGTGAGTGTGAGATTTTATATCTGAGTCATCTTGAATGGATATTCAATAAAGTTTAAAAAAAGTTGTTGTCCAGTTGAAGGACACTCACATGTATATATAAATATAGGCAAGGATTCCTCCCTCCATGCAAAACAAGGAAAAACTTGTATTTTAAATCACAACAGCAACAACAACAAAAGAGATGATTTTAATCAATCTCTAGAATGGATAGAAGGGAAGAAGAATAGCGTCGTCCATTGATTAATTACAGTACTGATCAGGTGTGTTGGGATGGAATGGGGAGCTTTTAATTAAAGTGAGACAGAAGATGTATTTCCTTTTCCCCCCTTTTTATATATTAAAAATATTATCCAAGCTTCTATTAAATAGAGTAATAAAGAATGTCTTTTATTTTAACATATCTGAAGGCATTATACGAAACATGAATATCATTTGGTTATATTTTTAAAGTCCTGTAATAATTTAGAGTCAATTTAGCAAGATTTTTGTTTTATCTTTGTTTAAAATTACATTATATAAACTTGATCCAATTATCCTTTTCGTTCCCACTTTTGTCAATAAAAATATTTAAATGTAGTAATGAAAACGTTGGTCATTAAATGACTCATTTAAATACAAGACGACATTATTTATTTTGCAATATTGATATGGCAATATTTACATGTTGAATAAGTGGTGTATGCATCAATTATTATAAAAAGTGTTTTTACAATACATTATTTAAATATTAGGCCAATTTTAATGCTATAAAACATACTTATTCATTTCCTCATAGATATAATTCCATCATATCAAAAAGATATTTCAAAAAATATATCAAATAATATAATCCAATGATATTAGTGATTAACTAAAAACTCTACAAACGTATATATCCTTCATAAGAACATACAATAGAAAAAGATAGGTAAAGGAATGAGAAAAAATCAAAACACACAAGTTGGTATCTGTATGTTTTTATATATTATTTTGATATCCCCCGGCACACACCACACAAAACCATGCAACAAATGTCGGTAAGGAGATTTTTATGTTAATGTCCAAAAAGGTTAGGATTTTTTTATAGATATATACAAATGTATAAACATAGGGATTGTTTATAATGAAAGGAAAGCCTTTCAAAATATCATTAGAGCATCAGGCGGAGTCATCTCTTTCGCTTCTTTTCTTGACAGGAATCAGTCAGGCTTGTCCATCAAAAGAGTATATATTTATATATGGATATAGGGGGGGGGGGGGGGGAGTTACTTACTACTAAGAAAAGTCAATAATATGTACATATAAATATACATTGTTGCTCCATTCCCACCATATTAAAAAATAAAATATGAAGCACATTAATTAATGCTTAGACCATTAAACAAAATATATATATATATACTTTTTTAGCACTCCCCATAATGGCTTTAGACTTCCGCTAGAAAATATGAAACGTAGGTGGCTTTTGCAAAGAATAAAGATAAATCTAACTATAATCTTAACCTTTTATCTATGTAAATATGTTGATATATAAATATATACAGCGTAATCATGGGTTTTTTAAATGTTTTCTTGGAGAGATACTTATATTCAGTATATTCGATAATTTTTTGTTGAATGAGTAATTATAAGAGGAGAGAAGTCCTTCTTGTTTTTATAACAGGGAATGAGACTTCTTGAGGGTCTTTTATTGTG
Organism: Caligus rogercresseyi; assembly: GCA_013387185.1. Classification (NCBI taxonomy): domain Eukaryota; kingdom Metazoa; phylum Arthropoda; class Copepoda; order Siphonostomatoida; family Caligidae; genus Caligus; species Caligus rogercresseyi. The sequence continues at coordinate 11,575,630 of CP045900.1, forward strand.
GAAAGAACTGTAGTTCCGGTTAGATTGGCGTTAAGGAGGTTAAAAACATGGTATTCAGTAGGCTCACAGACTAATTTGAATTATTACTTGTATTATGTATCGTTCGTCAATAAAATTAGTGAAGCAAACGGCCATTTGAAAAATCTCTTCTTTAAATAATATTCTTTAATTTTGGAGAATGAATCACTCTCACAACTTTTATTTGACATTTCTCAATAAAAGACACTGATAAAAATGTGATAAACTCGATAATTGTACTTTTAAAGAAAAATATAGATTCTCACATTATTTTTTCGTCGCCCTCCAAAAAATCAACTATTTTGCATGCATCGTAAACTTTTATTATGCTTCTAAATATTCTCTGTCTTTGGTTGCTCTAAAGTTTCTTTTACTTCTATTATTTATTTTTGATCCCCTTCTCATCTTTTAAGAAGCCGTCCTCATAAATATATGGTACATGTAACAAGGAGAGAGATGTGTTTTCTTTGGCTTACGCCAAGGCGTCTTATTAATAATTCTCTTTATGCCGGGATATAATTTGATTGAGTATTTTATGTGCATGTGGTTCTATGAGTGTATATATGTTTATGTATGAAGAAACAGTTTTCAAACAGGGTTGATCGTGAGTTTGAATTTATGCCATACTCAAATATTAAGAGCGTTTATTCAATTTAAGAGGCGTATTCGATAGGAGTATTATCTTTTGACTTGTGCATATAAATTTATAAATATATATTAAATAAACATAGATGTAAGCTATATGAACTTTAAAAGTACAATTATCGAGTTTATCACATTTTTATAAGTGTCTTTTATTGAGAAATGTCAAATAAAAGTTGTGAGACTGATTCATTCTCCAAAATTAAAGAATATTATTTAAAGAAGAGATTTTTCAAATGGTCGTTTGCTTCATTAATTTTATGGACGAACGATACATAATACAAGTAATAATTCAAATTAGCTTGGTAACCCCTTCCAATGTTTAAGTCCCCTTTTAAGTCGATTTCTTCGTATTAAGCAAGGTCTTAAGTCAATAAAAAATATATATTTAATTATGTTAAATAATTTAATAAGACATAATAATATTTCTGTATTCAATTGTGTAAATAAAGATTTTGGTTCAATCCACAAGATAAAGTCAATAGTCTAAACTGTTGTTTATGTATTTCACTTGTCATATATATATATATATATAAGTATTTATATAAAAAAAGAAAATTGTATATAATTATTTTTCTATGCTATATTTGGGGCAATGTATGAAAAAACAAAAGGCACGACTTGGTTGTAAGTGGTCCTGTCAAGTTAACTAACTTATTTATAGTGGAATATTATTATCATACTATACTTATTGATGAACTACTCTCTTCAGTAGTAAAATGCATATATTTTTCTGAATGAATGATGCAACTCCATCAAATCCTCAAAAATTCGATATTGTATTTTTGGTTATGAACAGATATATACCTATATCAGATAATTTGAATTTAAATACTTTAAATAACTTTATGAGCTTTAAATATGGAATATAAAAATAAGTAACTAATTAAAATAAACAATTTAAAAGGCAATTTTTTATTAAAGTTATAAGAAATTAACAAGTATTCCAATGACTACTTTGATATATTAATGTGGTATATCCCTAAATCTACAAAGAATAAGTAAAATTACGACTAAGAATTTGCTAAGAACAAAAAATTAATTACAAAACTCTATTTTTATCTGCAAGTAGTTCAGAAATATGAAGCCTAGAAATCCTGATTTGACTAAAACTACTATTAGTCAAAGCAAAGCTTTGCAGTTAACGTTATGTATAAACGTAAACACTTACATGGCTCCCTCAGATTACTATTTTTGTGCGTGTAAATATATATAAAGATGCTAAAATATAATAAAAAAAGACGTTACATATGACAAACACTATTGGTTGACGTAAATTTAAGTAAAACATTTCGTAATACATGTAAATTTTATGATAATAATAGCATTACTTAGGCACAATAGTAATCCCCTTTAACAGAACTTAATAACAACATAAGTCGTAATAATAATAAGAAGAAATGAGAAACAAATCTTCTCCCTCAGCATATTACATTTTCCCCTTACTCATGACGAAATCCAATATGTTTAGAATTGCGTCATAGTCCTTCCAGCTAAGGAGCTATGTACATTCTATGTAGTAGCCATGATTGTGTATGTGACTATTAGAAGAAAGAGAGAGAGGGGGGGGGGGGAGGATGTCTAAACCAATATTCCAATATTGGTTGCATAAAAAGGAGAAGAAGAGTGGATCCCGATGGTTGCTTTTTCTATTATTATTATTGTTGTTTTTATTATTATTATTCCTTGGGCAACCCCAGAATAAAAAAAGCGCGCGGCATCCGATATTATTATTATTATTACAAGTAGTTCTCAACATATATATATATATATATATATTGGTTATTCGTCTTTTATTCTTCTTTTATTATTATCGGGGTTATATGTAGTTCAAGGGGAAACTCTTTTAAAATATATATATTTATAGTTCCTTCTACGACTTTTTGTGTCTCTGCTAGAAAGAAGCATTGGGTCAAAATCCTTAATCTCTTAATTAAAAATCTCCCGTCACATTTTTTTAAAAATACGCATAACCATATATATATATGTGTGTGTTCAAAGACCAAGAACCATTGATGGACCAGATTTATTCTTCTTATTAATATATCTGGTAGTGTGTGCGTGTGTGATCTATCTATTTTGTTGTTTTATCCAGAGCCGAAAAAGGTGATTTGCATAATTAATACTATCTAACCCGTCAATACAAGCTGTTGGGTAGATAAAAATATATACGTAATAATATGCTAATATCTTCTTCCTTTTCTATCAGAGGTTTTCTTCTTGCTACAAAAAGTATTATTAATATTGATATCAATTCGGATTCAAAACAACTTACAATTGTATATTTGGACTTATTATTACCGAGAGTTCATATAGGTAGAAGAAAGAAGAGAAGTACATAATTCTGGAGTTCTGCAGAGTTGTTTCCGCACTAATCAACGGCAAAAAAATATATTAAATCCCTCGGACAAAAAAAAACGATATCAAAATTGTTTTTGGTGAGAGAATGAAGAACCGTTACTATGTGACGTCATTGGATATTACACCTTATTGTAAATTATAGCATTTGAGAGAAATTCATTTTTAATGAAGAAAACCATTGACAGATACTTTTGCCACATTCTGGCATCACGTTTTATAGATTCATCCAATACCAAAGGGATATATATATTTAAGGATAGCAGGTGATATTATTCATGTACTACAATTCCCACGACGTATCTGAAGGATATTAAAGCCAGGTGCAATAGACCTGCTGCTTGTCAATTATGAATCTATTCAAATTTGTTTTAAAAACCACACCTCTTTATTGTTTTTTCCCCTGTACTTAAAGTTAAAATCATAATCGTAATAATAATAATAAGAATAATAGTTTGACATATAAATGTTAGGACAAACAACAAAATTCTTTGACATTTTCACTTTGGATAAACAACCATAGTTATATACACCTTCAGTAGATACAAATAAATATACATATGAACATAACATTTTCTTTTAGTTGACAGAAGAGAGAAGTTCCCTTTGCAAGTGGGAATCCAATGCTTTGCAGGTGCTTGAATGCTTGGAGTTGCACACACGCGCCTTTCAAACGGCGATGACAGATGTTAGAAACCCTGGTTATTTCTCTGGGGGCACACAGGGATAAATTAAAAACACAAGTCGAACGCAGTGTGTGTATGTGAGATAAGTTGCAGGTGCTTGCTTGCAACTACTGAAGAGAGAAGAGCCCTAGCTGGTAGCATCATACAACCCCCCCCCCCCCCCCATGACCCTCTAAAGGTCATAAGAAATGATAATATTGTTGTGTTTTACGCTGATATTTACCAAGGTTTAAGCAGTTCATCTTTTAAACTTATATAGTAATATATATTTTTACAAAAAACAATTACAATTAACTATAAGAATGTGAAAAATTATAATACACTTTTGATGCAGCATATTTAGGTGTTAACTCATATAGCTGTATCCGATTCAATTCAAGACATTTTCACACTAGCATCAATATTTAAGTACAATTTATAAACAGCGCTTTTGAATGGACACAAATGGGCATAAATCTATATGTCTCTTGCTTTAAAAGTGTTTGTCATATGATTTTTGGTAGGGGAAATTGGAAATACATAGACAACTTCCATATATATTACTAGATTGAATGGACTTATATTAATGAATTGAATACATTAACAATTTTTATATTTAAGTGGGGGGCCAGACACAAATGCTACGTACTTTAATCTTGCATATTTGATATTGGTAGTGATATCAAGGAATAAGTAACTAAATTTAAGCATTCAAAGACGGTATAGAAACATTTTCTCCCCGCTCCCTCTTTTCTGTCTAGCACAGAAGGAAAACAAAAATGAAAAAAGGGTCTCTGAGAAATCTATTATTCATTTTTACTTTTTCCTTCTGTATTCATCTGCCGACCAACACCAGCTGCAAAGCAATGGTTAGGATGATGAGAGGGGGGCATGGAAGGACAAGGTTTTACCCCCTTTCTCTGGTATTTTGTTGTTTTTTGCGTTGAAAACCAGTCCTGACACCAGAAAGATCATCATATACTTCCTTATAAAATAATTCCTTACAAAAATAATAATAATAAGATACAACAAATACCAATGAGAAAACCTTCTTCAAAGAACCCCACTAAAAACTTGAACGTCAAACGCAAAATATATTTATGGACTCAAAAAGTTAATATTTGTTATAAATATATAAATATAAAGTGTTTGATTGAAAAATGGACCCCCAAAAGATGAAATATTTATTTTTAAAAATACACTTTGAAGAAGGGATGAAAATATTATTAATAATAAAATTATATATGAAAAAACTCATTGAAAAGAATGAAGAAAAAATACAGAGCCTCCTGTCCAACTCAGGAATTATGATGATATGAACAATTATATATAAATTAATCTCATTAATATATATATCATTTCTTTCTGTTGAACCAAGAGACACACAAAGTTATATATATATATATATAGCGTGAAGTATAAAATGGAGAGTTTCATCTTATATATATATATTTATATACATATGTATATATGAATACCTAATTTTATGGAATTAAAAAGAATAATACTCAGAGCGATGTCTCAGAGACAGACGTAGATATGTATTAAAAAGTTTTCCTTTATTTTTATAAAAATATACATATGTAATTGTCAAATCTTGTAGAAAATGAATTTATAATTATTCATATAGAACAATTCTTACAATTACATTAACTAATTTTCAATACCATTGGAGGCTTTTTTCAAATATGAACATAGGTACCATTTACACATAATTCATCTGTATTTAGACAAAATATGATTAAATTTAATATTTTTTAAACATTTTGAGGAGCAATTATATATTGCTCAGTTATCTAATGAAGGTTCTAAAAAATTTAAGTAACAAAAATATCATTTTTTAAATATTTTGCATATTCGATCAATATATTATTATTAATTGATATGCTCATTGCTGATGAAAAAGTAATAAAAGAAGAGGTAAACATAAAGTTTAGTTGCATAAAACTAGGGTTTGTACAATATACAATCAAGAAGAGTAGGCTTTTAGTTGAATGACACTTGCATATATTTGTCAAATGTTTTAGAAACTGACAATTTACATACATATTGAACCAAAAGTAAACAAAAAACTTTCAATGTTGGGGGCGCAGGTTCGAATACTCCCGATAGGTGATGGTCATTTTTGGTCTACCTCATTGATAAGATCCTAGGTTCAAGTGACTAAATTTAATGCTATAATGCTTATTTATATCCTGTCGGATGCTATTTTATCAAACCATATAGGAAAAAAAAGAACCAGAGGAAAAATAGATCAATTACTTCAATATTTTTGCTTCATATGTTATTTAGACTTAGATCAAACTGCATATAACGATGGTATATTTTATATGATTTAAAAAAGATAAGATATATAATGAATTATATATATATGAGCATATAAATACTTATTTTTCATTTCAAATTATAAAGAAATTAATGAAGATTTCATTAATTATGTATATATACCATTATATATATATATATATATATACATACCAAACTTTGAAAAACCAATATTCCAATTTTTCTCTTTTCTTAATCTACAAAGTTTTTGAGGACATCTTATAAAAATAAGAAGAAAAAGGCTAGTGTTACGGACGATGGAACATGGGTTTCTTAGGTTTTTCTATCCTAACAGAAATATATATGTGTGTGTGCTATGCATATAATTCCCTAGAGAAAAGAACGGACACACATTTTAAGAGAAGAAAATGGAAACTTTAATTAATATTAATGGATTTTATGGTTGGTTGAGGATTGTGTGCTGCTATATATAAATGAATCTAGCAGGCAATGCTATGACCTCTTCTACTATACACATTTATAATCTAAGAATGAAAAGGAAGGGAATTATTTCTCTTTCTTAAGAATTTTTGGGCCCAAAGTGTGGAAAGCATCTTTTTTCTTCTTCTTCTCTCGCTCTCTGTTTCTTTACTTTCTTGCCAAACATCCACTTCTATGTACTTTGTATATCGTCTTGTAAAACCTACGCTCTTCTTTTTCTTCTTCTTCTTTCTCGACTCTTCCGATTCTTTATTTCTTTTTTTTCTTTTATGAATGCCGCACTTGACGGAAATATATACATGTTAAATAAAATAGAAAATATACATTTACTAAGTATAGCTTTGGATTAGGTAGGAGTTTTGTTAGCATATTTGCCTAAAAGGCATGAATAAGTTATTAAATAATTGCTAAATATTATAATAGATAGGAGTGTTTATTGTTGGTGGTGAATTGAGTTTTATTCATGACTTTAATGTAGGGTATTGTTTAAGATTTTGAAATAATTATTTTCCATGATTTTTCCTGAAATTTATCATACTTACGAGCGTTCTAAAAACGTTTCAATGGAACTAAATGTTATTGATAAAGAAAAGGTACTTTTTGAAAACGTTCATCGATTATATATAAAAGAATTAATCTTTAAAACTTAAATGCTGGGTAAGCGAATATACAGGACCTTAACAAGGATATATATCAAAGGTATATATTGAGGATAATGAGATGGTTTTGGTGTGAGACAACATACACCTGACTCAATTAGAGATTCTAAATAAGTTTAAAGAATGACGTTTATATATACTTTTAGTTTGAGTTATAATTATAACTATGTACAATGAGAGACCTAAGTATCGCCATGGAATGACAATTAAAAATGAACTTCTTGGAAAGAGATGCAATGCTTACTTAATTTAAAAACACTTTCAAACATTGAATGACTCAATTAAGTGACAACATTTTTAAGTTGACTTGATCAAAATCTAAGCTTTTTAATTCACTCAAGAACAATGTTTAGAGACTGAAAGAGATTACGAATGAATAAATGACAAGTGATTCTTAAGGCTTGGGAAGATTAGCTGTTGACTTCTAATTTATTGAAGGATTTTTTCGGACTTATGTTTAAAAATATATATATTACGAATAGAAATTCTTAATGCTTGGGAGAAGCTTCTACTTCAATGATGGATATTCTTCAGTCTAATATTTGTTGTACTGAATTGGAGTATTTATATTAAGGGTTTTTACTGATATAATAAAAAATATAAATATTTCTTGAATATATTTAAGAGACGTATAATGTGAGTTTACCAAAATACTGATGTGATTATTATCTTACCCGCTAGACGAAGAGCTGACATGCGTTGGAACTCCGGCTCAGAGAGCCACTTTTGCATTCTTCTGAAGGTTTCCCGCCCGGATTTGAGCTTAGACCAAGGCTTTGGATTTCTGAGTAGGTCAGAGAGCGTGCCCTGGCTCCTACAGAGGACCCTTTGAGCGAAGATGGCCTGCGGGATGGAGTAGCGCTTTAGCTCTGCGGATATCCTTTGTGCCAGGTCCTTTGTGTTGATTTCCTCGCTTTCCCCTGAGGATGAGGATGACGAGGAGGATTGCTCTGGTCTGAGTGACTTTGGCGCGAGGAGGGAGCCCTCTGCCAGGTTGCCACCAAGGAGAGGCGTGGGACTGAGGTCGCGCAGGGAGGGCGGGGATAGAGCCCCTGGGCTAACCAATCCATTGGAGGAGGACGCTGCCGCCAGGCTGTGGTATAATGGAGGTGCATGGTGCGGACCCGAGGTTGGCACAAGGGAGGAAGGTGCTGGCGGAGAGTTGTCCACTAGGGAAGAGGGACTTAGGTCATTGTTGTGCGGGGACCGTCCGGCCTCATAGTATGATGGTGGCGAGAGTGGCTCCCGCTTGGAGTGATTCAGGGGTGGGGGTGCATAGTCGTGGCCCTCAGGACTGCTGTTGTTCATGTTGTGATGGAAATGCGGGGGGCTCATGCCACCCATGGGCCCCAGCTTTGGGGACTCGTATGAGTGATAGGGGGATGACAAGTGATGATGGGACACGTGGTGATGATGGTGGCTGTTGTTGGGGTGAGTGCTCTGCATGACAAAGCTGCTGGCACTGTTGTTGTTATTATTATTGTTGTTGTTATTGTTCCCGGTGTTGGATCCGGGTGAGTATGCATTGAACTTGTCTTGCATGGAGGGGATGCTGGAAATGGGTGGTAGGGGTTGGAGGGGCGTGAGTGTGGCATAGGAGGAAGGTGCAGCATATGATGAAGGGACTCCGCCAGGGGGTGAGGGCCCCGGCCGAGCTGCCCGCCATAGGGAGTCCCCGACTCCAGGGAGCGGTGAAAATCAGAGGCGTCAATCATATTAGAAGTGGGTCCCACGGTGACCGTGATGGTTGTGGCGCCGTCTTCGTCGTCGTCACTGAGAAGGTTTGCGGTTGAGTCGGTTGTTGAGGGAGCGGAGAGAGATCGGGATTGAGTGATGGGCGGTGGTGAGGATGTTGAAGCGGAGGAGGCGAGGATTTGAGCGAGTGAAGAAGAAGAGTTGTGTTGTTGAGTACTACTGCTCAGGGAGCCTCGTTGACTACTACTGCCACTTCTGACGAGAAGTATTTTCGCGGGGGAATCAGAGTTCCCCGACGTATTTGAGACCAGGTGCGCCGCGGACACCACAAGTCTTCCACCGCTTTTTCCCTCTCTACACTCCGCTTTTTCCCCCTCACGCTCAACATTCCCCCCCTCAATCTGCAATGACACCCTTCTACGCTCCCTCAAAAGGACTCGACGCACGCCCACAGACGCATGCGCAGGACTATGAAATACACCGTAGCTCACTAATTTATCGATCGATCCCTTTTCTTCACCCTCTTCTCCTTCGTCTTCTTCTTCCTCTTCTTCTTGTCCTTCCACCGGGGATGGAGAAGAAGGAGAACTTGACAGCCTCTCATCTTCGGATTTAATCAGTCCAGAGTGAGAATCAACCTCAAGGCTCATCATCCTTGATACACGATAACTAGTAGTATATATTACTCTGTCTCTCTATCACTTTGTCTCTCTGTCTGTCCTTTAACACTTGGATATATATAAAAAAGAATTACTCACACTATAAACACACACTACACTTATTGAATTATTACAGAGTCGTCGTCGTATTTGGGTGGAGTCCGTCTATGCTCGAAGGAAGGGCCACAACTAGCTAAATAAAATAAATCTTATTCCGAAGACTTATCTTACGAAGACGTCCTTCGAGTCCCTTTCAAGGAAGACCACCACCACCACCATGTTTATAATAATGGAAACAGCTTACTACTGTAAAATATAATAATATAGAAAGGGGGGGGGGGATGATGGAAAAAGCTGCTGTTTGCTGTTGAAAAGGCTGGATGGGGCAACTTGCTTTTGCTTACAAGGAGCTTTCGCCAGAAAGGTTACTTACGTCACAGGGAAGACGTGTTCAAACACTTCCTGGATTTTTGGAAGAAGGAAGGAAGAAAAAGAGTCAACCTTATTCCTGGGTAATCAAGGTAAGGAATTCGAAAGGACCTCGGAGTTCCTAAAAAGCTATCTTACCTCTATAGCTGTTTTCTTATTTGCCTCTTCTTCTTTCAGGAAAATAACTCACACACAAAACCTGAGACAGGAAGGAAGGAAAGGACTACATAGGGACTACTTAAGCAATGATGGGAAAAATGGATTGTCTAGGCCCCACCATTCACCCACATGGATAAAGGATTAAACACTATGAGTTGGAGCAACAAGTTACCCAGAAAATCAATTGCGTCAGTTTCATTATTGATTTAAAATAGATCCCTTCCCTCACTCATCCCAAGGTCTTTTTGAGTCCCCCATTGTAATCCGCTTCTTTCTATTCATCTGCACGCTGCATTGTTCCCAGGACTCTACCTGTCTCAACTATATCTTATAATATTGTATATTAGTCATGATACAATTATATTTCAGTTAAAGAAATATACTTTTTATGTACATACAAAACAATAGCACTTTGTTATCGCTTTATGTGATATTGTCTTGTTCATGACGTCATGCTTAAAATATGAGTCATCGTCTTGTCTTAAGATACCCTTTATCGTATGAAAAATACAGTTTATATCAGCTTTTTTTTGCATATTTGCTCCGTCTATTTGGGGGATATAACTATAATTTTTTTTTGCACTGCATGCTTTGTCATGTATTTAAAAAAGTTTTTTTAGTTTAAAAAATGTGAAATACGAATGTATAAACATTCAATACAATCACTCATAAAAATGCGTAAAATAAGTGACTCAGCCTCAAAAACAGGTCTCTCTAACATAACGATACAACTCAATAAAAAAATCACAATAATGTGAAAAAATGGTGATAGTGATCCATCATCTTCTTCAAGGTACTTTGTAGGTCATCGAGGCGATGACATGGGGCTTTAGTGACAAATATTTGCATTGAAGTTTGACAATAAATCACATTACTTTTTATAACTTTGACAAAAGTTATTATATTTATATAGACAAAAAGTCTAACTTTATATAGATTCAATTACTCTTAAGTGAAAAAATGTACATATTTCGGCGTAAATAAATATTTACATACATCTGTAGGTTTTGTCTCTGCAAAAAAATAAATTTTGTTCCTAAAATAGCTATATGATGACTGAGTTAATTATCTTGAGTTATACCCAAGAGTGTTATGAACTTATTATTGAACTTACAAGGATAATATTTTTTTATTTGGATTGTTAATATGACTGCTATCATATATGTATATGAAAGTATGATATTCATGAAGTTAGCCACTGTTTTAGTTAGATGGTCAGTTTATACTCTAAGTATAATTTTATTATAATTGCAGCACTCATAAGAATTTTTTAGATTGTCTAAAGGATTTCAACCTCTTTTGATTCATTTAAAATTGTTTAGGGAATATTTTAACAGCTTTAAGCAATACTTTCTTTTCTAATCAAAATATATGAAACAATTATAATTTACTCAACATAGATTAAAATGTCTTTATTGGTGGGTAATAATTAGTTAATCTTCGTTATTCGTACCTAATTTTTATATCAACGGGAATTGAGGTATAATATCTACAAAGCTATAATTGCCTAATATTATCAGACTTGAGCTTAGAGTTATTTAATAAAACAAAATGCGAGAAGATCCTTTGATTTATTTGCATTCAATGGCGTTGAATTATTGATATTTTTATTATTATCATGACAATTTAAATATCTTTGAATACCCTCCGTCGATCCTAGTACATTTAATTGTCAATTCTATAACCCACTATTTATTATTTTTTGAGCAACTTCAACTTCCCATGAAACAACGTTTTACATTTAATATGTTTCATATGTTTTATCAAATAAACGATACTCGTTATCTTTGCGGCTAAAGAAACAACATGTTGTATGATACACGTATACTTTATCTATCTTAAGTTATAATTTAAAAAAAAAATAAAGTATAATGTTTGTTCTTTTTTAGATAATGAAACCTTCATTTCACACTTTTTTAATATAAAGATACTAAGCTAATATTTGTCAAATAAATACTAAATGAGTGTCTATCACTACTTTTTGCCTATTTGGTAAGATATAATTGCTAGCACTCAATATGTGAGGTAATCCGCAAATTAAATCTGAGGGGATTGGAGGATAATATGTAAGACAAATACTTCTTTGTAAATGCTTCAAATCTTAACATTGGATACCAAGAGTTAAATGCGATTGAGTTAACTTATTCTTTCAAGATGGGTTGCAAAAAAAGCGCATATTTGGTCTATTAATTTCCTCACCACTCGCTGTCTTAATTCTCGTATCTCTGGGATACACACCGGAGACAATTTTATCTGAATGACTAAAGAAAAATAACAAAAATATCTGAGACATCCATTAGGCCATTACTAAAGTTTCCAAAGATCCAAAGAGAGAACAATAAATAATTTTAAGTTATTTTTATTTTACTTGTTTATATTTTTAAAGATATCTACATTTTGTATTGTTTTTATGTTTTAATTTTATTTCTCCATGATTAATAATATGATTTTATACACATGTAATGGGTTTTAAAAAAATATTTTAGACGTGATGTTTAAGTATTGGGGTTATATTTTAAAATTATGTTTATATCTATGTATATGCAATCACTCGAATATAGAACATTGGAGATTACATAGAGGTTAAAGACAATATTAACTTTTTAAATTTAGATATTTAAATGAAATTTTGGAAAAATTTAAATCCTTCTTCTTACAAAGTGATTTGCACAAACAGTTATAATTACTTTACAGTTCTAGTAATTTTAGCCATTTTGTGAGAGGGGGATGATCTTTTTCTATCCCAATTTACAAAACGTGATCTACTCTTCAATAAATAAGACAATAAAGAGCTATTTCATTTGAGCAAAATATAACAAAAATATGAAGGAAAAATTATTAGAAACTACGTTTATTGACGATTTCGCGCTTCTATTGCTAACTTAAATACTCTGGTTCGAATTGGAATGAAATAATTTAAGTCCAGCTCGTTAAAATGGCGTCTTATAGACAAATAATTCTTTATAATCTCTAAAATTATGAAATTTAATCTTTTTTCTGCAATCCTGACCTCAGAAATTAACAAGCAATTTATATATCAAGGCATATATATATATATATATATATATATATATATATATATATTGTCTTTTCAACAAAAAATTATGCAACTCATGACAAAACACTATAAAGTTAATTCAATTTTCAAACGAACTCTACCATAAATTATCCTTCAATGAATTAAATCTAAGTATGTATCTGTTAAATCATTTATGACTAAAAATATTTTCATCAATTTTGATTATTTGTTGATTGGTTAAAATCTATTATGGTATGGTTATAGTAAATATAATTTTTACCTATATGCTCACACATATATTATATTTTACATATTAGCCTCAATTTATAAGAACATAATTTCTTGTATGTGCTTAGAATAATAAAAATAAAAGGTAAAGTAATATTATTAAATAATTTGTTTGCTAAATATAAATAAATTGGAAAAAATTATTGGATTTCTTTCTCGATCATATTTTTTAAAGAAAAAAAGAACGGTAACGATGGAAAGCAGTTAGCATTATAAAATACGGTATATTCGAGGTGTGAGTATGACCTCAGAAATAAGAATATTAGATTATTAGGCCACTAGGTGTCTTTTTATAGACGAGATTCGTGTCATGGTCACATCTTTTGAATGAAACATTACAGCAATACCAATAATATAAATTAACTATAGCCCTTCCTCACGAATACAATGAATCATATCTGACGATAAATGAATCATCACTCTGACGATAAGACTTGGAAGAAGAAAGAAAATAAGTTTCCGAGAGTCATATCACATAATAAACCCCAGTTTTTATGTTATATCCCCCTCAAATGTGGAGATATTCACTAGTCCCGCCCAAGAATTCAAATGAGCTGGAACGATCCTACACACCGTATATGCATAAGATTCAAAGCCAATACGCCGTTCCGATAAAAAGAAGTTCATAAGCGAATCGGATGAGCAGTCATCAATTATTTGTCGAAGAATATGCTATAAATATGTATATGTACATCAGTTTTTTGCATTTAAGACCATTAAAAAATACAGAATACCGTCAATAACGTTTATACCACTTTATTCTCCAATCACGACTAGAATAATAAATAAAAAGATTGTCTTTTATTAAAGAGATAATATATATATATATATATATATGTATTTATATATATCATATAATAATGCTATATTACTAAAATCACTCTTAGCATTTTACGTTTACGTCAACACTGAGAGTTTCATCAATGTAATGTTGACCCTGCTTCCAAAATGTGGACTCCAAGATCTTTGCCTTTACTCTTCCCGGCAGCAATATAAAAACGAAGTTTAATTTATATAGACAAAATAGTATATCTGGGATTAAATGTTAAAGCTGTATATAATAGTACTTGATGACAGTGAAGCTTACAAGCCAATTGCTTACTTACTTACTGCTTTTTGTTTTGTTTAATTCCCTTCTCTTACTTTTTGAATAAAAGGGAACGAAATCAGAGCAGATGGCTCAAGACTTGAAAGCAGTCAAATAATAAATTAAAATTTGAAAGAGCCACCAATGAAAAAAAAAAAAGGGAGGGAAAAAGCAAGAGGGGGAAAAGGCCAGACAGCAGCAGGAGACGCTCAAGCAGGATGTCTATGTACTAATCCCCCTGTAATTTCTGACATTAAGGGTCCTTCTTGTTTAATTACTAGCTTGCTTGCTTGCAAGCTAACGCAGAAAGGGGAAAGGAGGATCGCTCGCTCTCTCTCTCTCTCTTGATGAACCTCCTGTGGTGTGTCTGTGGTGTGTGTTGTTTACGCACTGAATACAAGAAGACGTAAATATAACAACAACAAGCTCCTGCATCTGCCTAAATATTAACAATGAGGTCCTTCTAGTAGCTTTTTAGTAGTGTATCATATGAGTGTGTGTCTACATAGAAATACGAAGGGAAGCAAGGAAGCAGGCTAGATGATAGAAAACTCTTTTCATATGGATCTTATTTCATGGTAGTTGTACAGGGGGGGGGGGGGGGGCATATGAGATGAATGTGTTTCTAAGGCTTTGTTTCACGTTATGTTTGTGAATGTACAGCCACATACAAAGAAACTGTCATATGGATGCTTGTGAATAAGGACAGAAATGAGAAGAAAGCAAACTTTTGTTTATAATTAAGGATTAAAAACTCGTGCTTTTTTGGGTGTGATGGTGGATGAGAAAAAGAGCGGTAATATTTTTAAAAAAAAAGTATTTGAAATTATGAAATACAAGTCCAATACTCACATAAATGAATTTACCATTTAAAAATCGTCTTTAATCATAGGTTTCCATCCATGCCATTTATATAACGAATTAGTGGACGCTGATTAATTAAGCAGCTCCTAAAGCTCGAAGAAATAATAAATTGCTTTTTCATCACATCTGAGGATCCTAAATATGGACATAAAAAGAGAAATAATATTCAGTTGCCAACTGAAAAGTTTTGCTAAATTGTCAGACGTATATAAAGGTATCCTTTATAATAATAATGATAATCAGGTCAATAAGCATATGTTTAATTACATAAGCTTCCTTATCAAAATATTCATTGAACTCTTTCGTACCATGGGACCATTCCCTCGAAGAAACGAAAATCAAAACTTTACACTTTATATATTTATATCTCTATGAATATATGTGACATTGAATGTGCCATAAATTGTTGTTTACATTTTTATGAGGTCATCGTTTATTTTAATTATGACTGAGTGGCTCCTTGTTCCCTAAAAAAGAATCACTAAGCCGATCCTTGGTTCTCTTCAGAAGGGACAGTGACTCTTGAGGAATCACTTTGTCGTATAGAAATAAAAATATGGTTAGAAAATATGTAAAAACAACGACTAGAAGGTGTCTATTGAAATTGACTTTTATATTTTGCAATTTATTTGAAAACTACCATGTTATTTTATATATATATGTAACTCGGATAAAAAGAGGTCTAAAAAAAAAAGTTGTTTATGGTAACGAAAAGATATTAATCATAATAGAAGAAGAAGTTCTATAAGAAAGTGGACATCTTCAGGCAACGCCGGGTCGCATTCGTTAGTGTTAAATAGTACTAAAAATATAACACTGTTAAAATTTGCAAAATTACATAACAAACTATTGCTGAATAAAATGGCATTTCAAAAAATAATTTCATATTTTATTCTCATCTTGAATGGAGTTATTTTTATCAGCTTTAAAAATCAATGATCGACCTAATTCACGACAAAACATTAGATTTAAAAAATGGAATCTGCGACAATAAAAAAAATTAATCTGGAAACATCCTCAAGACTTTGTTACAACTTATACAATCAAAGGAATGTTATGTATTTGGTAGATTCAATAAATTTTCACAACACATTTTTTTGTTTTCTATATATTATTTATATAATAATAATGCCAAAATGGTATTTTGATATTGAATCTTTATAAAAAATTATTTTCTATAATTATACCAACTCATAGAGACCAATAATATATTTTATAATATTAATAATAAGTATATATCAATGTCAATATAATCCATGGTTTAAATGAAATAGGCAAAAGGTTCTGCTTTTTTTCTAAATGTGTTTTTAGTTCACCCCTATGATAAAATTGTAAAATTAAAATATTCCTTATAGTAATATTTCAAACAGGCTTAGGTTTTTATGTATTTCTGTTGTACTATATTAAAAATGAACTCTGAATAATAAAATCCATGTTTGTATATAACATTACTTCATTCCATATGATTTCTTAGAAATATTCTTCCTTTATTATTCACAGTTTTTCTATGTTTGATTCACACCCTTTTTTAAACATCAACAATCGACACCTTTACTACTTCCTCTGTAAGCACTTTATATATCTTTTTAATATACGTGACGTGGATGTGCCATAAATTTTGTTTACATTTTTTGGGGCATCGTTTATTTTAATATAACTGAGTGGCTCCATGTTCCCAAAAAAGAATAACTAGGCCGATCCTTGGTTCTCTTCAGAAGGACAGTGACTCTTGAGGAATCACTCTATTGTATAGAAAATAAATTGACTGTATATAAACAACAAAAATAAAATATGACTTATTATTGTATCCAAAAAGTAAGGTGACATTGTATTTTAAATCTCCTGCGCCCAAGAATTTGGAAGAAATTTTTTTAGGTTGACAGGACTATCTTTAGTGCCAAGAGAAGTAACACGTCATAATATCCGTTAATTTTGAGATACGCATTATTTTGTGAGCTGCTAAAAGTGAATTGCTCGGTTTTTCTCGCAATGTTTACATTTGTTGAGCAAATAATTTGCATAAAATTTAGTTTGCAGAATCAATTTTCTGCTACAGAATCGTCGCGGATGCTGCAGAATGCCTTAGGCGTAAGGTTATGTAAAAAATGTTTTATGTGGTTCAAAGACCTGAAGGTCACGAACGTGTTGAAAACGAGGAGCGTCGGGCGATCATTAACCGCAACCAACGAAGCTCACGTCCAAAAAATTAAATATTTGTATTGGAAAACCGTCGTTTAACCATTAGAGACCTTGTAATGAGATTGGATATCAAAGCCTCGGTCAGTTCCATTTTGAAAGATTTGTTGCTTTCAAACACGTCAAATATCAACTGTTACCAAAATCATTGAAGTGTTGTGAAACAATGCTTTCCAACTACATTGACACGACAAAATACATTATACAGAAGAGATTTGGATCTACGTTGCTATCCCGAAACAATCGACCAATCGAGTGAATATCGTGTCAAAGGTGATCCGGGACCAAAAAACCACACCACAGTCGCTCAAAAATCAAGATTATACTAACTGGTTTTTTCGATTATCGTGGTGTTGTGCATTATCAGTTCCTTCCGCCGGCCAAACAGTCAATAAGGATATTATTTGAACGTTATGCGTCGTTTGCGTAACGCTATCCGACAAAAGAAGTTGAAACTGGGGCGAAACAACACTTGGTTTTGCACCACAATAATGCACCATCACACACTATTCTGATTATTCACGATTTTTAGCCAAAACTCGACTAATATCATTCCCCATCCACCGTATTTACCTGGTTTGGCTCCATGCGACTTCTGGCTATTCAACCAACTCAAGAGGCGCTCCAGGGACACCATTCGAGTCTATAGAATAGATTCAAGCCGCAGCCAGAAAAAGTTAAATGTCATTCCTGAAATCTAATATTACAACTGTTTCGAAGATTGAAAATCCGGGGAGACGAAAATGACTTCCAAGAATAAATGAATAATTTTCGAAATAATGTAATGTCACCTTACTTTTGGGACACAGTAGTATACTGCGTCACTTTAAATATACATAAAATTGAGATTGGATTCCCCTTTTAGTATTAAAGGAAAATATTAAGTAACGATAAGTATTATCATGCTTATGTTAATAATGTTTTAGTGTTTTACGCATACATGATCTTTATAATTAGAAATATATCAATGAGCATAAAGTGTGAGTGATGCTTACCTTTACGTGATGTAATGTGTACTTATCTACTTCTGTTTTCATATAAATAAAGATATAATGCTTTCCGTACGTTTTTTGGAGCATTAATGTTTTTTAACTATTGTCCTTAATAAATTAAAAGCAGTATTACCGGCAAATAGCACCACCATGCAAAAGGGAGTATTTATAGTTATACTATAAATAGTATACGGCAACCTCATAAAGCACATGTTTTTGCTCAAAATGTATCGGTAATTATTGGTCAAATACTGACCTCCGTGATTTCCTATTAGAGTGAGCCTCTATGTACAAAAGAAATATACCTAATAAATACAATGCTACTTCTTCATATGCAAAAGCATATGAAGAAGTAGCATTGTATAACTAACCTTACGGCATATATATTTTTTAAAAATGTTGGAAGTTTATTTCTTAAATCGAATAAATAAAGTCATATATAAACTAAAGTAAAGAACAGGGCCACACAATATGGTATGGTTGTGTTTAGCCCTGAGAGACGTTGGTTAATGAAAATACAAAAGAAATCACAATCAACCAACCTGTGCTAAGACATATCATCACTTTTCCGACAAAACCAGTCGGTCAACAGTCTCATTTCTGGATCGACCCATTGAAAGAAGTAAGAATATATTTTAATAATTATATTTTTGTTTTTCTTTTAACATATTTTTCGAAAGATTTATTATATAATATACATTTTGATGCACAAGGAAGCATATTTCTTACACACAAAAATATATGTAATAAATAGAATTTAAAAAATACTTTGTAACTCCAAAAACATTTTTAACAATAGTTTTGATCATAAAAGAATCACAGTTTGCATCAGAAATTGAAGTACTATTATCTCAATACAATGTTGATTGAAAGAGCTACTGTCTGGATGAATTTGTATCCCAAAATTATTAAAACTTTAAATTACTCGGCCTTCAACCTCTGCTGTTGTGAACAGTTTCAGCTAACTTGATCCTTAATTAAACGACCTACTCTTGATCCTAAAAGGGCAATAATATTGTATTTATTATGTGTAACAATTATTGGCTACTGTTGATTGTCACAAAAAATAAAATTCAGAATATGTAATTCAGAAGTAATAACTTGCCTTGAGATTTATATTGGATGGGATAATACTTATTTTGGAGCTCTCAAAAGAATAAACCAGCATAAAGGATTGGTATAGCAGGCTACCAATCACGCTATTCAACTGTCACATATACAGTAAAAAATAGGAACCATTTACATTATGTTGGCTCAACTATGAGTTTAGCAAAGGTAGCCTTGATGGATTTTGGAATTTCGGACTCGGAGCTTTCTTGTATGTTAAAAAGCCTGCAAAAACATCAATAATGAGGTGATAGTAAATTTAAAAAATAAGTAATATTTCTAAAGACTAGCAAATATATCAAGAACCATTTGTTTTTCAAAAACTTTTGAATCAATAGTCAGCCCAATCAAAGGATCCTTTCAGTGCAAATGTAAGAATCAAACTCCCTTTCCCCTTTTTTTCTTAAATCAAGAGAATAAGTCAGTTAAAGATATCATCTTTCTTTCCGTGAAATGGAAATCAATTGCCGCCATTTGAAATCATATGTTCATTTCCTTCAAAGAGAGAGCTATCTTCTTCACATATATATGATATATGTACCTTATTAAACACTAGAGATTCCCTTTGAATATAATTAAATGAACTTCATCCCAATAGGCGAAGCAGTCATAATAAAAATAAAGAAAATAAGCTTCATTGTTTTATCATAATTGACGTGAACCTCCATACTCCTCCATGTGAGTACTTATGTATAGCATTAAATCAGTTAAGATGGCACTTTTAATTAAAAAATAATTGCCGCCGTTGTTTGAAGCCTTTCTATCTAAGAAAATATACACTCTGTATCTAATATAAGACTAGAAATGTATAAACATTCATACATACATATATTCAGCATGATAGGTCCTCAAAAGGAGACGGAAAATAAAATGAAAAGTATAAAAAATATAATTGTCAATGTCACCCAAAGGAATTCTGGTGGGCGATATTCTATTATTCATAGATAAGTGATCACATTTTTAAAAAATATATATATTAAATAATTGATATATTCATTGAATAATGGCTGTTATTGATTTGAAAAGTAAAATAGGGATAAGGGTGAGGGTGCATACATTACTTTCAGAAGATAAGATGTTGATATTTGTGATTTTAAGAAGGTATGCGAAGTTGTAAGACGAAATCCCCTCGATAAAGAAAAAAGTTATAAGTACTTATAAATTTTAAGAACTTTTTGCAAAAGTATAATTACAGGAATAATACATAGCAGGGAGGACGCTACATCGCTTAGACAATTGGGTTCCGAAAGTCATAAGTATAGTTACTTGAGGGTTCACACCACCATTCAGGTTTTACGAGTCACATCTATCAGCCATTGCAGTCTTGGGTTATACAAATTAGTGTCACTGTGCTTTTGGGTCTACATGACACAATACTGGCAGTTTTGAAAGTCAAATCCACTTCCTTAATAAAATATTTGAGAGTCGGGTGTTTCAATTAATATGTCATATTCGAGTTTCATAATAGTGTCTTCCATTGGTCCTCGGTTCTAACGTCACAGTTATTCAATATTTGGGTGGCAAACCAGGCGTCAGAGCACACTATTACCTGTAATCCTTAGTGACATGTCCGTACTGTAACATATATAAATGAAAATTAAACAGGATTTGATATTACGTTATATAAGCAAAAAATATGTTTGATTGCTAAAGCAGGCTTTAAATTATACATCTTTAAGCCTTTTTATGGATCCAAATTTTTTAGGAGTAATAAGACATGGAGAAAAACTCAATTAATACTCATCAAAAATATCCCGAATTACTCCCATTTTAGTTGGTAACAAAAGACAAATCAGGGTTTAATTACTTTTAAGTAAATTTAACAGATATTTTATGTAAACTGATTTATTTATAATTATACAAAATTTATTGTCGTGAGGTTTAAAAAACTTTATAATATCGGTTTGATATATGTAACATCCTGATATTATTTTTTTTACATTAATGCATTCCCAATATGGTCCAATTGTTATGCATTGGCATTTTTGATATACCTAACAATTCAAATTGATTGTAAAAAATTGATTGCTTTATATCAGTTAT
>CP045900.1:11597375-11644795 GCA_013387185.1 Caligus rogercresseyi
TATATATATATATATATATAAACTTGTTCAAATTTATCACTTTTCTTTAAAAACATTCAAATAGATGATTTTCTGGCTCTTCAAGGCTTAATAATCGTCAGGAAAAATATTTTTAAATTAGGGCCGCCGGAATGCCTGCCGCACGGGCCATTTAGGGCGGCGCCGATGAAAATTAAGTTATATGATGATATAGTTGTTCAAATGAAATTAAAGAAAAATTTATTATTTAAACGGGTATGACAAACAAAACCTATTTTATATAAAAGATGAACTTTTTTTTTTTAAAATCAAGTTTATTAGTAACCGCTACATACCTACTTAGAAACGTATGTTTTAAGAGAGCTATGCATGTACGTCATATTACATATATTTCAACATTGGAAAGGAAGGGAAAATTATTTTTAAAACTAAAATTTACCTTTTTTTCTACAATAATTATTAATTTTATAAAAATACGCTACAATATATATGATACCAACCGATATGCGCAGTCTAAATTACTTACTTTTAGACATATAAACAAAGGAAGGGTTCGGCAAAATTAATTGAGGAAAAACTTGGGGAAAAAGATGTTTTATTTTGCTTGTCGCCACCACATTTCCAAAACTATAATTGGAGGAGTATGCGATACTCTTTTTAGCAAGATTAAAAGTCAATAACGATATTTTAGCTACGTGAAGGATAATTGGAATACTTTGGAAAAAAGCAACACTAAAACTTTAGGCGACGTGGAGCAAGAATGGAAGGAATAAAGGCAAATACAACTGCAATTGAAAAAAATCCTAGATAAGATCAGTCCTAGAGCTGATTATAGAGAAGTGGCCGAGTTGTATCTTATACTCTATGGGACAAAACCTCCTCGAGACATCATTGGACCAAACCAGGCACTGTTCAACAAGCACAATGGATGGCGAGGAATATTTATTGTATGAAAATGTAGATGTTCTCTGAAAAATGCAGTATTCCGACTACAATACTTCCAAGCTAAAGTGATTAAAACAAAGTATTGGCCTTGTTCTACACTAGATACTGGATAACCTCTACTTCAACAACGGATGCTTCAATAAACGATCTTCATCTTTTCAAAAACATGCTTCAATATTTTCGTCAAAACAGTGAAGTAGCAACTTATGTTCTCAATAAGCTAAAGAACCACCGTTGGTATCCCACCCAGAAAACAGTGGTAATGGTATTGTTGAGCTCACACGAAGTATGACCAAGATTGCTAAAGAAAAGGTCGCAAAAAGTTATCAAAAACATCGAATCCTGAGAGGTACAGAAAAGGAAAACCAGTGATTACTTAGACAACAACCTTCTTTGACCTTATCGGACCTGAATCGCACTTTTTATTTGATGCTTTTTGATAAATTGTGATCGGCTAACAATTCCTGCCGAGACTTGGGAAAATTACTCCTCTTACCTAAAGCATTGAAATTTAAAATCAGTAAAAGTGACAAATGATGTAGCTGAAAGAGGACTAAAAATGATTAGTGACTTCGCTACAAAGATAACAACGGATGAAGAGCAGAGACATCATTTATTACAAGTTGTCAAATACAACAGGCGAAAATTCAACAATCTTAGGAAATCTACAATGAACAATGACCAAGGTATATACCTATGTATGTATAAAAATCAGACCATCTAATAAATAATTAGTCTTCATTCAAATTATTTTTACATTGCATTGTATGTGTACATTTTGAACTTTTATATAAATTGTGGAATAAAATTTGCCGATCAATTAGTCTTATTTATTTCTTAAAATAAAAAAGGAAAATACATCCAAGAATTTCAATGACAGAAACCAGAAAATATTTACATATAAACATTCCACAAAATATGCATCCCTTCTATTGAATCAGTTACTTTGGGTTTCCTTTGTTTATGTTTAAAAAGTAATTATTTTAGACTGCGCATATTGGCGTGTACCATATATATTATAGAATATTGTATATAATTAATAATTATTTAAGAAAATAGGTAAATTTTGATTTTATAAATAATTTTTCCTTCCTTTCCAATGTTGAAATATATGTAATACAACGTACATGCCTTAAAACATACATATCTACATACATATGTAGTCGGTTACAAAATAAATTTGAAATTTGAAAAACAAATTGCTTTTTGTAATAAAATATTTTTGTTTGTCATACCCGTTTTGCATATAATTTTTCTTTTAAACCTCATTTAGATTACTAAATCACCATAAACACTCAATTTTATTGGCGCCGCCCTAAATGGCCCATGCAGCAGCATTCCGGCGGCCCAAATTTAAAAATATTTTTCCTGTCGATTATTTAAGCCTTGGAGAACCAGAAAATCATCTATTTGAATGTTTTGAAAGAAAAGTGTTAAATTTGAACAAGTTATATATATATATATTCTATGTTTTGTTATAAGGAATGTTCCTCTTACTTATTGTTTCTGTAAATGTTGTTTAAATCAAGGTATGATTACATAAAATTAGTAATGCTATTCTTCCAGCTTGCCGGTTTGACGTCATTAAAAACCACCGGCAAGCGAAAAGTCAGCTCTTCGCCAATAAGGACATACCTGGTATTTCAATATACTACCTTGGCTTGGATCGCGAGTCTTAAAGACATTTTTCCATAACATGCAGTATTCAAAAAATACTAGTGTGAAGTATGAATAATTTGTTATTAATCAATAATTTTATGACGTGTGACCTTCAACCATGAAGGGAAGTTTTTTCAAACTATTTTATACACAACTATTTCTGAATGTGTATATTTATAACTAAACAAAAAATATTTTTCTTACATTCAACTATGAGATAATATTGGGAGAGAAAAAAATATTTATAGAAGTTTTTTATTCTTTAACAATCTATATGATAAGAAAAACGTTTTTTCCTAGGACTTTTTCTGTCCTCCAAATTACTCACAATGTCACAAATCCAATAATTGTACGAAAGATCCTATTAAACAAGTAGAATCTTACGAACGAAAAAGAATGTAAAGTGGATTCCACTACTTAATGTCTTCATGTATAATCCATTCACCAATATATTCCGAGAATACTTACCACATATTGAAATCGAATAGATATCCTCAAGGGAGGGAGGAAATCGGGAAATAAATAAAAGAAAAATAACATTTTTTTCCTGTCAAAAAATTAATTTTATATATTTCATCGAAGTGGACTCATTATATTTGAATGCATCATTTAAAAGCTACTGATTGAAAAAAATAAAGGTCTAAAAATCGAACCACAACAAAAAATAAATGCCGGGGGGCAAACAGAATTTTCGTGAAGAAACAGGAATAAGGCCAAGGGCTAAATTCAATAATAGTGATAATATATATATATACTAAGATGTGTTTTTCTTCTTCTTTATAACAACAAGTAGTGGCTCAAACTTGCATCATTTTCTTATATATCACGAGGAGGGAGTTACGAATCAATTAATTATATGTTGTTGAAAAGAAGAAAGAGTATTATTGTGTATCATTATATTATGACCAAAGTCCCTCGATGAGAGAGAAGAAGTCAATAGTGGGGGGATGAGAGTAAATAAAATTATCAAATATACTCCTACTTAGAAAAAAAAGAGGGTAAAAATCAAATTAAAATCTGTTTAAAACGTATAATAGTAATAATAAATGATATATGTGGCTCTTCATACAAGGCACATTCAATCTGGCCGTTTGCTGTTTAGTCACAACTACAAATTTCGGAGGGCCGCCCTTAAAAAGCACGAATGAAGAGTTGTCTCAAGGGATTTATGTTATGCCCATATGATGACAATGGGAAATATGATGATGGGATGAGGGAAAGTTTTTTTTTTCTTTAAAGAATATGTATGTATGTAACTCGTGATATTAAAAATATATCTTTCTCAGAAAAAGGGAAAACTGTGATGATATATGTTGAAAAAACAAGGAAGAAGGCATTAGAAGATGGAATGTTTTGATGAGGCTGTCTCTCTTGGCATGGATGTCAACAGTTATCGAATTCTTGAAGAGCTGCTTCCAGTTTCTCCGTGACCTAATGGGAGACAACAAAAAACGATATTAGGCATGCTTAACATTTATAGTATACAATAAACTGACTATTTTTTAATTGCTTCTATCTATTGAAGAGAATGGATAAAAGGAGCTAAGATATTTAACATTAATGATATCATAGAATGTTTATAGATATATTAAGTGTCTTACAGCTATAAAAAGGGAAGCAATGAAGGTGTTGTTTTGCAAGAGGATCAAAACAGTAAAAAATGTATATAATATTAATGGCACAAATTATAAAAATAGCCAAAAAACGGATCCCATAAAGATATAAATCAAAATAAAGCCTAACCAGGGATGAATAAATCAGGATCAAGAGATGCATCTACAAAACCTTTCGTTTATTGGGGGATTTGTTTCAGACAATAAATTGTTTGCATATGATTTATTTTCTACCTGATTCACAATTCACAAAAAGGTGCATTATCGTCTCAATAAATAACTGATTGAGTCGGATCAATATCTTTTGTTAACGTATTTGCCGTTCGTGTATTGTAAATCATGTGGAAATAAAGAGTTATAACCATAGAGGCTATATATTTACTGAAAAATTCCATCATTATATTATATTGATGGCTTTGGCTTTGTCATTGATTCCGAAATTCCAGGCCGAAATATATATTATAAACTTTGACCTAATCATAAGTTTTTGAAGGAATACACTTCAATATTGATTTAATCCACTCATTTTCTTAATGAAATGCAACTATGTAAACTTCATTATTTTCTATAAGCAATCTATAGATTTATATATCTATAAGGGTGCTATGTTAAGACACAATATTAGATAGCAAAGATTGTTGGCATAGTTCTATGAAAGAAGGGTCGGAAGATTAGTGTTGCCGATTGAGTTACCAAAAATTATATTGTTTGACGAGGTTGTGAGAACTAACATTTTGACATCCTTATGTATATACGTATAAAATAAAATTATTTCTTTGTTCATAACTAAAGGTGCCGTTCAAGAGCTGGTATATTTCCATAGATGAGTACGTTCATGCGGAAGATTTCTGCTCACCATAATTTGGTATTAAAGCTTCCAAAAAACCACCATCAAAAAAATGTTTATTTGTGAGTTTGCGAGAACTACCATCTTGGCATCACTAGTTATGTTATCTCTTTCGTAAGGTTGGGACCCATTTTACACATGTTTCTAGATTTCACAGCAAAATACTTTGTTGAACGTCCATTTTTTTTTGTAACTTTCAGTGCGATAAATAAATCAATAAATATTTTAGTAATTGAAGGTTAACTTTAATGTTCAATAAATACCTTATGAAGCAGATAATATCTATTTTTGCTATAATATTTGCCATTTTTTATTGTAAATCATTTGAAAAATTATTTAAATTAGTGATACTAATTATTTAACGAAACGTAACTCCAAAATATTAAAAGGTTATGTAATTTAGATTTTATCCTTTTGACTCTAGGGCTCAGACTATAACTTACATGAACCAATGAAAGCTTTTCTTACTTTTTATAGTATACAATTTGCTCCTGCAGGAATTTCTGATGAGCAATTTTGACGTCTTTTATTCTCTGCTGATGGAATGTATTGATTTCCGCGAGGAGGGCGAAAGAGAGAACATCCGTTCGGGCCGCTATCCCATTGACCTCATTGTTAGAGACCTTGCCGTCAGCCTGGAGCTTCTCAAACTCTTTCCGCTTCCCCATAGCACCCTAATAAGCAAAATAGAAGGATAAGAAAATAAATTTTCATTATATAATTTATGAACAAAAAAAAATGAATAAGATACTTTACTTATTTTCGCTGTAGCACGATTATGAATATAATTTAATATAATGTGTACAATCTTGTCTTTTTGATCTATTAATAGAAGCCTTGAAAGATAATCTTAAATGAAGAATTAATTAATTTTTGATGATCAGATTAATATAATATACAAATGGGAAAATCTGTACAAACTTAATATAGGTCGAAAAATGTTATTACATATATGTGATGTATTTTCTTAAAATGATGTTTGAGAAGGGAAAATATATTATTATGTTTTTAGCTATTTTTACTTCATAAGCAATCCACTTAGATAACACTGAATAACAAATTTCATTTTTTTTACTGGAGATGTGAAAAATGATTTAGACTAATTTGGGTACGCTGATTTCAAAAATCAAAACCGTTTTGCTGTATCACGTCAGGATTTTCAGTTACAGAAATATTCCCATTTCCTAGAAGTCAGGATTCCAATGAAATTTACAAAAATTCATTTATTACACTGGGGAACAGTGAAAAAGTTTCTTGGGATATATCAACTGATTTGAATACCTAATGGGTCTCTGATAACTAAATTAAAAACCATTTTGCTCAATCAGGTCAGAATTTTTGAAATTTTGAGTTTTTTGTTTTCGATTTTCAACTTTTAGACAAAATCACAACTTTTTTGTTTATTGAGCTACAAAAGTGGTATGGGTGTTTTTGGAAATGGCATAGTCATATTAGTGGGGGCGGAGACTAGTTTAAGTTAAAAAAAATTATCAGAGAGGCCAAAAAAAGTCAAAAATATTTTGACCGATTTCGGGCGATTTTTGTAACTTTTGTTTATAGAGCTATAAAATTCGTATGGATGTTTTTGGAAATGGCATACTCATGTTAGTGGGGACGGAGATAGGTTTTGAGATGATAAATTAAAGATAAATCAACATATATTTTCTTAAACAGTTTTGCAAAATTGCTTCTAATATTTAAAATTGTGTCTCCTAAAGAATGATAAAAGAGTGGGCCCCTCACATTGTGTTTGTTACTTGCATTACACAATTTAGAGAATGGTCTAAAGGCAAGAAGAAGAATTCAGGTTTGTGTGTACCTATGGTGTGCAGAGAACCAAAAAAACACTCAGATGATTGCCATTGTTGCACTATAAACCGTATAGGTATAAATAAAAAACAGAAAGAGTTTAAAGTATTCAAACTTGGATTCTGCTATCAGACCAGTGCCCCACAGTGAAGATGTTCCAATTCCAGTGTTCTAGTCACTTCCAGATGTTACAGATGATGAGAGTGCGACTGAGCAGTTGCAATGTGATAGTTCACACAATGATGATGATATACACTTTGAAGGTACAACATCCTAGCCGAAGCAGTGCAACCAGGGTGAATTAAATGACCTTGCGAGAAACTTAAACTCACTCAAAAAATATGCAGAACTTATGGCCTCTAGATTAAGTGAGAATAATCTGCTTTAAAGTGGTACAACAAAATCCTTCTACAGAACAAGAGATTCAGAGTTTGTTCCATTCTTCTCTGAGAAAGATGACTGTAATGACATTCCTGGTCTCCTGGATAAGTTAGGTATAAGTAACTACAATTCTCAAGAGTGGAGACTTTTCCTTGACAGTTATAAATACAGTGTCAAAGTTGTTCTGTCCCATAATGGAAATAAATATGGATCCATTCCAGTTGCCAATGTCACCAAAGCCGAAAGCTAATGACTGATCATCTGTTTATTTTTATTATGAACCAGATTGTGTATAATGCTTGGAGTTCCTTTGTCTTGTTTGTGGATAATTTTCTTGGAAACAACAAGTCAAGCAATTATATGAAGCTTGTAAACAGTATGTTTGTGAGCTAAAAACAGCTAAATGCATATATGAGCATCAACTTAATTTCCTTTTCTGTCACCTGGAGAAATTTCCTGAAAATCTTGGAAGTGTTAGTGATGAGCAGGGTGAGAGGTTTCACCAGGACATGAGGGACATGTAGAAGAGGTACCAAGAAATATGGGATAGCCACATGATGGCTCACTATTGCATGAGTATAGCTCTTGACTATCCTAATTTGCAGCACAAAAGAAGATCTTTAGAGATAAGTTTTATACTGCTAGTAATTAGCATTCCATGCATTTTCAATTTGAATATGTTTTTTTAATATAGTAAGAAATAAAAAAGCTTAAAAGATAATTTTTGTTTTACTTAAGAAGTTGTAATATAAATAATATGTATACTGAAAAATATACAAAAATTGGTCATTCTACCAAAAATAAATGTAATTTTTTGGGCCTCTCTGATTATTTTCTCAACTTAAACTAGTCTTTGCCCCCACTAATATGACCATGCCATTTCCAAAAACACCCATACCACTTTTGTAGCTCAATAAACAAAAAAGTTGTGATTTTGTCTAAAAGTTGAAAATCGAAAACAAAAAACTCAAAATTTCAAAAAGTTCTGACCTGATTGAGCAAAATGGTTTTTAATTTAGTTATCAGGGACCCATTAGGTATTCAAATCAGTTGATATATCCCAAGAAACTTTTTCACTGTTCCCCAGTGTAATAAATGAGTTTTTGTAAATTTCATTGAAATCCTGACTTCTAGGCAATGGGAATATTTCTGTAACTGAAAATCCTGACGTGATACAGCCAAACGGTTTTGATTTTTGAAATCAGCGTACCCAAATTAGTCTAAATCATTTTCACATCTCCAGTAAAAAAAAACTTGTTGTTCAGTGTAATATTCCTCGAAATTTACCTCTTATCAACAACTGACCAAATCATCACATATATATATATATATACCAGCGAATAATGACAAAAAGCTTCAGGAAATGCGCAATTGGTTCCTCAATTAGGGGAATAATTTATTTAGCCGTAGATGATGAACAATTATTTCTATTGGTACCTGTAGCATATTAACCGGTTCTTATCTGACATCTTGTCATCCAAAGAAAACAATATTTTGTTTACCTCTCTTTTGCTTTTTATTATATTGCTTATGAATTAATGAGGTTAAGGATACCAACTATTGTAACTAGATTTATTTTAACAGAACTTTAAGGAAGATTTTATATTCAAAAGCGAATTTTTCAGCGACTTAATTGAAAAGTAGCAATAATAATAAAAATATAAAGCATCTTTCATAGCAAACGCGTTTGTCGAATTAAATAAAAATATGCCCATGCTTCATTTTAATAAATCACATATATGCTTGTAGATCACTAAATAAATTTTAAATGTCTATTGGGATTTAACGCTGCACGATGCATTGTCAATACAACGCCATTGATTTTCCAATAAAAATATATTCAAAGCTGAGTTACAGACTTACAACAATGTATAGCTATATTATTAATAAAAGCTGCATTAATACATAAACTTAAGTAATGTCTATAATTATTATGAAAAAGCCTTTTGAATATAAATAATATTGGTCTTAACTGAGTTGAACAAAAAATGCATCATATTTTTTTTAAATTGTTTTAGTCAATTATTAGAATGCTTCCTGCATTTATTTCTTACGGAGTGAAGTTGCAGGATTCCAGGCCATCCCATGAGTAATCCCTTGTAGTCATACATCATAAAGCCCAAGTGCTCCCAGTCGAACCGCGGCTGCTCACTGAGAAGATTTGCAATTTCTTCATAGGTCTCCCCCGTACAGATCACAGCGTTATTGAGCAGTGTTGAGTCTAAAATATAATAAGAGACATGACATGAAAGAAAAGATTATAAGAAGTTATTAGTAAAAATCAACCAATACTCTATATTATATGTCATCTTTGATGCAAATATAACGACTTAAAATGGCTGCCCAACTTGGTGAAACATTTTTTTCTGGGGAATAGAAAAAATAAATATCCAGAAATTGTATTATTAAATAAATTAAAACTATATTATGTTTCAACAAAAAGTAGACCCTTCAAACAACGTTGATCTTTAATCTTTATATGTATTTATACTTAGACTCCTAAAACATAACGACGATTCTTTTTTTCCTCATAAATTACATAATATGTATTCCATTAGTTGCTGAGTCAAGTATTTTTCTTCCCTTCTTTATTAGAGTCTATTGTGTACTCAGTTATGTTTTAGGTCGGTGGAATTATCAAACTCCGCTCTATAACGTGATGGGTTTAAAGAAAAGAAGAGTATATAATAATAAAAAACAGTTTTTCATCATTTTAATAATGTCTTTTGAATCTTATTCAGAGCTAATTCGAACACTAAGTGGTTTTTTTTTTCATGGATAGAAAGGACAAATCCTTGGAATAAATTCGTTCAATATATTCAAGAAATGAAGTAACTCCTCACATTGAGAAAAATAATGTAGGTTTGTTTTGTTCAGTCACCATACACATGATACATATATATTGTCGTCACTCTCTGACGATAAGACGTGCTCAAAAAAAAAAAGAAATACCAACATAAAAATAATGTTTATCCATGAAATAGAGAGTGCGCGGTGACGTCACATCAAACTCCATTTAATATATTTTTTTTAATATGAAGCCTCACTCTCTCTTAAGCCACTTCTGTTACTTTTTCCCCAACAATGGAGAGCTAACAAATAACCCAAACTTCAGCGCTATCATAGGTTGCTTCGGCACTATATTATTTATGGTATATACCACCTTCCTTGTAGTCACTCCATGGATTTTTTTTACTCACTTGTTGTGGGATCCTGTTCCATGGCTTGTCCAAGTTGAGTAAAGGCCTTCCCAATGGTTTGGAACTCGCGTTTGTAGAGGTTTTGTGATTTTTGCGTCTGATCCGTCGCAACTTTAAGTAGGTTCTTCACGGCTGTGTCGAAATGCGAGGAAAACTTATTGAAACACTCAACCTGCCGATCCCTGAAGAAGTATTTAAAAAAGAAACAATGAAAAATATTTATAATAATATTTTTCTCCTAATGGGTAATAATTTCATGTCAACTGGATCCAGTCTTACATCATGAATGATTTTGATGATTTTTGGTTCACTTATAAGACACTATAAGGTACACAATTTCAGGTAGCTTAGATTCACAGGGAGCATTTTAGGGACGTTCAAAATTATGGAAAACATAGAAAACCCCGTGCCCATCATATACTTTAAAAGACGATGTTTCCCTTTTTTAGTTGCTGGATTTTCATATTCTATTTATTAAAATGTTCAACACATTCACCGCTTTCTATTAAGTATATTCATAGAACAATCAAACAAAAAATAAATATTGGCGCTTCAGCGCATACTTCAAAATAACACCCCTGTCAGGTTAAATTTAATTTGCTATAATTTTTTGTGGAAGATAGCCTTATTTATGATTTCCATAGATACAAAAAGATTAACAGTGAGATAATCTCAATGAGAGCAACGACAAACAGGCCTCCACCAACTAGGTGGTTGCTGAAGATTTTAGTACTCAAATATTTTACTCACAGAAATTCAGGCTCAATGGGGTTCTGGGGCGTAACGACTGAGAGTAGAAAGTTCCCTCCCACAAGAGGATCTTTCTCCGCCTTCCGTTTCCCCGTTTTCCACTGCTTTTCGTCTGTACAGGTCAGGAAGTGCTGCCAGACTTGTGACTGAGAGAGGATGGGATGACGGCAAACGCGATTCACAAAGGACTGGAGCTGAATCATGCGATGATCAATAAAGTCGTCCTCGTAGCGACCTGAAAATAAAAAAATAAAACACGTTATTAATATTTGAAGAAGAATATTTCTGTCAGACAAAATGGTAAATATCAGAGAGAAATTTTATTTATTGGATAAATTATTTGTATTTTGAGCTCAAAAGTAAATATTATCAGCTCATATAAAAAAATATAAAATAGGAAGTTGGAATTAGTAAAATTTAACTTTATAGTATGACAATTTTTTTATATTATTGGGAGGTTTTTTTATGTAAATAATTTATTGGTCTTGTGAGCTCGACATGTAAATATTATATACAAATAATAAAACTACTAAAATAAGAAGTTTTTAAATAACTTTTCTGTAAGAAAAATGGAGATTTTTGTTTATTCAATAAATGATTGGTGTTTTTACATCCAAAAGTTTTTACTAATATAATGTAATATAATAGCTACAAAACTGTATATATATATATATATATATATATAAGATAAACTAATCAATAAGCTATCAACATAAAAAACTTATATTCTTTATAAAAAGAAGTAATATTTCCTTTCAAAAATTATATTGAAAGATTTTTATTAAATAACAAAACATCTGATATTTTTTGCCGAACAATATATATTACGATAAACTAAAATTGAAAACAAAACAATACTAAACTACTATGAAATAAAAGTATGTATAAATAACTATAACTACAAACGATATGTTGAGGCTTACTATCGTTTATTTATGATTCCGTTACTCTCACGTTAAAAAAAAATTCAAAATTTGTTAAATTAAGCATACAAATTTTAGAAATCATTAATTTTCTATATTTTTTAGCTTGCACATTAGTCCAAGAATGAAGATCAAACAAGACGGCTTAGTTGAATGTCTCATGAGGTCTTAATTTATTTTAAGTAACTTTTCGATATTTATTGAGTTATTCCTGGTTATTTTAAAAACTAAAAACTCATGAGGATTAGTACATTAGTAATTTGTAGTTTAATATATGCAACCAGTTTATTCACTCAAGTCGACAAATTATCGATATATAATTTTGCTTTAAGTTATTTATGATATAGAATCCATTCATTTCGATTGTGTTGTTTAATTGAACAACTGAACTAACAGACAGAGAAAAAAGTAAACGTAATAAATATTAAAAGCCTGTGCTCTCATATTGAGTACCCTTCATCCAACTATGAATATAAACCAAAATAGACTCTTTAATAGCAACAACAAAACCATAAAATCGAGTTTGAAAAAAGTAATGTTTAGTCAAATTAAAATTATTGTGCATATTTTATGAACAAATCATGCTAAAACAATTACAAGAAAAAAGTCTCAAATTGGTAAAAAAATATATTAATACACTCTTTAACCACAATAAATAAAGACCACCTCAAAGTCCACACGAGATTATATAAAGGCAAAACAAAATGAAAAATGTCATTCTTGTTGAATGTAACATCCAAGAAAGAACCTCTCAAACGAAAGTCTTTAAGTTCGTCGAATGCTCGTGAAAATGATGAAGGACTTCATAGAAGTATAATTCCAAATAATTTTAGCAAAAAGAAAGTTATACATAACATATTTGAAGGTTATATGAGGATATAAGTCACAGCTCTTAGTAATAATTAATTAATCAACTATTAATAATAATTAATTAATCAACTATTGATAATAAAAGAAGAAAAACAAATGAATTAATAATCAAAGTTTATCTTATAAATAGAGAAAGAAAACAAAGGCCTTTAGCTATTGTTATTAGATTTGCGTCAATTAATGATCTTATTTCCTGAGTTGTCTATTCGATAGGACTCGTAGACAAGATCAAGGTAACTTACAAAACCAGGTATGTTCATATCTTGGGATAGAGAAAAGGTTGATCTTGCGAACTTAAGTACAAAAATGTTTTTTTTTGATAAATTCTTTTATACCTCCGATAGTCAGAGTATGATCTATTTATCGACAGACAAAATAAAATATTTTTTCTGGAGTGCTCTTTTATTCCATTAATATTAATAGATGGAATAGGAGGACTCCAATCAAAGGAGGATTTGTAAATGACATGGATGTAGGCCCAAGCGACAATTAGAATTATGAATGATATCATTCATAGTGATGCTCAGATTTTATTTTCCATTCAATACTCTCGAAACCTTTGTTTTATACAATCTTTCTCTTTTCTAATTTATCTATGATTCCTTGCGTCATTTAAAGGAATAAGAGTTCTTGTATACATATCAGCATACACAAACTTACCTCCTTCAGGAGCAAACGAAACAAAAAAATAAAGTATTAATATTAAGTACATCTAATATTATATACAGTGATTTCAGTGAAAAACTTATAAAAACAATGAAATGATTTAAATAAATTCTACTTGTGCTCATAAATATGCAATAAATGATAAAACGATATGAAATATTACTTGCAAAAGATAATGCGCAGAACAACATTAGTTTTTAGAAGGAGAGGTGCAATAAATTTTTCGATAAATAAAGATTCGAAAAAATTAAAAACCTAATTCTGTCTGACAGAGAGGATAAAATTCATTTAATATTTTTATCATTTATCGTTCCTCATAATTGAGGATCAGCGACACCGCGACATAATTAATAAGCAATCTGCTCAATAGTCATTGAAAACAGTTTTCCAACACTAAAGTATATATTGAGATACAAGATATGTCCACAAGAGAGCTGACTTTTCGCTTGTCGGTGTGACGTCATTAAACCTCACTGTCAAGCAACAAAAATAAAATTATAATATATTTTTAATGACGTAAAATATAAAAATATTACTGATGTTCCACTATCTGTGAAAGTATGAAATACATAGCTTGTATTCTGTATATATAACTTGGCCAACACAACTGAATAAAAAAGAGCAATGTAAGAGTTAGCAACTGATGGGGGTCCATCATTAATTATTCTTTAAAGAAAAAATTTAAGATTAAAGTATGTAGATGAAACAAAGAAGATGAGGAAGGATTATTATTGCCCCTTGAAGCAGTCAGAGTATAAAATGACAGGTCTTAAAGATAGAAAAATGGATAAATGACAAATGTAATACCCAGTGGACGACATTTTAGGAGACTAATTTTTATGAAACATTACATATGATGACGTCATGACTGGACATTTATAGTAGGATTTCATTTACAAAAGTATAGTTTCACCTGCTGTTAAGGTCATCAAAGAACTCTGTGAGTATAATGAATCTTTCATCTGTGTATCCATTTATTATACAAGTCGAATGTGACCATCTAATGATTATGAACGATTACTTTTAAAAACTTAAATTATAAAAAGTTTGACCTTAGTGATAATTATTGCTTATTATATCGCACACGGCAGCTGCTGCTTATATAAATTACTTTGTGTGATGGGTGATTATATTGCTATATTTATGTACATCCTAACCTATAGTGTGAGAGTGGGACTTATATATGTATATATATTTTTTAAGTACCTTACCTTGTATTTGTTTATCTGGTAGAGGAGGTATTGGAATGATGGCGAATTTCTCACTGAGCCTCTCGTGTAGCCAATCAAAGCGCTTGTAGCGACGAGAAACGGGTATGCCGTTAAACTAAAAAATAAACTCTTTATTAGAAATTTTCTAATATACAATTTAGGAATAAGTATTGTAAAGGCTCAAAGAGTGGACATTTTATAGATGATATATTTTTATGATAAAAGAATAAAGAGTAATCAGATATTATAATTAGGGGATACAAGAGAAATAGATGATGGGTTATATAGCTAAAAAGCGTGAATTAATCATCATTTATTAGTCACCATACATCAAGAGGCTTTAAAACATCACTTGTTTCATTATTTTTTGCTGAGTCAAGCCATGTTTTTCAGCATTTATATTCAACTTAAATGATTGTAATTGTATGTAGGTGATAATTTCCTAATTACTGTTTTAACTTTTTCTAGAAATTCTAATATAGTTGTGAACAAGGTATATTGAAAAATAAGGTGCGTCCATATTGCCATATTGCTGGCCGGTCAATTAAGAAACAATAAAAGTAAATAAAAGATAATAGGTGTTTGGTTTAAAATAAAGCGTTTGTTTTTGGCCGTAATGATAGTGAATGAAAGGGACTTACACTAGGGGTCAATCGATATGCCATAAAGCTTTTGAGCCCATGGAGTTTAGACTCTTTCTTTGGTGAGGCGATGACACAGCTATAGGGGCTACCCTGAGTACTCCAGCCGAATTCCTTGTCTCCCATGTCCTAAGGAATAAAAACAGATGAATAAAGTGTATCCAAAGATACGTACAATCAAGATAAATTGTATATAAAGGTTTAAGAAGTACAGAAAAGAGATGAACATAACGAAATATCAAATGATGTCATGGTAAAGGCTACAGAACTCTTGCCACACAATATTTTAACGTAACTCTTCAAAAATACTAGTGAAAAGGAACCAAAAATGCAGATAAATGAAATAAATATATTCAGAAAAGATCAATTAATATGTAAAAATATAAAGAAAATTAATATTTTGTTTTTAAAAAAATCCAGTGGTATATTCTCATCTCCGTTACGATTTACGATTTTCTATACATCCTTTTTAACCTATCCAATGACATTTCCGAAACATCAAATGGTTTAGACGAAGAATTTTTTAAATATGAATTACCAAAGTCGAATACTATTTAATTAGTTTAATTTTTAAGGCGTTGTTTGCTTCTTGTTTTTCGTCACTTCATAGAATGTTTTTATACTTTCCATATTTTGATATATCAACCTCTATAAACAAAAAAAACAGTGTTTGCTTAACAAATTTATTTATCAAAGCGATCCTACGCTTTTGCCTCATCTTCATTAAGTACTTAATCCATCAAAAACGTTAAAAACTACATAAATTACGTCAATTATTTTAATTCACATGATGACGCTATAACATAATTTTCTAACGGTGACAAAATCAACAAATATATCTTTCTCTACAGATTATTTGACGTTAAAGACAATACATGAGCTTTTGCCGCTTAAAAAATTGGCCGCCGGTGGGATTTTTGTTGATTAAAATGGTTACCATCTGGAATTTGAAGCATCAATGATTTCAATTGCATTCATGTTTGGGTTTATTAATGCTATTACATAATAAGTGAAAATTATTACAATCGTGATTTTAATTTTGTTATGATTTTATAAAATAATTGTGAAAAGTCGTAATCAATTTTTTTGTATCCTTGCAAGATGCTTATGTTGACATCACTTTAAGGCCACAATTACGTGTGAACTTATGACGAATTAGTAATAATGATAAAATGATGTCATAGATTTAAACGCAATATAATGCACGTGAACAGTCAGTGTAAGGTTAATTTACTGACATAAATGTTCAAACAGCCAGATAAAATGCAAATATAAGCATCCATCGTAAAGAAATGCTACAGCAATGGCGAATATTCCTAGCAAGCAAACATACAAAAGGCTACATTTCCAACGGCAAAAATTCCTAAAGCCATCAGAAGACACGTCAGCACTTTCAACCATTAATGTATGGTTAAAGGTTTCGTTGAATTTGAATGCGCCAATTTTGATCAGAACAATCTGCTTAATAGTCATTAAGAACAATTTGCCAACACTAAGGTATATTGAAATATAAGATATGTCGACATTGCCAAGAAAGCTGACTTTTCGGTTGTCGATGTAACGTCATTAAACCCCACCGGCAAGCGGGAAGAATAATATTACAATATATTTTCAATGATGAAAAAAATAAAGATTACTACCGTTCCACTATCCGTGAAAACATGAAATACATAGATTGTATTCTATATGTATACCTTGGCCAATACAACATTTTCGTATAGCATGGGGAACTTCAACAAAGCATCCATAATTATTTAAGAGTGCCTCAAGGGTCTCTCATCTTACCGAAACAGAGACGAGTTCAATATCGTCTACTTTAAAATTGCTTTTCCCAAGGATATAGTTCTCAGTTCCGGACTTTACGAATGAGGAGAATCGATTGAAGTTTGTAAAGCTGACTGTGGGCCCCTTTCGACTGCTGAGGTCTGTATTGGATCCCCCGAGGTTGTTCTTGGACATGCCCAATTACTTCCACTGCCCCCATTGCTACTGCCATCCTGCCCACGGGAGTTTGGATAGTTGGAGGGCGGAGGTATGTCTGCGGATCATCAAAGTCGCTATCCCAGTCATCTTGATCATAGCCCTAAGATAAGAGATAGTAAAATGGAATGTCAGATTAATTTATCTTACATTGCACATGATGACGAGTTCATCAAAACATTAGTTACTATGAATGTAAGACTAGCATTTTATTATTCCACACATTTTTTTTTTAAAGATGCTTCGACAATTATGGCCTCTCAATCATTAATTGACATTGACCAAAAACGAACTCTAATCTGCTGCATTTATAATTAGAGAAGCGTTTTCTTCCACGATGACTCTATGACTCCAACTTTAGACTTAACAAATAACTTTTTTGTTGTGTTCAATTCCAATTATTTAAAAAAAGTTATTATTTGATTATTCACTCATTTATTTTCAATACATATTTCAAGTTATGTTTATCAAAGCATATTTGTCTGACTACATCTTTAACAATATTGTATTTACTTTTTTTAATTAGATTTCTAATTACTATAACGACATAATGTCTTTTATAGTTCCGAATCGTTTTATAGTTAAACTAATATCGGTCAGTATCCTCCAATATATGAGTATTTATAAATGCATAGGATGGAGTCCAGAAGAAAAGGACCTGGAATAAATGACCCAAGATAGAAAGGGAAAATGATGACGCATGGAAAAATGCTCAAGTATTTGAGTGGAATATAATTAAGTATTGTAAAAATACTATATATCATATAAGTCAAATAAATAATTGCATAAAAATATGTTAACAATTTTATAAAAATGATTTCTTTGATGTTGCCATTCGACGGGCTAATATTTATTTGGACCATTTTCCCCATGCGTCATCATTTTCCTTTTCTATCTTGGGTCATTTATTCCAGGGCCATTTATTCCTAGGCCGTATTTTCTTTGACCATTTATTTATAATATCACCTAGGATATATACCGGTTAATCGGACATTTTACACCCCCAATAGCCGTCAAGGGTCCCAAAATATGAAGGCTTATTATACAGATAAGTAAGTCACTTGCTTGATAATCCTCGTTTCCTTTCCAAGTCTCTTCAGTGCGGGTGGCATACCCCAAGCCTGTTGATTGCCCCAGTCCTCGTTGGAATTATCTCCTCCTCCGGCGGCAGTAGCGGTGGCAACAGGAGCTGCCGGTTTTGACCAGCCGCCACCGGAATTGCTACTCTCAAGGCTGTCATAGTCCGGAGGGAGTGGCGGAGGAGCATTGGAAGGCCCTGAGTCATCAGTTTCCGCCAAACGCTGCAACGAAAAAGAAAAGAGAGATTATGTTAAAAATCGTCAAAATGTACATGGTCTAACAAATTATCCGGAATTATTTCAACTGCATCTAGATCAATAAGGAGGCCGTTATGTCGAGCTTACATATTTCAGGCTTGTTGATCGAGTTTTTTTGGATCGGCGATCAATAGCGATATAGCGATATTTGATCGCTGATCGGAGTATTGCAAAAGGTCCTGATCTTTATATCTTTTGATCGTAAGAAAATCAATAAAAAATAGCGATCCGATCAATTTGTATAAAATAATTAACGTCGTCAACTTTTTTTGGAGATTATTTTCTAAAAGAAAACGTCATCACTTTTTTGGAGATTTTTTTCTAAAAAAAACGTCGTTAACTGTTTTTGGAAATTCTTTTCTAAAAGAAACGTCGTCACTTTTTTTCTTTTCTAAATAAACGTCCTCACTCCTCTAAAAAAAAAAACGTCCTCACTTTTTTGGAAATTCTTTTCTAAAAAAAGTCGTTACTTTTTTTCTTTTCTAAAAAAACGTCCTCACTTCTCTAAAAAAAAAACGTCCTCACTTCTTTTGGAAATTATTTTCTAAAAAAAAAAAACGTCATCACTTTTTCTGGAGATTCTTTTCTTAAAAAAAACGTCGTCACTGAACGCTAACGGAACGCTGAACGCAAAAACATTGAACGGAACGCTATTTTTGTTTAACGCTGAACGCAAAAAAGCGAACCCTCACAAGCCTGGATATAAGTCAAAAATAAAATATAATTGTACTTCGCGTTTTTGACAAAATTGAGGCAGGGTCCACGGAAAGTGCCCGAAGACCGTTAGGGGTCCACGAGCCGAATCCAGTTGGGAACCACTGGTATATACATTTAAATTTTTACTTACAATTAGTAATACATAGGTAATTTTTTGTTGATCGCATTAAATTGATCGGATCGTTGATCGGAAAATCCCTGATCGTTATATCGCTATATCGCAAAGAATTTCTGATCGCTATGTTTGATCGGATCGCTATTTTTTTCCTGATCGCTCACAAGCCTGCATATTTTATTGGCCGCCGAAATCTCTCAATTTTGGACCTGGAAGATGAGCAGGTATTGATGATGTGCGCAGAATCCAGATTATAACCAGGCCTTCATTGTATCCACAAAGGTGTGGGGCTTGATACAGGCCTTCCACTCCAACTCCCACTAGACGGGTTAGTCCAAGGGTTGAGGTCGGGGGAGCAGGAGGGGCATGTCTGCGTATCCCATAAGACGGGGATATAGGCCTTGAGACAGTTTTGGACAAATTTGGCGCCGTTCGCCAGCACTAAGTCCTCGTGAAGAGATAGGGGCGCCAAACGGCCACTTTAATCATACACGGGTTCATCACAATCCTCAGCAGATCAAGATATTCTTTCTTCTTGAGGGGCTGCCCAAGCTTAAGAAGTGAGGTGGCATGACGTCCCTCTCATTGAATACAAGGAGAAGGGCCATCGCATTGTCCGGGTGCTCGCTGCAAAAACTTTGGCACCACCTCGGACTTCTCCCCAAGAATCCACCTGTCGTTTCGACGGTTTGAGTGGACATTCCCAGTGAGGGCTTTTTCATCAAACAAGAGTCGAAGTGCTTAGACTTGATCTGTCTTCAGAAGTCTGAGGAACTTGCTGCAGTGCTCCAACAGGATGGCCTTGGACTCATCCCTGAAGATGTGGACCAGAGCTGGGCTCTGATGCGGACCTTCCCCTGTACACAGTTAAAATAATTCCGGATATATTTGTTAACTTTGAAAAGGAGTGCGATAATATATTAGACAGCCCAAAAAGAGCATTTAAATCAATTTCGATGAAAAATATAGTATAGGCATATATTTGACAAGAAAAGTAATTCCTATAAATCATTTTGTCCTATATATATAAGATTAAAAGCGTTCATTTTAAATCAAACTTTGAATTTTAATATATTTAAAAACAATAAAGTTCATTATAAATTAATTTTGCCATAAAAAGAGTTCATTTTAATAAATTTTTAACATTGATAATATCCTTTGAATATTAAAATATTATCTTTAATAAATTATGAGTCATATTATCATATCATATTACATTTGGTGGATTAAGGTTGCAATATTTTGAAGGTTTTCTCTTGCAATCATTGATATATAATTAGATCAGGACTTTTAGCGATATTGTTATTATTATTATATTCGCACTAATGCGACTTCTTTATCAATTTGAACAATGAATCTAAACACGCAAATGAAGCAAAATACACTTTATCAAAAAAATAAGCAATTTCATTGAAATGTGATACGTTTATTTCTTTTAAGATTATTATATAACCATTGAGTCTTGGGGATTCGTCAATTTTTCATAAATTTGCGTCATATATATTTTTGGGTCAACTCAGATATTTTTTTAACAAGTCTCGATGCAGTTATGGACATCACAAATAAAATAAAGAAATAAAAATAATATATATAATAACTTAACCCATTATGTTCGACGCGACGGTTCATCCAAATGAATTTTGTATAGGACGTGATTCAAATTAATTAATTCATTACCACTTGTATATTTTTGCTTCTTGTTTGGCGAAAATCGATAACAAAATGAATAGAATATTGAAATTCATTTTTTTGTCTTTTTGATGTAAATTTCACAAAAATTGCCATTTATTTTAGAACTTCATCTCAAACCTATCAATATTGT
Source organism: Caligus rogercresseyi (assembly GCA_013387185.1). Lineage (NCBI taxonomy): Eukaryota > Metazoa > Arthropoda > Copepoda > Siphonostomatoida > Caligidae > Caligus > Caligus rogercresseyi. The sequence goes on from CP045900.1 coordinate 11,618,841, forward strand.
TCATTATTTTAGAAAAATACATATTAAAAGACTATGCTTTTGTAAATTTTATTCAACATAATTTCGCTTATTTTTATTACGTTACTTCCGACACAAATCTTTAGTACTTATTTTTCAACAAAAACTATAAATTTCAATATATCAGGTTAAGATCGTTTGGCAATAATAACAAATTATGCATAGGTGTTTATTCATATATAAAAATATTTTTACATGTTATTAAATAGAGAGTATAATTAATGAATACTTTCAATGAAATACTATTCAATTTTTGATAAAATCAACTTTGGACCTAAATGGGTTAGTATACAAATATTAAACATTGAGAAAATGCAATAAAATATGGTGTAGATAACTATAAATTGTTTCTATATCGGAAAGGTACAAAATCAAATCATTTGAAAAGTATTAAGATGAAGATTAGTCATTTTAACTCTGATGTATGTAGACCTTTTTGTGTTAAGTATCTTAAGTATTTAAATTATTTTAAAATAGGTACTAAAAGTATTTTAGAATACTTCCATGATTATAGAATCCAAGGGTTTTAATCTAGCATTTTCTCAAAAACATTTAATTTACTAGTATAATTAGTATAAATTATTTAGAAACTTTATTTAGTCCATTTTTTCATGTAATATTTTCCCCAATATCCAAATTCTTTCCTGCTCCTACTTATAAAGGCTTTTCATCAAAATTACAGGAGGCATGATAGATATCCTTAATGACTTGAGCAAAAACATCAATTATTCGTGCCTACAACACGTATTGTCATATGAAGGATAAATCAAATGATATATACTCCCATATGCGGGGCAATGCAATGACCTCTTATTCATAACAAAAAATTTAAAGAAAAGAAGTTGTGAAATATTTACAAATATAAATTTGTGAAGAAAGCGTATTTGAACTTTTTAAAGTCAAAAGAAATATTACGTAAAAATTGACGTTTTAATTTATCGAAAGAAGCATTTTGCAAACTAGATAAATATATATTTTTTGTTTAATGAGTTCTCCCTATTTTGAAAATGATTCCATCATGTCCTTCTCATTTCTACCTTTTAACTATAGTAATGAAAAACTAAGGAAGACAATTTTAAACACACTTAACTTGAAGATATCAATCAATGGTTCATAGGTGGTAAACACTTTGGTCAAGGTACAGACTATGATAGATATAAAAACGACTTTATTATTCGTACTCCTTTCAAGTCAGCCAATCACGTTCGAGAACGGAGGTCATGTAAGTTATCCTTTAACAATAGGGACATTCAAATACTAAATTTGGTAACAAAATAGGGATTTTTGGTAGTAGAAGATATATATATATATGCAAAGTGTATGATAAATTTTACAAATAGAAATGTAAGGTGAATATTTCGGATAATTTTCTAACAGACTTGATAAAACTATACATCAATTTTGGAAGACTTTTATTTTATATCTAACATTCTGTTTACTAATATTTACTTTAAAAACTCCATGTAGAATATTTTTGTGGCTGTTTGTCCATTAGTAGCATTTATTTATTGTCTAAATATAGTTAATATTTTACCTCATCTTGGAAGAAACTTTGTTCTGTGATTTTTTTTGCGTGTTAATGCATTAATTGACAATTTTAAAAATTGTCATTTGCATATTTAATTCATGCAATTTTAAGATAGTCAGTGACTTCATACTGTATCAGCCCAAGTCTTAGCAAACGTTTTATTCTCCCGGAAGTCAAATTAGGCTATTTAAAAAATAGATTGTGTAATAAGCTGTTTTTAATTTATAAAAAATATCAAAATAGTTTTTTTAAGCAGAAACTTAATTCCATTGGAATACGTATATATATTTAACATATAACCATATATATTAAAATATCATTTTCAAAATGAATGTCATGGGTAACTTTCGTTTACAATGAAACATTGTTATTTGATATATGTATTGTCCAACAGTTCTGATTTATTTTATCCATATAATATATTGTTAATTGTGAATTAGATTCTTTAAAAAATAACAACGTTAGAAATAGCTTAGCATTTGAATAATTTTAATATCAAATGAACTGTTTTTATTAAATTAAAAAATGTTCGATACAAATTAAACAAAACTTGTTACTGCCTATCGATAACGATTGTAGAATTTTTATATCGAATGCCAACTCTGATATTAATATACTGGAGTTAACTTTTTTAAATATTTATTATTATATTTTTATAATTGAATTTAATTAGAAAAATTTTATACATTTCCGGGTCTGTATTACATTATGAAGCATATTTGTGTCTAGCAATTATTGAACCTTTCTTAATTGAAGAACAAATATTAAAAAATAAACTACTTTCATGCATAGAGACTCTTGAATGTCAGTGCAGTATGTAACGTAATGTATATTTCCTGCGCCTGAGAACCGTATATACTATAGTGAACACAAATGACAATATAATGGGTATATTTTTGATGTTTGGGCGAATTGGCCAATGAGGGGCCTATAAAATTACTTAAATATTATACATAATGCAGAATAGTTAAATAAATATTATTATTTTTTATATAATTGAAATTTGTTTAAAATTCATTAATATAAATCGTGAAAAACATTATTTACAATACCATTTAATCAATATTACTTTAAAAATCGTTGAAAAGCGAATTTTATAACATTATTGATTGAGCTTCCTTGTCATCAAGGGGCTTCAGCTCAGTGATCTGAACATAAAACTAAGTATTATCCTAAGACAAGTCCAATTCTGTCATAATTTAAATCTAAAAAAAGCTATTTGTAAGAAAAAATCCATAGGAAATCAATACTTTTCTGCTTAACCATTACTATTCTAAGTGAATAACATCTTTGTAGCAAATAATGACTCAATTTAGAATTATTTTCTGTATAAATGTACAAAAATAAGTCCATATTCATATAAATCAATCAACTTAAGACTTTCAACAGGCATTTAGTGAGATGTGATTTCGATAAGGACATAAAAACCTAACCCTAAGTTGTTGGTAGCTACATATTTGTTAAATAATATGTCAAAGGCTTCAATTTATATATTTCATTCCAATACAAAATTTATAATGTTTATTATATAGAAAGAACTTATTCCAAATATTTGCATTAAACTACTAGACCTTTTAGATATTCCATTGAGTGTGCAAACTTAAAACTAAAAAGAGCCCATTACGTCAGTTAAATATCTCTTCTTCGCAAACGAAATCATAATTTGTATTGAATAGCGATCTATCGACAGTTAGTAGTGAAGTACCTACTTCCATAAAAGATATACTATAGAATATAATAAAATATGTATATTTTATGTATATTGAAACATCCGTCATCTTATTACTGTTTGTCATGTCATTCAAAATAATATTGTAGTAATATATATTTTTTGATGATGTCAGCCATGGGAAGAACAACATTACCAAGCCTTATTTTCCCGCTTGCCGGCATGCCATCATTACAAATCACTGACAAGGTAAAAGTCAGCTCTCTTGGTAATATGAACAGCCCTTGACTTTCAATATACTCGTTTTTAATATTAGAAAGATATATTTTTGTATATTTATTTAGATTTTTTATTAAATAGAGCCAAAAAAATAACATTAATGAACAAGTGTGTTAAAAATTATTAGCCATAAAAATACAGTTAGCACAAAGTGACCTTTCTAATTGTATTCATCATTGTGTGTTATCATTAAAAGTGATTAAAAGTTTTTCCTTTACTTCACATTTTTAATTAACTCTATAGTGCATTTTTATAAACGCTTCAAGTCTACAGATTTTTATCCCTGAGTAAAAGTATGTACCGAATAAAATCTTCTGCAATGACTAAAAACGCTGGTTTATACAAATATTAATATTCTACTGTTTTATAGAATCGAAATAACTATTTATGTCTGACTTATACATTGTATTAAGATCAATACATTGTTTAAAGCGTAAAAAATGAATAAATGTGTTGGTGGATATATTGGATATCGGCTCCTCACAAAACCTTTAATCTTATAGTGTGGAATACCCTACCTCAACATACGCCTCTGGAAAGAGTCCTGCATTCCCAGCTACATTTCGACCCTCCCACCATCCTTCCCCTACATCCGTCCGTGTGATCGTTAGGACCTCCCCAGTCGAAATGGAGAGCTCGCCGCTATTATTCTCGCCTTGAAAGTCATAGAGAGCCTTCGCCTAAAAAAAGAAGAAATGAAATGAATAATAATAACAACATATCCATGTCCAATTGAGATTCACCTCAAAGGTCGAACTCGGAGGCTCTTCAATAGGCAAATCCAGGAGACTCATGAGAGAGCTCAAGAGAGTCAGAAGACGTGTGTTGGATCAACTGTTGAGTGGAGGGAGGGAGGGAGGGAGTTAGCAAAGCAAGCAAGCAAGCAAAAAGGTGGGAGTTCTGAGAGAAAAGTCATATTTTGTTATTATTCGTCAATCAAGAGGAAGGTAGTAAAAAATAGTGAATAAAAAAGACATATTAGAGAGCAGGAAGGATTGGAGTCTCAGTCCGTTTCCTTCTCTTAAGGATGTCAGAAGGAGGGAAAGGCTCTCGGGGAGTCAATTTTATGTCTTGGATGACATTTTTAATTACTTCAAAAGACAGAAGTAAGGAAGGGCGGAAGATGTGTTTGTTCATTGAACTGATTTGAATATTAGCGAGCCATCTCCTTGTTTGTGTGCTGGAGTTGTTGGCTGTTCCCGTCTACCCTCTCTTCTTCTCTCATGGGAGAGAAACCCTTTTACCTTAAATGTAAAGGACATGATGACTACTGTTGTTGACGCCGAAGAGTTATCACACACTTAAGTAGGGCTTTGACTTCTTCCAGGATGAAGTGATGAATCCAGGGAAAGACCTCCACGCACACTCAACCATCCAGCACGTTCATATACAAATGAAGGTAATCAGAGAATGGAGGGAGTCAATTGGACACGGGGTTTCTACTTCTCCTCTCTGCCTCTCTTATGTATACATACATATGTCTCTAGGAGGACAGAGGAAAAAGAAAGGCTTCAAAAAGGCCTAAAGTTTAGATGGAACAAATCCTTTTAAAGTCGATGAGCAAAAATATGTATGAAAAATTTCCTCTTTCTGTCCGCTATTAACAATCTTTATTCTTTCTCTTCTTTTTTTCTCTTTCTCTCTTTAGTGACTTCATATCCGGACGGCGTCTATTCTTTGTCCAGACGGAATATGAGGCGGAAGTATCAATTAATGGGGAGCTTATAGATATTTAGTCTTGATATGGATGTATAAAGAACAAGTTTGAAAGCTTTTTAAACTAAATTATATGATCTAGTTTTTCGCCAGCTGTGAAGAGGCTCATATAAAAAACTTTTGGTATCAAGCAATGTTTTCTTTTTCGCTCTTTCTTTCTTTTGTTTCTTCTTCAAAAGACACTTGCCCGAATCTTCTTCAACCGCTCTCACTCTTTTTTCTTATTGTTCCTTTGCTTCCAAGTTGACGTTTTTTTGCATGAATATAAAAATTTATCTTTTGATAGAAACATAGAATCCGAGCAGTATGAGGGGGTGACATCAGTAGGGTAGTAATTAGATTATAAACAAGAATTATTGAGATTGTAATTAAAATTACAAACTAAATATTAGTACGAAAATAACCATTGAAAATATTAAAATTTATGGAGTCTGCGAGAATTTTTTTGTTATTCATGGGGGATACAAATTTATTACTCTAATGACGTAATCAATCACAAATTATAGGAATAAGTGTTCATATTTCAATTGTATGGAGATATGGTATATGTATGTATAGCAAAAAGAGTACGTCTGTATATTTTAACAACTCTTGGCCAGAACACTACTTTTAAGGCTCTGCTCTGTGCAATCCCATCATAGTTATAAGATAATGGAACTAATTATGACCCCGACAATTATGATTCAGCCCTTAAGAAAATCATAGGTCTTCTCTTGTGACGTTTGATAGTTTCTTCAGAAATTGATTTCAAATGCCCATGACTAGGGCTGGGCGATTTTTCGATTTCGATTTTATTCGCGATGTAATTTTTTTCTACGATTGAAAATGACACGTTCGATGTAAAAAAAAAGAAAAAAAAAAAAAAAAGCTCACGAAGTTGGGCGGACATGCACGAGGATCTGCGTGCAAACCAGGCTAATAAGCTGATGCCTTCAAAAAAAATCATCAAAGTTTTCACAGACACGGGGATAGCCAATTATATCTAAACAGCGCCGCACGTAACCAAAAAAATTGTTTTGTTCTGTGAAACCTGAATAGTCTGTTGAGCTATTTTTGTTATGTAATGCTGTTTTTGACCAGAAAATAATAAAAAATAATAATAAAATAGTGTTTTTGTTCATATCGTGATATAAAATCGAAATCGAAAATTTTTGGGGGAAAAAATCGAAATCTAACTTTTTCTCATATCGCCCAGCCTACCCATGACCCAATTTTTCTCTTTGAGTTAGTATAAATGAAGGCTTTGCCGTCACTTCGTTACAAATAAAAATGCATTGAAGCAGATCATTTGACGTATACGTGACAACGCATTTAGTCCTGTGATTAGTGAAGAGTACAAAAATAGTAAATTATGAGCTCTGTAACTTGATTGCTTCTTTTAAAATATAAACTTTATATTTTAACTTTAAAATAAAGTGTTTTCACAGTGGGTGTACATGATTGCCCTGGGAGTACCAATGAGCAATTAAATATGGCAGAAGTCAAACTTTACACCGTTTATCGCTGAGTTTTTCATATGACACATCACTTATCGTTAGTCACACAAAGTGAGCCTCCTGCTCCAAATCTGTACGACGTTCTCCTTGAGATCTTCTTTGAGGAAGATCTTAAATTGGCTAGTTGCCCTCCAACATCACCAACTGCTAGAAATTGTTGACTGTCATTGAAGACCTCTTTAGGTAGAGGGACTGTCCAGCGTTGTTAAATAACCTCTCAGCGACAGCAGAACTGGGTGGGAAAGTATTATATTTTATAAATAACTTAGCACATGCGTGACGCCGTCAAGGGAGTTTACGCCACTTTTTTGGAATCTCGCTAAGCAAGCCACATCGCACCTCCATGATCGCAGTTGAGGTAGATCTTGTGGCTTCGGTAAGTGATATAATGCCAAGCTCTGTAGCTTCGCAAAGCAATTTTTCATTGAGTCATTTGATTTAATTTTAGCCGCGAAAGCTATTGCTCCGTAACTCACAATTGACTTTTCGTAAGTTTCGTACATGTATTTCGACTTTGAGGCCCCAATCGAGCCCAGCAAAAGTTTTGAGGGCAAAGAGATTTCGTTCAGCTTTAGAGGTTATATACTTGATATACTCCTTCCAATTAAGTTTATCATCTATAATTAGACCGATGCATGTAAATGTTTTAATTACTCAATCTCGGTCCCATCCAGAATAGCGAGGTGTCAGAATTTTTCTTGCGTTTTGATAAGAACATAGCCTTTGTTTTTGCATTGCTGAAACTGGTATCTTTATGTTTAGCCCACATAAGGAATTTATTAGGGCATCTCGTATTAGGTTGACTAGTGCAAATATCTCTAACACAGAGAGCCAGGTCATCCGTATAGGCTACTTTGTAGATTGGTTTCACGATTGAGTCCACTGCTTCTTGAAAATCAAGATTTCATCCATTGGAGAAACAGGGCTCTCAAGTTTTGAAGTGAGTTCAGAGTGAGATTTAACCAGCGTTCAAATTTTAAAAAAGTATGATGACATTTTTTTAAAGAAAATAATTCCCGAAAGAAGTGATAACGTTTTTTTTAGAAATAATTTCAACGAACGAACCGTGATAATTTAATTGCGTGGCGTGTAAGCGGGTGAAATTGAGAGCCCTGGAGAAAGGATTCTTCCATGTAGGCATCTTCTAGTTGGTATTACTCAAGGCAGTGCCTTACTAATTGCAGTGAAAGTTAGAGTAGGAGAGTCTGGACGAAAGACTGATGAGTCATAACATCAGCTGACAAAACCCATAACAAACAAATTTCATATCATAAATTAATAGGTGTTTGGATTTAATAGCAAATTTAATGTTATTTGTATAAATCAAACGGGATATATTCTAATGTAAAAGATGGTCATTGAGTTGAATTTGCTATGAATTGCATTATTTTTATGATTTTGCTACTATTTTGAGCAGAAATGTGATTTATATGTTGAATAACAATATTATTGCATTTCTAATTTTATTCGTAATGTGGGAAGCACAAACCTTTTTGTTTTTATATTTATTCTCTTGGATCAGTCATAGAAGACTCTAACATGGAAGGGGAGGCTTTGGTGGCGAGTAAAGTTACCCCTTCTCAAAGTACATATAATAGTTTGTATTTTCCTGTTTCGAGAAGGGTAACTTTACTCGCAAGGAAAGCCTCCCCTTCCATGTTAGAGTCTTCTATGGATCAGTCATCAAAATAGGTTTTTCGCAGCTTGTGAGCGTTCAGCTTTTTTTAAGTTCAGCGTTCCGTTCAGCGTTGAAATAAATTAGCGTTCCGTTCAATGTTTTTGCGTTCAGCGTTCCGTTAGCGTTCAGCGTTCAAATATTTAAAAAAGAATGTCCCAAAAAAGTAATGCGTAGTGATGACGGTTTTTTATTTTATTAAATTCTTTTCTAAAAAACGTCATCACTACGCAGTACTTTTTTTGGAAATTATTTCTAAAAAAAAACCGTCATCGTTTACTTTTTTTGGAATTATTATTATTATTATTATTATTTTTTTTTTTCTAAAATAAAAAACGTCATCACTACCCAGTACTTTTTTGGGACATTCTTTTTTAAATATTTGAACGCTGAACGCTAACGGAACGCTGAACGCAAAAACATTGAACGGAACGCTAATTTGAACGCTGAACAACGCTGAACGCAAAAAAAGCTGAACGCTCACAAGCCTGATTTTTCATGATTAATAAATGAGTCTTCGTCAAGACCTTACATTATCGTTAGCTTTATTATTTCATAAGCAAAAATACAAAAGAAAAAAACATTGCTTGCTTGGGATGATTGTAAGCAAGATACATAGATATTGATTGTAAGAAGATATCAGATAAGTACCGGTGATATGCTACAGTGGCAAAGAGTAATATTTGTTCATCTTACGACTGAGTACATATTAAATAACTTCACCTCGCATTTTGAAGAGTTCTTTGTCATTACCAAAAAGCTTAATATTAAATATATACCTTTTTGATAGTGTCTTTATGATAGATTTTTTCATTTGATAATAAGAGATATATTTGGCGAGGAGTAATATATTGGAACTTATTTAAAAAGTTAAGCATGAGTATTATTTTCTTTGTACGGAAAACAAGCGTTTCTATTCTTTGTATGATACTCTCAATTTTTTATTTTTGCAGTTTTTCGATAAGTCATAATAATGTTATTTTAGTGTAATGCATATATCAACCAGTTTCATCAAGACATGTAAACATGATTCCATTCTCGGGTTATGTGGTTTAAGAAGGTTTATCCTATATAACCACATGCTTAAAATTTATCTCCATAAAAACCTTCTTCAGCTATGTACTTCTAAAGGTGTTCATAAGAAATGGACCAGGAAATACGCCCTACGAAGAAATGACCAAGAAAGAAAAGGAAAATGATGGCTCATTGAAGAAAATGGCTCAAAGACATGGCTGGGCAATAGTAGTATTTGAGTGGAATACGACTAAGTATTGTACAGATACTAGTGCTGTCAACGAATATTCGATGTTGGAGTTCGAATAGTATCCCAAAAGCGAATTCGAACGTGAAAATTAATATTCGAATGTTAAAAACACTCCCGCGGTACAAGCGACAAATTAATATTTGCAAGTTAATGTTATAGGCTAAACTAGTGTGTAAATGTTGTGAATTGTGGTTAAATAAATTAACAATGATATATCTTTGGGTTGTTTTGTCCTGGGTTCGAATTATAGGCTAACTTTGATTATAGGTCTCCTCTCCAAAAAAACTAAAAACAAAATAATAAACCAGGGCTCTCAAGTCTCACGCATTTGGCGTGTGACACACGCATTTCCACCTGCTTACACGCCACACATTGTATTTCTCCGCAATTAAATATCACAGTTCGTTCGTTGAAATATTTTCTAAAAAAACGTCAACTTTTTTCGTCATCTCTTTTTTTCGGAAATTATTTTCTAAAAAAAACGTCATCACTACTTTTTTAAATATTTGAACGCTGTTAAATCTCACTTTGAACTCACTTCAAAACTTGAGAGCTCTGATAAACCAAGCACCAAGCCACGCTCTCCTGATTCAACTAGCGGATATGACTATCGTAGACATAATTATGCAAGTATATGAGATTCCCTAAACCGATTTATTTGGCTTTTGTGGACAAAAATCCTGGCAACACGCCACTGATCAATCAACAAGGCAGTGAGGCACCGCGGGCGCAGTTTTTCATCGTTGTTAACTCGTCTGTGTCATTGCGAGCCAAAAAGCCCCTTTCTCATTCCACAAATGTAGGGAAAGCAGTGCCGCTTGCGATGATGGTAATAACGTTTTCCCTTGAGTATAACCCAGTTTAGCCACGGTGCACATGACAAATCCCTTTGTGTCCTAGTGTGCATCATTCTTTGTTCCTATTTTTTTCTTTAACTTGAGAGATTGTCTGTGCAAGACTGCCATGAACAGACATGGACATTTATTAATTCTTTTCACAACTATTTTTGAGCGGCGCTTATAGGTCCATATTATTCAACCATGCAAGCATTCAAGATTAGAGCTCCAGGGAGCAAGTTGTAGTAGCCTAGGCTATTGTGGTTGATAAAAGCTGCACATAACGGCAAAGTCCGAGGCTTTTTTTCATGGTGAATCCGAACAGTGTAAGTCGCGCAGGTCCTTTCGCTGGCACAGGGGAAAAACGTAGACATGCATTTTTTTCTCTCTACGAGGGTAGTCAAAGCAAAGAAGTACCAGTAGCAGCATAGGCTACTTTGAAACATCTTCTTCGGATTACAAGGGTTTTGCGCGCTTGGTGGTGTGGTGGTGAAATGCAAGCGAAACAAAGTTGTGGTTCCGGGCTACATTGATCGGAAATAAGCTTTTTCATGATTATATGTGTGTGTTATTGAATTGTAACATTTTTATAGGCTATATATGATGATTTAATGATCTGATTTTAACTATGTTTTTGCCGCATTATAGCCGTATATGGGCTACACGGCAAATGCGTAAAATGAGCAACCAGATATTCGAATAGCTCGAATTCGTGATTTTTTTTCAAACGAATATTCGAATATCATTTTTGAGCAATTTTGACAGCCCTAACAGATACTAATTGTCTCATAAAATGAGTAAATAACTTTATTTTACCAATAATAGAAAAATTATTTCCTTATTGATATTAAAAGGGGTGTGTTCATTTGCTTTATATATGTGTGTATTGTTTTATATATTTGTTCTATATTGTAATGCATATGTGTATAATGTGAAACAGCAAAAATTCTTTAAAACTAAAAAAAAGATATTAAACGGGGCAAAGATTTATTCGGGTCATTTTTCTACGTCATCATTTTCCTTTTCCATCTTTGGTCATTTCTTCTTATGCAGTAATTTCATAAGCCATTTCTTCATAATCTCTCTTATATTACCTGACCCACTGATGTTCCAAGACGAATTAACATGTTTTATGGTTTATTTGAATTTATATAAAAACTTCAAATTTCAGACCTAGTTTTGAGTTCTGTTTAAATCAAAAGAGCTGGTTATAAACCTCTTTTGTGCATAACAACCTTTTATAGCTTTAATTTCACTATGAAATTTATCTCCTTTTAACATTACGTCATCACCAATAAATTCCAAGACACACTTATATAAGAGCGTAGAAGGAGGAAGGAGAAGCAAAGGCAGACAACATTCCCTTGGCAGAGCTTAAAGCTTTTTTAAATCATAAAAACAAGATGTGAGCATTCGGTAAAGAAGTATAGGACCTAGCACTAAAGGTTCGTGACGTCAGGTGGATAAATTACAGAAAGTATTTTCAAATAAAAATTATAATAATCAGACCATATAATATTATTAAGCAAAATATAATAAGCATAGAATTATAAGATTCGTAAAGAATTTTAAACTATTTCAATAATTACTTTGATGACCAAATTTCTTACCATTACTTTCTCAAGTTTTTAACTAGACCAGCCAATTATTAAACACTAACAAGCTCTATATAACATGGTATACGAAGTAGATAATTATAAGAAATTATACCAATGATGTCACCCTACCCTTTAATTTAAGAATATTTCTACTGATAGCAGCTACAAATGACGCTATTGGTTTATTCTAAATTTAATCTATTTCATAGTTTATAACCTTGTCATAATGACAGAGTCCCCCAATGACGTCATATTATTGCCTATTATATAGCCTTTGTGCCTTTTTCTCTTTCTTTTTGCTCTCAAGAAGAGAGAAGTCGATTTCCTTAGTAACTATTCCTCTTCTTGAAAGGGAATACCTCGAAGCCCTTTAATCGCTTCCTGTGCCGATCCTGGTGGAGTCTACCTGGCCTTCCTCCTCCTGCTGCCATCAGCGATATTCGAGCAACCAATCGCTCGAATTCCTCTCCTTGTCTTCGACTTTCAACTCTTCTTTCCAACGAAATCCACTCATTTCGATTGAGTTTATTTTTTTTTGTATTTGAGGTTGAAGGATGGCTTTTGTTTGAGATCAAAATGAAGTACGAATCAGTTTGCGTTGTTCCTGTTGAATACCCTTACGGCTCATTGGATCCATCAGTCAATGAGGAGTCGATCCTTGTCACCCAAAGTTCTCTCACTCCCCTCACGCTCAACGTCACGAGATAAATCAAAGCATGGCGGACACGTCAAATCCTCAGATCATGTCGACAAGACCTACCACTGATGCGGGATCAAAAAAACAAGGTGAATCACTCACTACCTTACTAAATCTGACAGATTCTCATGAACGAAACCAAGAAATAAATGGACCAGGAAAGGGGCATCCTTTACTTATATATATATATAATTAGGATGCAACACAAGGTATTGGTGTTATCATTTGGAAGATTGGATTCTTAAGGCCTCAATTTCAATTCCATGGGGGACCCAAATCCACTGCCAATTTAGTTTTCAATTTCCCCAACCACAACTGTGTAATATTGGGGATTTAAACTAAGAGTAATGGTAACATTCTACATATTTATGGCAGTTTGAGATGCCATTTTTAATACTTTCATTGAGACATTGAGTGTGTCATACAATTATGTCATAGGAAAGTCTAAATATGTATTGGTCCTGAAATTCCATTTCCCCCTCATCGGTACAATCTTTATTTAGCTCTATATTTAAAAATAACAAATATAGTATATACTTAAAACACATTATAAAATAGGAAACATGTTTTAGATATGTAACAAAAAATACCTATTTTTGCAATTATGACCACACTGATAAATTGTAATGCTACGTGTTTCAATTAAATATATTTCACTTCTCAAATGGCTAAGTAATAGGTTTAGTCTTCAAACCAACGACAGTGAGCAGTATTTCGTGTTATCTTTAGCAGCACATTCTTACTACATACATCCTAAATACAGATATGGGTTACGAATTTAGGTAGATAAGTATTGATTAATTTGTGTAATAAATTTCAAATAATCATAATTTAGTTGATATCATCCATTAGACAGCTTTCTACGTATTAATGCAAACGAAACTCTAAATAGATATATGACCAATTCAGTTTTAAAACAAAGATTTACAATTTAGTTGCTTGAATAATACAATAGTCTATGACAAGGACTCAACACATCTCATTCAAGTTATTATTTGATAAAATATTTTTTGAATATCATCTTTAAAATAATACTTACTCCATTTAAAAGGAGAAAAGAAGGGACAAATAGGAGAGGGAGGAGTAACTTCATAGTTATAAATATGCTTTGCAGTAAGCAGAAGGCTTTGTGATTTACCTTTATAAAGGAAGAGTACCTGAAAAGCAATTTCGTCATATGACGACTTTCACTACTGACGAGTAAATGAAAAAAAAGTAATGTTGAAGTAAATATATGCTAAGTCGCAGAATTACATTAATACTGTTCAAATTTTGCGTGATATTTTAATTTATTATTTGAAATAGTAGATCCCATAGCAATTTATTGTTCGTTGATCTGAAAATTATTAATTATTATTATAATTAAAATTACATTATGCTTATACTTATACAAATTCAGACAAGTTTTTGAAATCAACGACCATCGTAAAAGATGTATTGTTATGAAATTGGACTTTGTTCGTCATTTATTATCTTCAAAGTTGGATTGTTGATTGACCTCATATTATATGTTTGTTTAATTGACCCCATGAAGTTCAACATCTAGAATATTTGTTTTGTTCGCATTTTATGTTGTTTTTCTTTTAATAAACATTACTATTTCGAATACAATTTATTAAATCATTAGCATTAATAAAAATACATTTGAAACAATGTAGTCGGTGAGATTTAAGATGAAGAGAGGTAATATATAGAATAGGATTTAAGATACATAAAAAGGATGCATGAATAAGAGAAGACGGTGTTCGCAATTTTAATTGATCAGATAGATTATCGCCCTATCTTTATTCGCAGTGAATATTGAATCACATTTCTGATCGGATCAAATTTTATGATCGCTCTCAAACCTGTATAAAACAGTTTTATTCATGCTTGTGAACGATTAGTAGAAATCCGATCATAAATTTATTAAATCTTACAATTTATCTCTCGCTCTCTTAGACCCAAGCAGTCACCACCATCATGGTCGACAAAGCCAGCAGCACTGGGTGCCCGTTCCAAGGTCGGCCGGCCATCGTCATCCAAGTCCTCTGGGGCATTCGTGCACCATTCTGGGGCGTCGTGGACGAGGACATCAGTCCAAGTCCTCGGCTCCCGCCAAAGAGATGATGATCCCTGCCCGACGACATGAGGATGATGAAGTCGCCGTGGAAATCGGCTCTGTCTATCGGGTCGGTTCCAAGAAGACCCAAAACCTCAATCATTTACTTAACTTTGACTACGGGCCGACGCGGGGCGTGAATGACACGAGGAATGCCCCGCGAGTGGCCCAAGGAGCCATCTCGAAGGAGGCCACCTGCCGCCAAGTACACCAAGGAACACTATCTTCAAGCCAAGTAACTGCTTCTTTCTAATGCCAAAAAATATTGATAAAAAATAATGAATATCTAATATAAAGAAGAAGGGATTGAATACAAAATCGAAGGATAACATTATGGTAGTTGTCGCAAACATTTTTTCAGTTAGTAATTAGATTTTCTCTCTTTCATATGTCTTACACTTAAGTGTGAAGATCCATTATCGTCAGATATGATGAAAAAAGAATCATAATATATAATTCTGCGTTCCTTAAATGTTGTCAGCAGTTGCTTTATTCAAATAATTTTAATATGTGCAATTAGAAGACTCCATTTATAGAATTGTCAATAACATGGACCGAGACTCATGGTAAGAGACACTTCTTAAAGACATTCTTAGCTCTGAATAGATGTTTGCACCTCAGACTCCACTAGCAAAGTGATGCTTTCTTATTTTTACCAATTATGTATTAAGGCCCTAACTCCCTTTCATACTTTTTACTCAAAATCACAATTTTCCATCCCTTTAATAGAACTAATTGGTCATAAACTACTGCATATCCTTATTTAAGGATTTGACTTGTCTTCTTTCTAATTACTTTTTCACAAAAAAATAATATCATTTAGTGCTAAACTAGAATAACAAAAAGGACGTAATAAATAGGAAATATTTAATTGCTTTATATATTTTTAAGTTTGTTGAAGACGATGTTTTGCCGAAATTATATTATTATTTATCACCTTCCCTATTTTCTTGATATTTTTTAGGAAATTATTATTATTATAATGTGTTCCTTTCTGTTACCCCCTCCCTATAGTTGCCAATTCCTAGTTCGGAGCGAAAGAGACTACACAACCCACATCCATGATCCTGATCTTCCCCTGGCTTGGGAGGAGATTGAAAGCGTCACCCTTCGAACCAACGATCACCCCTCATGCCCCATCTGTCTGTATCAGCCCAAAGCAGCTAAAATGACCCGCTGCGGGCACATCTACTGCTGGCAGTGCATTCTTCATTATCTGGCCCTCTCTGATGAGGACTGGAGGAAGTGCCCCATCTGTGATGAATGCATTTCGAAGCAGGATTTGAAGAGGTGAGGGTTAAATGAAGAGTAAACGAGGTTTTTTTTTTGTGTGTAACTTAATTGAAGATTGAGTCAGACTACCTCAAGTATTTCTTCTAAAATAGATTTGTTAACCTTCAAACTAATGAAATTAACTGAAAATTATGGATACTTCCAGATCTTTTAATTATGACATGCATAACATGATAAAAAGAGCAAATGGCCAAACAAATGTATTGCGTTGGAGAGAGGTTGGAAGATCCATGCTATTCATTAAGAGGATATTTCTTATTGGCCGTTTGATATTATATGATTGATTCTTAAAGGAAATTATACACTTTAATATCATCTTTAATTGACCTTAAAAAAATGCATTTAACATAATCTATCTTTGCTTCTTCTGCTAGTGTCGTGACGGTTCCCTTCTCGGAGTACGGGATCGGGGAGGACATAGAAATGAATTTGATGAGACGTAATCGCAGCTCCATGTTTTCGTTTCCCTTGAATAGTTTGATGAAGAGTATGAAGGGAAGCATCCAGGCTTGAGCCAGGAATACAACTCTTATTCCGGATCGTGACGGCGTCACCCCAGGAAATCGTATCCCACATTATCGAAAAGGAAAAAAATACGCTCCTTGAATGCTATGAGTAAGATTATTTATTTTAGAAGGAGGGAGGATATATTCAATCTCAAGTTATGTATTTTATGAAACATGGCGAGGTCAAGGGGTCATCATTGTTAATTTTGAATGTCCACATGTTCCCCTATTAGCTCAAACCTGATTAATTAGTTGGCTGAGTAATCAGTCAGGCTCTCTTACTACAATCCTTTTATTGAATGAAGTTATATGTTCTAATTAGCCCTTTTTCTTTTCTGTCTAGATTCGACAAGGATGAGCCTGAATCTTGCTTCATTCTGGAGGCACTTAACTCCTTGAGGAACGAAGCAAGTCTCTCAACCTCGAGACGGAAGCCCTTAAGAACCTTCCTTCTTCTCTGGACATCCTGTCTCTCGTTGGAGGAGCAGGAAACACAGCCTCTCCCCCCACATTCGAGAGCATGATGAGACCCGATGCAGAACCATTCGAGCCCTTCTCAAAGGCAGCTCTACCAAGTAGCAGCAACCGCAAGGAGTTCTTCAACTTCTACCAAAGCTCCGACGGTCAAAAGATTTTCTTCATGGCCTAAATGCACGGATGTTGGAGCGGCAATTCGGGGATTAAAGGAGGGCCCTATCACCATACGAGGCAATATCCTGGAGAAGGAGATTGTGACCGTCACCGAGGATCTTCGCTCTAAGTTCCGCTATCTCCGTCATCTCCCACTGCTCTGTAACATTGAATTTGTAGAGTTGGACCTAAGAGCCCCTGTATCGAGTGGAATCCCTCCGTTTTGGAAGAGTTGGACCCCAAATTGAGGATCGAAGACGGAAGAGAATGCGGAAGGCTCGGGATGAACGGAAAAGGGAAAAAAGGATACTCATCGAGAGAATAAGTTGATGGGAAAGTATCCGGATCCTAGATATCGATTGAGTCCAACTACCATTTCCCCGACATTGGCAAGACCTCGTCTCTGGGTTAGTTGCTTATTCTTCATGGGCCTTATAAACTAGGTTGATGAATGAGTATGGAATGTCCAGTGTTAGACGATAAAAAAAAACTCTAATTAGAGTTTACAAATAAATTTTAGGACATTTTTGTTTATTTGATCATACTTTTCCCTGTATGCCATGGAGTTTCCTGAATTTATGTTGCGTATATATACTATGGCGTTGAGGTTGTAGCTATATTATGGTTATCTTATCCTCTATGTAAAAAGGATCATGAATCCTTCTTGTCATCCTGTGATAACTGAGCAACTGATTTCCTTTACCTATAACATTTCATTATAACTAGCTTTATCGCTTTATAAATAACTACCTATGATCCTTAAATAATAACCGGCGTAAATGTGAATATTACACCGGTTAGTCCCAATTTAATTAGATGAGAATATTAAAAAAATCAAACTTCATTATCCTTTCTCACTTAGTGCACTATTTTATAATTGCCTATAATATCAGTGTGGCTGGTATCTGACGCAAAACCTTCAAAACTGACTCATATGAAGCGTATTTTAGCTAAATATTATTCCATAGTAAAAACAAGACAACTGATTTATTTTGATATTAGTAAATGTTATCCAGTTTTCTTTTTTTCTTATATTTATTTAGAAACATCTCACAGACACAGAATGATAATGGAGTGGCAACATTTGCAAAGGTAAGAAAAAATCATATTTCATGTCTTGTAGGTCTATAGATAATCATATTATTACATAACAAACTGTTTTGGGACGGGGAACCCTAAACCGAGTCCAATAATGTATCTTAAGACAATTACATACATCCATCACAAGTGAGGTACGGTAAGGCTTATAAAAGGCAAGGTAGTGACGTCATTTGTCGGTTTATAAGATGTCTAGGTTATTTTGTAAATCTTATTTGTCCCTGCAGTCACACCTAAGACTGAGTTATTGAGCAGCTTCTGATCGGATACCCATCTTTAACAACTGATGAGAGCCATCTTATGTGCATTATGGCGAAATATATATTCTTAAAAGTAGTAGATGAAAATACTAAGAGAAGAAGTTTATTTCTATTATCCTTGAGCATTCAAAGTCTGAATGAAAATAAAAACGGATATGACAATAAATACCCAAAAATACTTTTTTATGAAAACATGACATGTGTTAACATCACTGGAATTTATTTTTTCTATTTTCAATATTGTTTTACCCAATGGAGCAGCCATTTTAAGTTGATTTACGTCATCACAGAAACATTCAAGTCGAGCACTTTTTCCATCTCTGTTGAATATCCAGTTATTATATAGGTTACTCATATAAAGGGTTGTTTCCACTTTTCGCAAACCGTCCATTTATTGTGAGACTGATGAAACGAATATACATTATTTATTGTATAATCAAGTACAAGTTGTAGCTTTATTCCATTATATACTGGAGAAGTCAATTCTAAGGATTAGTCGATGACATGGATCGAGAGCCATGAGAAGAGATAATTTGTGTTCTCAAGGCTGATATTTTGATCTCTGAATTGATGTCCGAACCTCGAGTGAAAGCCTTCTTTCATATGCCCACTGATTTTTATTATTATACACACTTCGAGAAATACGTGCCTGGGTGGTGGTTACTGAGACTGCCGTACCTGCTAAGACATATCATGCTTTGTATCATTATTTTATCTCATATTTCTTCCTAACAGATCATCCGCAAGGGCAATCCAGGAAGAAGTCGTCAACAAGCTCCACGAATGAGCCGCAGCGACACCTTTCCAACCCCATCATCATCTAGCTTTACACCACCCCAGCGCTCCGTTCATGAATCAGATGACGAGGATCAGCCCTCTTGCCACATACCTGATAAGCCCTCACTCAACCTCGACCTAAGTACCGGAGTTGTGGTAGTCAAGAAAGGGAAGAAAAAGAGCAGAATCTAGTCATGCTCTCCTCTGCACCCAGGCCCATGATTTGAAATAGAACAACTGCTATGACTAATATACTTTACTTTGAGTCCATGAACATCTTATCTTTGGACAAAAGGAAAGCACCTTATAACTAACCCATGCTCTCCCTCTGGATATTAATGTAATAATCACGAAATATTGCCTCGGAGTTTCGTTATGTGGATTACACACTGTCAATAAATATATATGTATTGATAAGGATCTAAAATAGTTAATGGCCTTTTCCTTCAAAATGTGATGTCGCATGTAACATTATTACATGCGGATAGGCTCTCACGGAACGCTTTAGGCTGATGCCTTTATTTCCATTTAATTCCCATTAATTTGATATTTAAACATCCATTCTCTAAATTCGATATCATTACAGAGGATTGTATTATACGAGCTGCTCCTGCGTGTAGGTGTACTGTTTCCGTTGTCTTCATACATTTGATGTCATCTGATTTAATAAGTATTAAGCCAATAAAAAACAAATAAAAGCATTTTGACTTGCAACGACTTGGTTGAAGAATCAATTATTTATATTACTAAAACTCATTTTCCCCATGTCGGCTAATTTAAAAAAATCCAACCATGAATTTTAACCAACTATTAGTGAGCTTTAATAGACAATTCCAAATCATTATCAATGGAACCATCTACACATACCTTACAACACGCATTTTTTTGGTCATAACGTCATTATAATTCTACAACCTTTATCATGGATTAAGTAGTCAATCAATTATTCTACGTCATTTATTATAACTCCTACTATTCTCATTCCGAAAGAAAGGTTTTACAGTACTCATAGATGAAATCATAATTGCACATGCGGAGATACCTTTAGTATCCGCGGGGTGAGCCCTGCAAATAGTCCTTTAGGCCCACTCTCCGCCAAAATACTCCGAGCAATGGATACATAGATATTTTATTCATCGCACCCAGTTCAACCTGCCGCTTGGTCTTAATGACGTCAAAGGGCGTTGTCAGAGCGGAGGACAGCCCCCCCGCAATGCCTCCTGAGATTAGATTCTCAGAATAGGTCGGAACAAGGCGCTCCGAGTTCCCTCGATTGAGGAGAATCCTTCGAACCGATTCCAGTGATGGCCAATAAAGTGCAGAGAAGGGAACATCTCTGAATAGCGTGGCCGTGAGTCCCTTCCAAAGGGAGAGGGGCCCCTTGACTCGAATGAGATCTCTCATCATCTCTTTGACTTGGGAAAAGCTCATTCTCTGGCTTTGCATCTTGGTCCGTATGAGCTCCAGCGGGCTGACTAGGCTGACGGCCCAAATGCGGGCGATGCCCCGGATAGTCCGCTGATAAGGAGGGGAGATTCTTCGTTGCTGCAGATTGAGACCATTTGTCGCGGAGGGACTCGTATGTTAGAAAATATATGACTGTGGTTGGTAGGGATAGAACGAGGGTCGGGAAAGGCCACTCCAAAGGGAGGAGAGGCCCTCGTTTCGAGTTATTTTGTTGAAGGCGTCCAGGGTGCCGTTGAAGTATTTGGGACGGTTGTACCAACGGCAGGAGCAATGTCACGACGGAGTGCATCGCCATTGGATATTCTGAAAAATTATGTACCTTATGAATTTAGATTATGAGTAATTATAAATATTTTAAGCTAAAATTGTGCTTAAATTTGTTAATTTTTGGATGATGTTATTTATGTGAGATTTTTTCCCTTTTAATTGTCGTTGTTCTACTCTAAAGTAAAAATATTTTAGACTAGAATATATATTTATGCTTAGCTTTTAACACAATTAACACGAAGTATAGTGGACAGAAATAAATGAAAGAAGTCAATTTCGATCGACTTCATAGAAAGTAACTTGATTCGATTGTTTGATTATAAGGAAAATCCTAAGGCTTATACTGTTGACCATATTTATAAAGAAATTGTGAGGATCACTAAGAAGCATTTCCAAAACTTGAAGTATAAGTCATATTTTATAGCATAAAGTCTAGATTTTGAGTACCAAGGAAGCATACTATTACTATTTAATTATTTATTTGATAAGAAAGACAAAACCAAAACTCTTTATCCTTTCGGCATGAAAAACATCATCTTTAATTCCTCACTTCGCTTTGTGTTTTCGCTTTCCAAATTATGTCGATAATTATAAAAAATATATTTTTATGGATAAGACACTTATTTTGTACAAGATTACAAAATCAACACACTACATCATGATGTGGGCTATAATTAATTATTTGCGGCATCATCAAGATATGAGTGACAATTATACCTTGGGCAGAGGTGATCCCCGAGTCCATTGGAGTAGAGAAAATAGGAACAAATGATGAATGACGGGACTGGGACTGGAGTCTAATTTTAACAACGTCTAGAGGAGTCATGCAGAGAGAAACGAGAGTGGCACCCCACACAGGCAGACACCATTTTCTCCCCAGAGCTAGGCTGTCCCCTGACATCCTCTAGGCTTGAACTGATGTGCGTCGAGCAACGTCACGTACAACTCCTTGATGCATGCGCTCCCGCTCTCTCGTTGAAGCCGATGCACGTAGTAAACCGTGAAAATGGTCCCTCCGGATGTAAGGCCCAATGTGAGCAAAGACTTGAGTGAAGGCATTATGTTGATTATACTAGCTGCTGTGCGATTGCACAACGCGGAACCTCTGTTCACAATGTGGGACTAAACAAATATAAATAAACACATACTGTGATGTCATTGGCTTAAAATGATTTTTTGATGATAGGGATAACAAAACGGAATATTTTTAAAATATGACATACTTCAAGTTTTGGAAATGCTTCTTAGTGATCCTCACAATTTCTTTCTAAATATGTCAACAGTATAAGCCTTAGGATTTTCCTTATAATCAACAATCGAATCAAGTTACTTTCTATGAAGTCGATCGAAATTGACTTCTTTCAATTATTTTCTGTTCCACTATACTTCGTGTTAATTGTGTTAAAAGCTAAGCATAAATATATATTCTAGTCTAAAATTATTTTACTTTAGAGTAGAACAACGACAATTAAAAGGGAAAAAATCTCACATAAATAGGCAGTTTGCATTATGCATCACTTCACTCGCGGCTGTGTGAACATCATTTCAGTGAGAAGAATATCATCAAATGAAAATACAAAATGTCCTTTTTGTGGGCATCATTCTATGTCATCATTTTCGAATCTTTTAAATGGCTCCTCTTATTCCATAGAGATATAAAGATATAGAGAGCTGACTCCCCAATTGCAGAGAAACAGCGTTCTGTTGTTTCTGTGTGTTCAAAATAAACAAATTAATTGGTACTTCGTCATCGTAACTGATCATAGAGATCGATTATATATCTATGATCAGCTTACGATGACGTAGTATCAATTACTTTGTTTATAGTGGACACACAGAATACAGCTGAACGATGTTTCTCTGCTATTGAGGGAATCAGCTCTCTATATCTTTATATCTCTATGTCATATTCCAATACAACCGGCTAATTTTAATTGAATAAGGAACTTGTTTGTACAAAAGAATGAATGTTTATTTTGATTCACCATACTTGACGATAAATGGATCATCGACCAGACTATTATGCGTATTAAAAAATAAAACTGGTTAACAACTAAAAAAAGGTTTAGTTAATTTCCGATGACTTAATAGTTGGTGATTTCTTCATTTTCAAACTTCATATTAACCAAAACTAATAAGTTTTATTTTTTATAGCATCCATATTATCTAATCATAGAAATAATCACTCTGTTAAGTCCATTATTGGTATAACTAGTTGATATGGATGGTATGAAAAAGTAATAGTTCCTTGGTTTCCATGTCAGAAGCATATGAGTATGCAGGTTTGTGAGTGTGTTCCGATTTTTTGTCGTTCGCGTTCCGTTCAAATATTTTTTGGTTGTGTCCGTTCCGCGTTTCAATCAATGTTTTTTTAGGGTACCTTAGTATAACAATTTTTTAACTAGTTCAATATCGACGCTTTTTCACGGTTACACTATCAAAACATTTAAAATTACAAAATTTTATAAATACTTTACTTTTGATAGTAGTTATATATTTTAAATGTGGGGTAGTACAAAAAAAATTATTTAATTCAGGTCCAATGAATTTTTGCCGGTATAAGTAAAACCCAGAACAAATATTATTATTAGAGCAAAACAAGCACCAGTGTCTCATCTCTTATATCAAAGAATCTCGGGTTTTTCTCTACATAGGCTGTTCACGGTTATCCATTGCAATAAAGAACATTAATTGCTGTGTTATGAATTGAACTTGAAAAATATAAAGTTGTTTCCTTATCGTCCTGTCAAATTTGGGATCACCGATTGATAATTGGTATTTCGATCTTAGTACTAGGGGTAAATTTTTATACCGATACTTTTAATTCCTTTCCTAAAGCCATCCAATACCGTTAGCTATATCATTATTAAGTGGTAAATTCAAAGTTTTTAATTTTAAAATTTTGATATCTCCAAAAAGAATTGCATCCATTTAGTATTGGACAACCGAGTGATAATAATCGGTATTTTGGTGGTACTGACGGTTTATTTCTACTTCCGATACAGATATTTATTTGTTTATTTATTAAATATCGAATACCTATTGTAATTTTATATGTCAATCTTTAGCGGTAGATTAAAAAAATAATATCATTATCTCGATATCTCCAAATGAATGGTGCCTAGATGAATTATTCTTTTTAAAGTGTCACGTGTAGACGAAGAACATGAGAAACTATTTTGCTTCTGCTCCCACGAGTACCTTCCTTCCCATGCTAAGAGTATGACTGAACTCTCTTTCTCTCTCTTTCCCTGAGCCATATCGTAATTACTATTTTTATGTGCAGCCAATATGTTATTAAAAAGCCTATATTTTCTGTAAGTTAATTAAGGCTTTTAATAAACATATTGGCTGCACATAAAAATAGTAATTACGATATGGCTCCAACTTAGCCTTGTAATTTTTCCTACAATAAAAGTCCAACTTTGGTGTGGGGGGTGCTCATCTTGATTCTTCGAAAAAAGAATTCCACTTCTAACCCTTTCATCCCAGATGATGTTTTTCCTATATAATTTAAAATCTAACGTTACTGCCTTCGATTGGTAGATTCTGGTAAAATATATCAATTGACAGATACCGATTGGACACACCATACTAAAAAACTATCGCTTCGGTTATATATTTTTTTCTAACGAATCCCAACTCTTGTAATTGGGACCTGACAAATGACGAGAAATTCTAGCGACGCTCATAGTTCATGAATAACTTGTATTTTTTTGTTGTCTATATGGTTCGATTGCATCCGACTGGATATAATAAGTATTATTAGCAATGAAATTAGTCTATCGAACCTAGGATTTTATCAATCAGTTAGAACAATAATGATCATCCCCTCTCGGAATTCGAACATTGAGAATTGAACACGCCTCAACACACAGGGCTATCTGTATTTCTGACATTTTTTTGGGGTCACAAAAATGTTTTCCCAGCATTACTTTCGCTATTAACGAGTTATTCCAAGTATTTTATGAAACAATTTAATAGCAATTCAATAATCAATATAATTATATAATGAAGGTATAAAAATATTTGTTTATTAATAAAATTCGTAAAATATATCACTTCAAAAATAAAAAAATTATGTGATTAAATGTACTTCTGTCATTAATCTGTATTTAAGGAAAAATTAGCATTGTGTACCAAAAATGTAGGAAAAGTTCATAAAAACTACGAAAAAGTACTTTTATTTTATTAATAACAATATACAACCATCTTAAACATAACTAATTATTTTGAGTTTTAAACATGCAATATTTTGATTATGTCAATAACGAAATAAATTTGAAAATTATAACTATATAGATAATTATACGAGAATACATATTTTAATTTAAAAAAAACTCTTTACAAAAATAATTATAACTAAAGAGAATATACGAAAGAAATTTCTTGACGGAAGGATTATTTTCTGCATTGATATCGATTTAATCCGAGGAAAAAAGATAAAAACTCAAGTTAAGCTTAAAAAATGTATCTAAAAAGTCCAAAGTGGCATAAAAAATATTCAGGCTAATAGAAATTTAAAATTGAGTAAAAGTAATTTTCATTACTAACGTATCTTAAATACTACAGATCTATTGGATATGATGATGAAATGATAACATACATTCTTATTATTATATTAAATAGTGGAAAGGAACGCTAAAAGTGTTGTTTTTTTTTTATATTTGTTCCAAGAGATCTCGTTTCGTTTAGTGTTCCGTTCATTGAACGATCGTCTTGCGGGAACGTGCGTTCAGTTTTCCATTCACAAGCCTGTAAAAATTTATGTATATACCTT
>CP045900.1:11644895-11671616 GCA_013387185.1 Caligus rogercresseyi
CTTTATGTGAAACCAAAGATAACACAGGCCAACAATTTTTGGTCAATCTCCCTTGATTGAACGAAATGTACATAGATAACTAAAATGAGACCTCCTGAATCCAAATCTGGCCTTACTTTTTCTGTGGCACATCCAGATTTTTTGATTTTTGAGTTTTTTTGGTAACGGTCACTTTATGATGAGTACAATTTTTAAATACGATTCTTCGTTAGTATATTAAGTTTAAAAGACAATTAATTAAATAATATTTGTTCGTGATGATTAACAAATAAAAAATGGCCATTCAAATTATTTTCCTTCCATTCAAAGTCCTGGTATGATCTCAAAACTGGTGAAAAAGTAGTCAAAATGGTTAATTTCAAAGTGATGCCTATAACTTCTTGGATTTTTATGAAATTCTGCAAAAGAGACCATATTCCTATAGTCGAAACCTTTGCAAATCATGTTAAATTAATGTATTATTAGTTTAATCATTTTAACGACATATATTAGCAAATGAATAAAAATTAATAAGCGCTTTTAATTTAAAAAATTGCTAGGTTTGGTGACCATTTACAATGGTTGCGGGATTTGAAATAAGAAAACTAAGACATATTAAACATAGATAAACTTAAGTATATTATTGTACTATCTGATTACATTGAAATTTTAAACTGGTTCAAATTTTCTTTTTGCACTTTTTCGTTTGTATACTTTGTCAGAATCCCTTTGAATCGTCCACCAATAATCCGCCATCATATTTTGCGGGATTTAATATACAATATAGATTGTATTTTAGTCCCTTAATACTTCTTCTGGATTTACTGGTTGTCATGAGTGTTTTCAATAGCCTAACGAATGATTCATAACGATAATTAGTTACTCAGTCTTAAAAAAATATTTTTTCTCCAAAACCATGTCTCCAAGATAAAGTGCAAAAATGATCCAAACAGTTTTTGCTACATATGTGGATACTATACATTCGTTCGTGATCATCGAGACATAACCGAAATTATTGAATATGCTTATAAAGCATATTATGGACTTACCCTTGGGGATCAAGACAACAATGGGCCCCCTCAAACTGTTTGCCATAATTGTGGGGGAAAGTTACGTAACTGGACCTAAGGTAAATACTATGGCTTACCTTTTGGACGATTCAAAGGGATTCTGACAAAGTATACAAACGAAAAAGTGCAAAAAGAAAATTTGAACCAGTTTAAAATTTCAATGTAATCAGATAGTACAATAATATACTTAAGTTTATCTATGTTTAATATGTCTTAGTTTTCTTATTTCAAATCCCGCAACCATTGTAAATGGTCACCAAACCTAGCAATTTTTTTAAATTAAAAGCGCTTATTAATTTTATTCATTTGCTAATATATGTCGTTAAAATGATTAAACTAATAATACATTAATTTAACATGATTTGCAGGGTTTCGACTATAGGAATATGGTCTCTTTTGCAGAATTTCATAAAAATCCAAGAAGTTATAGGCATCACTTTGAAATTAACCATTTTGACTACTTTTTTCACCAGTTTGAGATCATACCAGGACTTTGAATGGAAGGAAAATAATTTGAATGGCCATTTTTTATTTGTTAATTCATCACGAACAAATTTATTTAATTAATTTTCTTTTAAACTTAATATACTAACGAAGAATCGTATTTAAAAATTGTACTCATCATAAAGTGACCGTTCAAAAAAATCAAAAATCAAAAAATCTGGATGTGCCACAGAAAATAGGCCAGATTGGATTCAGGAGCTCATTTTAGTTATCTATGTCATTTCGTTCAATCAAGGGAGATTGACCAAAATTTGTTGGCCTGTTTAATAGATAATACAAGATGCGCAGAACGCAATGTTTAGATTCCTCTATTAGAAAAGAAAAACTGAAACGTCACACATGACGTCACATTAGCGATTTGTTATAATTTATGGCATAAGATATTTATATTCTCTTTCTTTTCTCTCATTATCAGACATTGAAAAGCGAGGGATATTTTGGGCGTGGTGAAAGGGAGAATGTTTGAATGGTGCAATTGAGCTCAGGTTCTTGTTACACTACTCTCTTTCCTCTCTTGAGGAATATTCATTTCATTTATGAAGAAGGGCAAGTCGGCCGGAACGGAAGGTATTTATTTTATATTTGAATTCTGTTTTTGGCTTTGTTCTGGATACCTGTAGGAACTTCAAAAGAGGAAAGAGAATAGTGATAACTAGAGAAGGGCGAAATAGTCCAAAATCTAGTCTAAAAAATATATTCAGTTGCTCCTGTTCTTTCCCTGCGTAAAACGTCATCAATCAGTCATCATTTACATACACAAGAAGGGAAACTCACTTAGTATCAATAAACAAAGAGAAATAATGTTTCCTTATTACTTATGAATCGAGTCATTAAGTATCGTGAAGTTATTCTGCCCTATGTGAGTCCATAACAATGTCGACGAGGATGAGATGTTGGGCAACGGACATGCCCGAGAGCCAAAATCACACCTCAAAGAACATATACCATGGATGGAGCTACTCATCCCTCCTGGACCTTACTTATCGTGTGTAGGACACCCTTCTTCCCTCCCGCGTGTGGGGGATCCATTGGTCATTCTCTTCTTTAATTAACCTGGAAGACCTCTGGAGTCCCCTCCAGGATTTCCCTTTCCCCGATGGATTCCCTGCCGTCACGTGATTGTGGACAGACGGGACGAGCAACACCTCTTTCTCTACAGAAGGATCCTTGGCAGTGGCGTTACTGATAATCCTGGAGCCCTCCTGCAAGGAGGAAAGTTAGGGTCCTTTCGTCACAGTGATGAGGCCCCCTCTCTGCTAGGGGCCTCTCGCATTGCATCACTTGCTTAGACTACAGAACGCCCCTGATCCTTGGTCTCCTCAAGGTGGCTTCCCGGTTGTGCCGGAGGACACAACAGTAAGTATTTGCCTCTGTCAATTCTAGGCCAATAATAATAGTTTGTTTCTTTTCCAAGAACCGATTCCTGATCATATCTGTTTGAGACACCATGGAACGCTTCTTCAACTTTAATACTTCTTGCAGGCCCGAGGACCACTTCATGATGATAATTCATACGTGGGAGGAAGCAACTATGCTGGCTGAGGACCGACGTTGATATAATCGTTCTTGTTGGAACCTAACTCTCCCTGGACGACATGATCACAATGACTTATCTCTCCGCCGACAGATGGCCCTCTTCGATAGAAATAAACTATATACTGAGACAGTCCCGCTGCTGGCAGATCTTCCCATCATAAAATTTAAGTTATTTGACGCAGCAATAGTTTCTTAAAGATTACATATACTTATTTAGTCTTGCGTCAGGACAATAACATTCCACATTCAAAGTATATTTTTTATTTCATAAATTATCAATTAAATGAATACTACTATACCAACTAATAAATAATGTACATATTAAGATTTAACATCATCATATTACTTTTATTTAATAATTATCAATATATAAATAATATCAAGGGTTAACGTAACAAGAAGGATTTGTCAAATTGTCTATATGCAAGGGAAGTTGTATTTTTTTAATGGAAGAAATATATTTTTGTGTAGAAGTAATTTATCAATAAATAATACAACAAAAGCCTGCTTTGGAATCTGAACAACTGTTTGGCACTGCAACAGTAACCCTGGCACAGTAAGGCCTCACTATCCTCATTTTTCCTCGAAACAGCCTCGCTATGCTCATATTTTATTCTTGAAACGGCTTCACTATGCTCTTTTTTTAAACAGCCTCCAAGTAAAAGTGACGTCATAGGTGATCAATGACGTTACAATGAAGCAGTGCCGTAACCAGAAAAAAATAAGTAGGTGGGCATTTTATTTTTAAAGGGGGGCATTTTAATAATAGTGGTAAAGTAGTATATTACGGTTCAATCTGGACTGGGGGGGGGGGGCATTGCCCCTAATGCCCCCCGTGGTTATGGCACTGCAATGAAAAATACAACCCGCACAGGAGGATTTGCAGCACGCTCTTACTTTGATTTCAACAGCTGAAGTTTTTTTAAATATTTTTTGTATGTCAACTGCTAAGATAATACCATACTTCAAAGAATATTCTTCAGCAGTACAGTATAGTAAATTGTCGAGAATGCCTCTTTGCGCCGCATTTAATTGCAAATATAAGTCCGAGGATACCAGAAAACATTAGTTTCCCAAGGATGAATCGCTTGCACGGTAAATTTATCAATTATTTTTCATCTTCTATTTCATTGTCCTATATTATAACTTATATTTTCTCATTATTTTATTAAGAGAGTAGGTACGGAACATGGGCAAGGCAAACTTTCGACATAATAAAGCATCTGTGTTATGTTCGAATCATTTTGAAACACAATGTTACAATATATCTTCCGATTCAAAGCGCCTTCACCTTAAAAAAGATGCACTTTCTACAATATTCCAAGGAATTCCGGATCATACAAGGAAATATATACAGCGACAGAGTTCCAAACGTCCTCCATCCAAATAAAGATAATTTTTTGAACCAATACTAAAATAAATTTATTCAGAATTTTTTTTTTAATCGATCTTATTTAAGATGAAATTAAATTTCTATCGATCTTATTTAACAACAAGAGTTTATTTAAATTAGGTTTGGTGATTTGGCAAAATATGTTGCGAAACTTTCAGTTTATGGTGCAAAAATGTTAGAAAAAACTTAAATCCTTTCTCTAACAATGATAATTTTTAGATTTGATGAATGGGAAAATAGAATGGCTGAAAGAAAATCTAAGAGGGAAAAGGAGGAACATAAAAAACAAGAATTGCAGCAAAATAGTCAAAGAATATCCTCTTAGATCATTATTCTTTTGATGACGTGGATATTCTCAAAAGAAAATACATCGAAAAGTCGGAAAGAGTGGAGTATCTGGAAAAAAAGCTTAAGATCGAAAAAGTCAGATTATAATAGAAAGACAAATGTAAGTCAGTTGTTTTGTATCATTAATAGCTTTAAAAATCATGTCAGAAAATAAAATATAGAAATATATATGAACATCTCATTAAACCATCGTTTAGTTTATATAATAACAGGTAAAAAAGATAATATAAAAAGATAATCATTCCAATAAAATATAGGGATAATTTAAATAAATAAAAACTTCATAGAACGACTAATAAGAAAATTAAAGAAAAGACTATGTAAAATCAACCTTTTTAACTTCCGAAATTAGCTCATTGACATTGGGAAATTGAAAACGAACTAATTCTGCAACACAATGAATTCCATGTGCCAAGCAAGTGACGTGAATCATCTCTGGGAATGATGTCTTCAGAGACTTGGCAGCCTTAACACAATACGCAGCTCCATCAGTGACCAGTAGCTTAAAGCGTGATGGACTAAAATGTTCTCCCAAGACATTTTGAAGATTATCCACAACAGTCGTCACAATAGTTTTGCTGTTCGCTTCTTTGATATCCACGACGTTAATGAGGTAGGGACGGCTATCGAAACGACCATCCAGAGGACCAATAAGCACGGCTGTCATGGAACGCCCTTTGGGATCCTTGCTCTCGTCTAGGAGAAGAAACAAATCTTCGTCTTTTATCTTCTCCTTGATATTATCGATGACATGCTGGCTCTCTTTTTCAATAATTTTGGTTATAACCCTTTGAGATGGAATAATTTTCTCCGTATGCTCCTCCATAAATTGAATAAATGCAGGATTTTCTATTTTAGTCACGGGTATGTTGCATGCAGCTAACATTCTGGCCAAACCAATGTTGAATGATGATTGACCTGAACAGTCCGTCGTTATATTGGAATTTTGTTCTCTAAGAAGAAGTCTTTTTGATGTCTAGACATGTTGGATTCGTCGTTTATAAAGAATTGCCAAATTACAAACTTGACATTTTAAGATGTTCTTCGTTTGTTCGTAATTCCAAATATCCAAGCCTCCATGTTCTTCAATCCACAAGGCAGGGTTTTTGTTCGGCATAATGATGATATATTTGCTTGTCACGTACAACTATTATAAGTAACAATTGGAACTTCACAAAATACTCAGATAAGAAAAATAAAAAGATTCTTATTACGTACGTAAACAAACTCCTTAGCGACAAGGGTACCATACAAAAAATCATAGCTTGTTTAGCTACGGCTTATTTCGCCCTTCTCTAGTGATTAACATAGCTGGAACTTTTGCAAATTTCAAAAATTTTGAACTTTTTCACACGTCCAAGAATATCCCTCGCTTTTGAATGTCTAATCATTATCTTTTCTGTCTGTTTGAAAGACAGGACTACTACTTTTATGGACTAGTGAAAATATAAATAATCAAACCTTTTTCAGGATGTTAATAAATTGGCTAAGTTACGGCCTAAAATTGAAAATCTAATGCAAATACCATATTATTCAACCAATTTCATTTTTTTTTTTGCTGAAAACATATGAATGTAGTTACACAGAGTCATTAAAATCTTCTTATTTATGGACGTTATATACAGGTTGTGTGGCTCAATCGATATTATCCACCATATTATTATATCTTTATTGTAATTTTTTTAGATGGGGCAGGTATTATATATACAGTCCCAATCGTCTCTGTGAGTACGTCACTTTTTTTAATTTTATTATTGAAAGATCCCTCTTTGTTTGCTGATTTCGTTCTGCCCCCCGCCTTGATGTGGAACCCTAATGATAGAAGGAAAGAATTTTGTTATCTTTTGAGTAGTCAATCTCTAATACCAAGGCTTCGGAATAAAAATGACAAAAAACTATCATTCCTTGGTCGTTATAAGGGACTCCCATTAAAATCAGAATTTAGGAATCAGTTATTGAGGATTTCTTTTTATTTAAAGTTTCAGAGACCTAAATAGTCCTTCAAACCTGTTTAAGTTGCTAAACTCTTGATTAGCTATTTTTTACACTTTGACGAGGTCCTTCACATTATATAACATTCGTATGTAACCGTCATATATTTCCTTAACGTTCTATTACTCCTCTTAACTCTATCCTATTTATTAAACGTCTGTTTCATTCTGGTAATACAGATTTTATTAATCTAACACTTTCGGAGCAGATGGCTTTGCTCACAGCGAGCCTTCGCGTCTAGTGCTCATGACATGGAACGCTTCAACTTAGGCCAGGGCACAAGGAGCTTTCCCTCTCTATCCTCCTAATAATTACAAGTTGATGTGGCAATTGTCAAGAAACAGAGCTTATTCCAGGGATGGCATGCACATTCAGATCAAGGTTATTACCACCCTTCCTGCCTTAGTAGGCCCAGAAGAAACCACGCGCTTGTTAAGTCAGATCTGGCTGTTCAGCAGTCGATTGAGAAAGATATTTCTAACATCATGCGACTGTTTGGCTTGGCTAGATCTTCCACGAAGTAACACACTTATAGTTGAGCATCTACAGACAATGGTCGTCCTGTGGTCGAAGTGCTTGACCATGGAAAAAGATAATTTAGAAGTGATACTCGAACAAGTCAGACTGTCTTCTGAAAACTACCAGTGGTATTGCGTCTTGGTGATTTTAACCTCGACTCTCAAGATCCATGGATAATCATACTCAAGGGACTCCTCCTGAACCGACTTGTGGAAGGATGAAAAATGCTGGTCTAAATTATGCAAACACCTCCAACATGGAGGTCGTACGGTCGATTTGCTGGTGTTCATCGTGTCTCCTGCATTGACCACATCTATTATTCAGGAGTCGAGGCGAATGTCAGGTACTGGAGGAAGCAATTACTGATCATCGTCCCGTTTCCGCACAAATCAAATGCAATAAAAAAGGAGTACCAAGAGCATTGTGAAGAGGAACTACAAGAAAATCCGTCAGTCAGACCTTGAAGCCGCTCTGAGTCTTTGGCCATGGAATAATATCCATGAGATAGAAGATGTGGAGGATGCCATCAATTCCTACTGCGTGGCATCACCTCAGCCCTGGACGCGGTCTCCCCTTACAAAACTATTACGGTCAAGGACGGCCGAAGTCTTTACCTTTCTTCTGACACACTAAGTCTCATGAAAGCCAGAGACCAGCAACAGGAAAGGACTATCGAAGGACTCCGTAAGAAGGGGTCCTCTATGGTTAAGAGAGATAAAATCCGTACGAACCTAGATAAGCTTCTCAAAGCCAACAATGACCCAAAGGTCTTATGGGACCTAGCAAACTCAGCGTTGGGAAAGGGTCCGGTTCCCTTCCTGCCTCTCACATCGAGAAAATTTCTACGGAGGGAAATAGAGAAGCAGCATCAGCTATGAATCAATTTTACATAGACAAGGTCGATAAATTGCGAGCAAATACCACCTGTGTCTGCTCCACCCTCGAGTTGGCCGAGATCAACTTCGCCATTCTCTTTCTCCTTTGCTAGCGCGGGAAAATCGCCAAAGTGATATCAGCCATGAAGAGCACGGAGGCGCTGGGCTTGGATGAAGTTCCTGTATCAGTTCTGAAGAAAGGTGTAGAGGTTCTGGCAGCACCCATTGCACATCTTGTAAACGGTCACTTGCCTCTGGGATAGTTCCAAGTGGCTTTAAAACAGCTCGGATTATTCCTATATATAAGGAAAGGGGAAAAGTCCAGCTGACCCAGCCTCTTATCGTCCAGTCTCAATATTACCTGCCCTGTCCAAGGTGCTTGAGACGGTGGTGAAACGTGACTTGGAGTCCCATCTAGCCAAGGTGAGTGCATTACCCAATTCTCAGTTTGGCTTTCGTCCTGGCAGATCGTCGCAGCAGCACTAGCCACTGCCCATACAAGTGGATTCGAGGGAACAGGAAGGTAATGTGGTTGGGATTCTTGCTTTCGATCTTTCTTCTGCGTTTGACACCGTTGACAAGAGTCAGCTCATCCCCCAACTAAGAGCTATAGGTGTTAAAGGATCGGCATTGGAATGGTTCACATCTTACCTATCAGACGGCCAGCAATGTTGTCGATTGGAATAGTACCCTGTCCGACCTTTTGAGGGTGGAGTTTGGGGTGAGACAGGGTCTATTTTGGGGCCCATACTCTATCTAGTTCTAGTGGCTGACATGCCCGATTGCTTGGGTATCGGTGAGGAGGACAACTCGGGCTACGCTGATGACACTGCCATTTGGGCTGTTGGTAGAGACCTAACCCATGTTAAGGCTCAGTTGGATCTCCGAGCAAAACTTTTTGCTCAATTTGCTGCGGGAATGGTCTTGTACTGAACGCTTCCAAAACTCAACTCATGGTCGGGGGTAACCTTCGCAATAAAGACTTAGCTTCGTTCTCTGTGTTGGTTGATGGAAATTTGATTCGTCCCTCGAAAGAATTGGAGCTGCTTGGAGTTACATTCGACTCAAATTTCACAACTCTTCCTCATGAGAACGGAGTTGCTAAAGCTGCCAGACAAAGAGCGACACTTATTGCAAGGTTAGCTCTCCACCTTCCTAGAGGAGAGTACTTAAGGCAACTGGCAAGAGGTCTTTTAGTTGGAAAAATTTGCTATGCAGCAGCTGCTGTCATTCCCCCACGTCTTGGATGTGAGACTTGGGAAAGTCCGTCCTCTGCTGCGTACAAATCAGTCAAGTATCTATTAATGACGCGGCCAGATCCATTACAGGAATAAAGAGGACTGACCACATCCGCATTCTGACCTACTTCGCAAAGCAGGTCTTCCGTCAGTGAATGAGATCGCCGTGAAAGCTGTAGCCCTAGAAACATGGAAAGCTTACTCCAGCTCGGATGGAGGGTGCGGTGAGAGAAGTCTCATCGGCAAAACCATTTTTTCCTCACGCACCAGCCTACCATCAGAAAACAACAGGTCGAGCCGATCAAAGTCGCTGGGCATCATCCCCTGTCCACTTAAAGTGAAGGAAAAAACGTTTTCCGCCTTCGCCGCCGATCTGTGGATTCGTTTCCCGAGCTGAGGTCCGCCCCCACACGTGGTGCAGCAACGTAGTTGCCAAAAACATTTCTAAAATAGTGCCAATATAAAGTTCTCTTTTGTTTTTGTCAAATGATTTGCTTTTATTATTATTTATTTTTTGGAGATTATTGCATATATATGTGTAATATATATATATATTTATTTGTTTTTATATAAGTTTTATTTATATATATTATTTAATTTTTTTTTAACATTATTCCTGTACGCCATAACTAGTTTAAAGAACTAGGTGTTATTTTTTTAAGGATGAATAAATACGATTTACACACACTTAAAAATTGTCATCGAAACATTGAATTTTGTGATCAAACAGAGCAAATTTGTTCTAGAAGACTCAATGTTTGAATGATTATTTACTGTTTTCATACATTGATCCCTTTTGAAAAAATGTGATAACAACATTAAAGTTTGCAATCAAATTTTGAAATTGTCACATCATCACTCTCTTTTGTGCATTCAGGTTGCATCTTGCATTTTTAATTATCGTCAACAACAAAATTAATTACTATAGATGCATTATTATAAATATATGCAGCACAAAAATCCTAATTATAGTTTTCTTATTTAAATCTTCTTTAAATTTCATCTCGAAAAAAAGTTAATTAAAGTATGATAATGAATTTTTCCATAAGTATTTGCATACTCCGAAAGTTTTTTTCTCTCTCATTCTCTAAAGTTTAAACTACTTTTTGGGGAATATTATTTCCTCATTGAGTGATATAAAAAACGATAAAGCCGATTTAAAATTGTATAAAATAAAATTAAGAAAACTAACAAGACTTTATACCATATGATTGTTATCTAGCGATATATTTTATAGACTAATCGATGATATAAATATATTAGCGAAAGTGGTTACCGGTTCAAAGCAAAGAATTTCGTATAATTTCGTCTAAATTCTAAGGTATAAAGCCTCAAATTTAAGAATGTGTATTGCTCATCGTGAGATTATACTGTAAGTATAAGTAAATATTTTACCCTAAGTAACTACACCTCTTATCAGCGCTGGCATTTACGAATACATAAGAACTTTTCCAAAATAATTATATAATATGATTATAAACTTTTCCTGACCTCATTTAAAAAAAAAAATTATTTCTTGTCAACAATTTTTACGACCCAGTTGTATATTTGACGGATTGTTTTGGCTTTTTGTTTGTTTAATTTTTGCTAATTTTTGCTATTTATTATTATTTTGCCTATTTGGCTCGATAGAATTGCATCTGTATGGATATAAATAAACATTATAGCGTTATAATTAGTCCCTCAAACCTAAGATCTTATCAATGAGGTTGATTAAAAATGACCTCTCGGGAATTGCACTTGTGTCTTTGGCATTGAGAGTTGAGTAAGCTTCACTGAGCTAATATATTTTATAAATTAGAACATATTGAGAGACATTTTGTTATGACTTATATTTGTGGTACTCATTATAATCTATAATTATATAAATCTATATACAAAAAAATCTAAATATTACATCGAGAAAGGACCTATGTTTCCACATTCATGTAGTTTTGTACACTATTTCCAATGAAAACATTTAAGTATTTTCTTTGTTTGTGAGTTAATAAGAAATAGAGTAAGGTTACATTGTTTCAAATATCTTTTGAACAATTCATAGTAATGCTGATCACCAGGCGTTTTCTACTTTGAAGGCATCTAATACATGCAACAATTAGCCTTCTCTATCGCGGATGTGGGAAAGCAGATGAATATCCCCTTCATTCAGCTAAAGAAAGCTCAAAGTTTAGAATTTTAGCACATGTTATGAACAATCATACACACCCAGACGTTGACTCAACGCTGCATAGTAATATAGAAAATGCGGTATTTTTATATGATTGGTTGAAAGAAGAGGGAAAGGTATTAAAAAATGCAGCTTGCGTTAAGCTACAAAGTATCCCTTCACTCGCAGCTGTTGAGGAGTATAGTTATATTTATACTTTTATTTATTCATTAATAATTATACTTTTCTAAAAAAATACGTGTTTCAGAAATACCACCTATATATCGTAATAATTTCGCATTATGCTACAAAATATTACTTCACTCGCGGTTGTTGATAAGTGAACATCAATTCAGAGAGAATAATTTTTCCAGAAGAACACAAATCGTATTGTTTCATGGGCGTCCCTGTCATTTAAGAATCCTTTGAAGTGATTCCTCTTAGTCCATCTATTTATATAAATTGAATAAAGCAAATGGTCATAATCAAGAAAAAATAATGTAATGGCTCAACAACTTTAAGTAAAATTAACATATACAATACAATGGAATAAAAGTAGAAATAAATATACGTGCTGATATAAGAAATGTTGTAATATCACAAATTCGACATTAGGTTAGTAATATTACCTTCTTGTCTATCTTAAAAAGGCCATGAATTATGACAATATATTAGGCTTTATTTAATATTAGCTTTTCATGCATTTTCTTACGTCATTTAAATGCTCCTAAAACGGTATCAAATTACTCAAATCAATCGTAATCCTTAATTGAGTTCACTAAAGGACCGACAAGTGCTTTGAGAACACCAAGTGCTACCAAGAAGAGGGTCTTCAAGTTCATAGAATACTTCCGGGTACTCTTATAGATGACAGATCCAACTCAATTTATGCACTAGTCGACAACTATGATGAAAAGATGGCCAGGAGGGCCATGAATGACTTAAAATCAAAGTGTTACGTCTTTAAAAAATCCGAGGATCGGCAAATTATAACTGTAGTAAAACTTGTGACTTCCTTCATTTCAACAAACCCACTGTTCAATTGATGTTTATTAAGATCATTTAATGTACACGATATTGATATAGTGATAGACAAGAGGGCTCTGGGTGTCGTTGACAAGAAAGAAAGTAATGTATATATATTTAAGATCCTTTCATTTATTGATCTATATAAAAACAAACTGATTATTTTTGCATGGTTATATCGACATGGATTGGTCTTCATATCAGAAGAAGGCCTGATTTACCATAAAAGTATATACAAAAAGAATGGTGAGCGAGAAAGAGAACATAAATCCTTAGGCATATGTTTTGGATACTAAGTAAAAACAACCATAGAAGGTTATCTTTCTGTACTATATTTTAAAATAAGATATATTGTGTTGCAATATCTATTCCCTTTGTTCCCACTGGGGTTTGATAAGACACAGTCATGTAAAGCCTTTTCTGTAGAAGCTAACGTATAAAGGACAATAAAATATTAGTATTTTTATGAAATATTTTATTTTCCTTTATTACATTATTATCTATGTCAGCAGTGAATGGTTCAGCAAAGTCTATAGTGGCCGATAAGTCATTAATAATGGCATTGCTATTTATATACATTACTTAACAACAACAAAATGCGGTAAAATATATGTAATTAGTTGAGAAACAGTTAGGGGCTTATTAGTTATATTTTCTTTTCTATTATCTAAACGTCAAACATACAATATTTCTATTTTTTCATAATTAATTTATTATCCCAATTCCTCAAATACATTCTAAACTTAAATTTGTGTGCACATTCATCGATAGGTTTCATATTAATTAATACATTTATTATACTATGCCACCATTTCCATACATAAATTGTGTTGCCAAGTGTTATTTATGTGAGTAAGTATTTTTTGTCCATTCAATTTTTCCATGTAGGAGGTAAATGATTAAACCAAAATATATGCTCACTTCCGTCCAATTTCTGATTTCTTTTATATTGCCATGCAATGTCCCAAAGTCTCAAAAAGCCATTATCAAAAAAAAATATATATATTTCAGTCGTTTCCCTTTGTTATGCATATAAATAACGTCCATTGAAGCCAATGATAGATATGGGTTAGCACAAAATTTTGCGCAAAATATGTTTGGTTAATATATATATATATATATTAATCCATCAAATTTATTAACCATAAGTTAAAAAAATTTCTTTCAATGAAGTTGAGGAGTTACTCTATTTCATCAATAATAATAAGTATTAATTGAATAATATTCTTCTATGAAATGGATTGTAGTTTATCAGAAATGTGATCTTAAGGATGAAATTATTATCTCTCGGTTCATATCTCAACAGCAATGTGTTAAGTAATACTTGATTTCAATGTGTTTTATAATTTATTATTATTCACGCTTCTTTTCTTTCCACATTCTAAATTTCTAACATTCTTTTCACATTTTAAATAAAAGTCCTAGTCTGATATCCTTACGAATGAGTGTTAATACATTTTTCCTAAAGATAACTGCATAATATCATTCAATATTATATAGTTAATCGTAATTGGATAGCACTTAATATTATAAGAGTTATTTGCAATATATATAGACTATCAGAACCATCCAATAACACTCCTTTCTTTTTTCTACGGTTTCTTGATAATAGCTCGTTAGATTTCGACAAAGCTATATATGGAAGATTTTGGGTGTTTTTTTTCTCGTAAGATAATAATATATACTAATAAAACAAGAACTCTGTTCGTTTGTCTGTATGTACTTTTCCTTGTACCCTTCACACGATTCAATAGATCTTGACGAACTGTTCAGTGAATAATTTTTAGGGCTCAGGAAGTGTTTTTGGGTTGGTGGAACCTCCCGAAAAATTCATAATCGTCATGTTTACTTTATTTGTTAAACTTTTTTGTATTTTTTCTATAAGTCAAAAACATTTTATTCGGTAATCTGCGAAAAAATTACATTTCATTAAAATAAAATAT
This sequence comes from Caligus rogercresseyi, assembly GCA_013387185.1. NCBI lineage: Eukaryota > Metazoa > Arthropoda > Copepoda > Siphonostomatoida > Caligidae > Caligus > Caligus rogercresseyi. The sequence continues at coordinate 11,659,465 of CP045900.1, forward strand.
AATAAAGAAATAAAATTTCAAGTTATATTTAAAAAAAATCCGTATAGAGTTTGAGATGTCAAAGTGGACATTCCCGGAAACATCAGATACCATCCGCCAGTTATTTATAAAAACATCGTACTGTCATATGTTGCGAAAGAAAACGAACTCAAAGTTCTATGCATTCACATTTTTTAAATTGTAAATGTAATATAACAGTATTTGATTAATTAACGGTCGATGAATGAAATTCGTAGTAGCAAAAAACACCACAGCTTTGGTTTCCCTTTCTGAATCTAGTGTTAGTAACCAAGAATACATAGAAAATATGTTCAAGCACGGTGTCTAAAAAACGGCTAAGAAAAAATGTCCCCGAAAAAAACGTCCTAGGAAAAAGAGTAGAAAAGGGGAAAAATAATGGCATACAAAAAATTGTCAAAAATATGATATTGATAGGCAAGTATTGGAGTAAAATACCATTTAGATATTATCTAATCAGTTTAAAAACATGCAATGGGGTGTGAGAGCAACGTCACGCCACTAGGTGTCTCTACCATAAAAACAAGACATTTAACTTTATATGGACCATTTTTATTTAGATTAAAAATGTTATTGTGTACCTGACTATTCCAACAAAGGAGGATTTTATTTCCTGACGGACTATAGACATATAAAATTATCCAAAGAGCAGTCGATTATAGTAGGAAAATATTGAAGGAATGTTTTTGTAGTTTAATTTTATTTTATGTAGCTTTTGTAATAATACTTTATATAAAGATTCATTATTTGCTTTAATTGCTTCATTGGCTAACTAAAATATTTTGTATCCATTGTTGAAAATAGACCTTTAACACTGTTTATGCAGTAATAAATTAATTTGTTATGGTTTTTATTGGTAGGTCTAGCAGATCCTGTTTACTCTCAAGCCACATTATGTTATTAACGTGTCTCAATTTGGATCAGAAATATTATTTGGAAAATATTTAGGTGTATTTATCTCAAATATTAGCTTATCCATATATTTTGATCAATTTTTCTTTATAACACTATTTTCCTTTCTATCTTAACCATATTTTTCCTATGACACTTCTTCGTATACCGCTTTTTCTTAATATAGTACAATCATGCCCTCGTGAATCATAAACAGAGGAAAATAATTATTTATTAGCAAAAAAAAATTATATGCTTGGACTTTAATAAAAAATATATTGTTATAATAAAATTATACGAATTCGGACCACGCTAATATATGTAAAGAAAGCTTGAATGATTTTTGATTGTTTCTTATATTTGATAATTCATTGAATATACATTCTAAATATAAATACTATGCAAGATAAAGATAATTACAGCTTTTTTCTTGTCCCCCGCAAAAACTACAAATATATAGTATGTAAATGACGCAAACAAGGAATCATAAAAGCCTCACAAAATCTTCTCATTAGCATTGTGAAAACTTTCTTAATGAAAAAAATGTTAGTGCCTTGAAAAATCCATTAAAGGAATATTTGCAGAACCATTAAAAACAACAAACCATTATGACTCTATTTAGTTTTTTATATCCGCATCATATGGTATTGTTTAATTTTTATTTTGATGAGTTATAATGTCAAGGGTTTTGGCTAAGCCTATTTTTAATAACAACTTACTAAAATGTGAGAGTTTCAAAGTTGTTTATTTTGATGAGCAGTATGATTATTAATCTCTTATCAATATGTGATCTATTTTCTTTAAATGAATCATGGGCATTTGTTACAAAAGACGAAAAAACTATTGTTTGTCATTCTAATAATTATTATAATAAAATATTTTTTAATAATACTAGACCTAGGGATGTTTTGTTGCCTGAGATGAATTTCAGTGAAATCCTAGAGCAGCGTCCTGGACTAAAAAACTGTAGTTTTCAGAAAAGTCACCAATAACAAACTCTCCTCCGGTTATTTCTTCTTTCTTTTTTCAAAAGTTGATTTGCTCCTTTGCAATAAAATCGTGCTTGGCTAGTTTTGATAATTTTCAAAAAGCCTTTCCACAAAATCTTGAACTGGGATGACTGTATACGAGAGTTCACAACTATCAGTTGAAATCCATTGCTGAAATTATATTTCTTCAATCTTGTTTTCTTCAAATTTGCTGACTAGTTTCTCTTTTGAGGATTCAACGATTTTCACATGTACGAAAATAACAGGACGGTAATGCAGGATTATATACTGCAATGGCATGGTGATACGTATGATAAATGTTATTTCGGGCATTCTTGATTCCATATTCATCAGTTTTAAATTTTGATGAAAAGTGTAAACAAACATACACTCTGTGTACCATTAGTGCCAGCAAGAACGCATTCTTTCAGTCGAAGGGGAGCAAATTTGAAGGCATCTAAATCTAGCTGGGATTCTTTAAATGTTAAAAAAGTTCCTATAAACTGTTCAAAACTAATCACTTTTCTTTGATCTTCTTTCCACTTAATTCTCGTATGACAACATAATATTTTTTACTCAGTTTCTACATGATTCATTTGAACGATAAAATTCTGATTTGTATTGGGAAGCACCAGCATACCTTTAGTATCGAACAATTCCTTTGCATTAACTGCCATTCTTTGATAATATTCAAAATTCTGCATCATAACTCTTGTAGTTATTTTTTAAAGTGACTAAAGTTTGAATTTTTATGATAATTTGAAAATTATTCCGTTCCTTGAGTCCATTTATCACTTCCGGTATACAGTTTCCTGAGAACTTTAGAGCATTTGAATCGATTGCAACACAAGATCAAGTAACCAGGTCTAGTTTTCTCTTTACAGATTCTTGCACTTTTTTATCGCATAAACTTTGGAATTAGAAGCTTTTCTTGTATCAATAGGACTTACAAGCAGCAGATTCAGGGACTGGTTCAGGTCGTATAATTCAAGATCCCCAAATGATGGATCATCATTAAGGAGTACTTTCGGCAGATCAACCATTCCATTTCTGTCGATTTCTGTACCTTCATTACATAAATCTTTCTGCATGAAGTACACATTCTTTAATAGCAAAGAAAAGCTTACTAATAAAAATCTGAGACTCCCGAATATCCGTTCTCTTAAAGTGTGTTTTAGTTTGATCAGCACAATATTTAACTGAATCCTTTCGAATTGACGATGCCACAACTTTAAGAAATTTCTTTGCAAACTACTTTTAATCTATAAAAATATCGAATGACCAATAAGTTGTATTGTAATTAAAATATGTACTTGTTCTTTACTTTTATTGTGCTATATATAAAAATTACTTGACACGAAAGGAATTTGAATATTTAAGTATATGTTAAAGCAAACTTTTAAAACAAGGGGCAAATTACACCCTTAAGAGGAATGAAATGCTAAATAGTATAAATAATAATAATTTCAAAATTAAATTAGGTTGGGAACCTCTGTATGACAGTGCATTTTTTAGTATAAAAAGAAGAAGATTAATATTAACACATACAATATATCTCTAGTTAATAGCTTGTTTGTCGATGATCCCATTGAGATCCCTCTCTATTTTATTTTTTTGCTTCGAAGGAAAATAAATCAATTCAACCACCTTAAAAAATTGATAAAAACTAGCAGCCCGACAGTGGTGCATCAAGGAGAATATAAATAAGGTGAGTCAAAGAGGAATCTTTGACTTATGCTCTTGTTCAAAGGGATATTTTTGTGACGTCATGAATACTACAATAAAAACGTCTTAACAATATTTATGAGTGCTATAATTTAGAAATTGTTTCTTAACTTTATCTCTCAATTGAAAATATTTCATTAAAATATTGTTCTGTGCTAGTGTATAGTACCCATATTGCATGAAAATTGTTAGCTAAATGATTTATCATCAATATTTATTCTTTTCAGAAAATAATAATATCAAAAATAAAAATATTTTTGTAATCAAAATTATAATTTATTTGGAGGAATTTATAAATCACAAGTAGAGGCATATATACACTCAGAGAGTGCAAACCTCCGCCGTCACGGGGTCCTTATGAAACTTCCGAGGCGGATTTTTCACGACTGGGGCGGCGTAGAGGGACGGGGAAGGGTTCCCCTTGACGGAAATTCCGAGAGGAAGACGCTCCCGGCACCCGATTTTACAGCATAGCGACATTTATTGGCAGAGTAGGCTAACTTGAAATATTTATTAGTATTTAGCTCGTTTTGCATCTTAATTCTGCATTCAGAGATGCCAAAATTTAATCACTTGTTACTTTTGACATTTCCAACAACTCCACCAAGTTTCATCCGAATCCGTTCAGTACTTTTTGAGTTATCCTGCCGACAAACCAACAAACCAACGCCAGTGAAAACAATACCTCCTTAGGCGGAGGTAATAAACTGAAATAAATACTCACAAGCTTATTTTTAACTGCCTTGGATACATTCAGATATATATCCTCACAATGAGAAACATTTGTCGAGATTTACGCGATAATCTTTACTCACATAGAGGAAATTATTTATAAATGGAAAGGGATTGATTGCTTTTAGAATTTTTCGACCTTTCTTTTGATTTTTATTTATATATAAATATTTTTTGGTATTAATAGATAAATATATCGTTATTTTTATATATTATATTTAAAGGCTGAGATGTTAAATGAGAAAGCTTCTTAAGTTTTCGTCGATTTTTTATTTTCTTTTGGATATCAATTATGTTGTTCAGTTCCTTTAAAAGAATGAAGGTCCTGACTCGGTCATACTTTTCAATGATTTCTTTTAGTAAATGTGGTGCAAACACAAGTAGAATAGATATCAATGACTCCATAACGAGAGGTTTATACGATGTATCTGAGCCATGGTAAACATAGGATATATTGTCTCATTTTTTTAAACTGGGATATAAATTTCTCAGATGGTTTCGTTAAGCCTCTTCGAGAAAGGGCTGAGATCCATAAAGTTCTGTCATCTGATATATCCTCAAATGTTCTACAACCAAATTCTGGATATTCATAGATGAATTTAATCCAACAACATATCCAGAACCTTGAGGGTGACAATCAAATGTAGACGAGCAAGACTATGAAATATGATTTACATCTGGTTGTAATGTGAATTTGGCCGCTAAAAATAGAATATCTTTATATTCTTCCAAAGCATCAATTTTAGTTCCAAATAAGTGATTTCCAAATATTTTATGAAGCATCTGAGGAAAGAATTTGTATTCGTCTCTTCACTTAATTTTATCAGCTTGGCCAAGAATTAAAAGCCAAAATCGATTGATGTAATCGACTCTACATATGATCATTTGATACTTCAGGGCTCTCAACTAGGGAACAAGTTTTCCAGACAATGTTGGTTGAGCCTTGAACGTCAAAACGTATTCAATTCCATGTTTTGAAGTCAAATCATAGAATAAACTTTCATGAAATAGATAAGAGGATTCCATACTTTTTCATTTTTTGTAGTACCTCATATTGTTCTTCAAAATGAGTCCCAAATCCGCTTGAATATACGTTAGAGTCAAAGAGTTTCCTGCTGTCTTGAGTTAACTGTAGCGATAAAGTCAGAAAAATGTATTATTAGCAGAAGCTGGCGTGTGGTTCAGTAGTTGAGTCGCTAGACAAACTCTTTGCTTTTGATTGATCTGACATTCTTGATTACTTTCCTTAATTTATGGACTTTTTTAATTCTTGGGAATCTATTTTTATTAAGTCCTAAAAATCCTTTTTGTAATAGTTGAAACCTCAAGCAAATAATAGTCTCTGTCTAAAAGGTGGTTTCTTAAGAGTTTGATGAAATGAGAGACATCATGAAACATTTAAACTTTCTTAGATGTATAAAGGATTCCAAAATATGACGAATATTTTGAGACTTCCAATGAGTTACGCAGTCCAACATTTGATGGGGTCATATCAGAAACCACAGCCAAGACTGCAATGCCCCTTCTTTCACCTCATTTGTGTGAAAAGAATGCCAACAGACATTGAGGTGTCAAATGTAAAAAAGACAAGCATCTTCCACGGATCATGGCAAATTTAATTCTTTTTTTTGGACTACACACTTAATCAAAAGATAAGAAATATTCAAAACTACTCTTCAAATCCATTTCATCCAACGACAAGACGGCAAAATGGGTAAATTGATTTTCCACTTTTGAAAGCCCTAAAAAGTTGTAAGTTAATATTCTGATAAGGTAGATGAACTTTTAAATTAATATGCCTCATACATCACATTTATCCCTGGAGTATTAACTTTAACAAAATGAAAGGAAGCTGTATTACAGCGTTAAAATATAGTTTATCCGAATTTAACAATCTAATAAAATGATTTATTAAAAATCTAACTTTTAGTAGCTAAACAACATTCTGAGTATCAAATGAATATTATAAATTGCTATATTTTTATGGAATTGAGATATGTGAAACTTGAATATCCCTGATCAACAAATTTTGGGTGAACTCACTTGATTGAGCAAATAACATATTCTTATGAAATAATACGTAATGAATCCAAATATGATATAAACATACTTTTAGCAATTTAATATCCTTAAATCCATATATATATATATATTTATATATATATATATATAATTCAAAAATATATAAAAAGAATACTATAATAATATTATTTACCAATTGTCGGACAATTCAATCACAAATAAAAACTTGTAAATAAAAAAAAATTATATTAGCAACTTTTATTAACAACATTATTGAAGGATTAAAGACATACATTTTAATGACAAAAAGTAATAGATTTGGAGAGCTAACAATGTATTGTTGCTATATTCAAATGTATTAAGATTTAGTACTACGTTATAAAAAAATATTTATGTTTGAATATTTTACATTAATCTTGTTTTATTGATCGTGAACTTTTTATATTGGTAACTCAACTAACCTGAAAAATATTTTCTCAGTTTATTTTCACTGATGCTTTGAAATTAATAGCCTTACGTTCTTATCGAAATTTGACCTCTAATATAATATAGCAGAACAATAATCTTTGATAAGGTCTGCGTCAATAATTAAATTTAATTAATTTCTAAGTTTAGCCTTGTATTTAATACTATTAGCATTGATAAACTTATAATTTAAGTCAATCATTATAAGACAATATCTGAAGTTAGATCAAACCTAAAATTAAAAAAATATATTGACTGTCTTATAAGTTTTGTTGCTATTTTATTTATTGCAGCAAGAATCTAAGATTAAATAAATATGTAATGAGAATACATTAATAATTAATTATATATTATACTAGGAATATTCAGGACAGTATTTAAAATATCTTAATGCTCCTACATAGACTAAGCCATGAGACTCGTCATTTGCAATTAAAATAGAGTATAAATATCATTAAGTATAAACATTATGTTGAATTTTGTTCCAGGATGATGATTTATTTTTATGCGTGCACGACAGAGGTAGTTTATTTGGCATTAATGGAGACACCTTGCGAAGAGATTATCAATAACCTATGAGTCCAAGGTTAATTGTTCCACGAGGTGTCCAATTAATCAGATGAGGAAGTCATAGCAGATTGGGTTCATGCAGGTCATGAATGACACAGGCTTTCAAGATGGTCCTGCAATATACATAGTTTATTATTCAAAAGGAGGAATATAGAATGATGCAAAAAATAAAGTATTTATAGAAGAAGTTAATAGATTTTCCGCAGAAGAGTTTTTCTATTATAATATCCAATCCTTGTGACAAACACCAAATATTTAATTGTCTCATTTTACCATCAGATGTGTTTGGAATCACTCCGTCAATGATTCCGTAGTCACTTAGGAGGAATTGATGATGCCGTAGGTGATGAGGGAAGGACCAAACACTTAGTAATATGATATAAGAAGTGAATTTCTACCGGAAAAGGGTCATAGAATAACGGACTCCATTTAGTATGGGGATACGAAATCGTTTTAAAGTATATTTTGGCAAGTGTATGCGGCTTGAATATTTGCCTGATGATTTTTTTCATGACATGGGAGTAGAGCGAGAACAGAGTCCAGTATTTTAGTTTCATATTGAAGTTGCAGTCGTTGGAGAGATAAAGATCGGCGAGGGCATCACACGGCTTCTGAGAAAAATCAATGGTTGATAATATCAAGGAGCTTTTCTGCTTTGAAAGCAATGAACAGCCACGGAGTCATTATAATTACGGTTGAATGAATGAAATCACGTTATTATGAATGGATACCACTTACACATGTTTTTTCTTTATGATTGATTGAGGATGTGTGACTGAAATTTTATAAAAAAATATAATCATAAAAGAGACTATGACGTCCCCGATACATTCATTTTATTAAGTGTTCACGCTACTTTTTAAATATCACATACCTGGTATTCTATATTCTAAATACCTTGCGTACGACTAAATTACTGGACACCATATATTTCATGAATACATAATTTAAACTACAACACTAAAAGCTTGGACGAGGTTGATGTACATAGGTACTTGAGCAGTGCGAGTTGATCCCCTACAATTTTTTATTTTGCTGTATATATATTAATAAATTTTAAATTTATAAAATAAGACAATGCTAAAATGAACACAAATTATCTTTTTTACATGAATATAAAATACCCTCCTTAAAATTATTAAATGATTCGAATCGATTTTTTTGATAAATTTAAAACTTGCGTCGTTTGATTCATATTCATTGTGATTTGACCACTACCATCTTGAAAACTACTTATAGTTTTAGTAATGAGTAAAATTAAGAGTGAACCTTACTATCACCACGGCATTGTGTGTCTTGAAAGTATGGCTCTTAGTTTAAAATACGTATATATATATATATATATATATATATATATATATATATATATATATATATATATATATATATATATATATATATATATATATATTATATATATATATATATATATATATATATATATATATATATAGATATATATATATATATATATCGTGTTTTCATACACTCTAAGAGCCAATCTTTCTCTTCCCCCCTTTATTTCCTTCTCTCTGTTGATTCAAAAAAAAAAAATATGAAAGAGACAAAGAAATGTATAAATTAAATAAGCATAATAAATATTCTTCTCTATTTTTCATTGTGTGTATGTGTTTGTAGGGCCGTAGTTTCTCTGTACACACATTTCAGTTAGGGGGAAGGGAGCTAATTTAATAATAAAATGATGATAATATTATTAATAAAAAACTCTACTTAAACAAATATTGGAACAGTTGATTTCTTACATGTATATTAAAAAAATATGTCGATATTAGGGAAAATTCATATATTTCTATCTCTCTCTTCTTTAAGTGTGTATATGTATATGAAAGCAGGAATGTGTCCTCGTTATGTCCTCAAATCATAATGAAGAATCCCTTCTCAGATTCAGGACAGAAATGGCTCCGATACAGCTGGCAACTTCATCTCTCTTCATGAGTAAATCGAAGATCTATTCAGAAGATCAACTATGCCACTGGTGTGGGAAAGAGAAGGAGACCTCGTTCCACTTTTTCTATTTCTGCCCAATCATTATCCCTGTGTTAAGTCAGTAGAGAAAAAATTCAAAGGGCATACGGTGAACACCTTGAACCCCCAGACTGGCTAATATCAACGTCCCCCAATTATGAGAACGCTTTTAAAAATAGAGTCCATAATTTCCAAGGTTCAAGGAATTCTGTACGCCTCGCGGGTCAAGGGGAACCCTCTCCCTATAGGACTGGACAAGTTGGTGGAAAGATACATCTCCCTCCTAGACCGAATCAATTATTAATAAACATTTATTTATTTTATGAAATTTAATCCAAGTTTTATTTTTTTAAAAGCATTTTCGTGATTTAAACTTTATATATTGACCATTTGTCCCTACCACTTTTATATTTACAAAAAATGTTGTATGAATGAAATATAATTTATAACTATTAAAAAAAAAAAAAAAAAAAAGTGTGTATATGTTATGCAGGCTGCACCAATCACGGTACTCCCAAGCAGTCTTGTACGCAGAGGTTGGATGAACTTTATATCTATAACGTCCATATTGCTTCGTGAATGTTATTATATTTGTAATAAGTAGTAATTTAAAAAATTAACGTCATTGATTCCCATTGTTGCGTTTATGATTTTTTATATATCTATAATGAAGATTGTAATTATATATAAAATGAAGTAATAATGATTATAACCTTTTAAAAAGTGGTTCTTAAAGTGATGTTTTACGTTTTAAAATTACATAAATCTGATTTAACTTGTAAAATTGCTTAAAGAGTGAATATCTCTAATATATTCCCTTTGCTAATCGTAAACACGCAACCTCTCGCCAAAAAACCCTTCAACTCTGAAATACTTAATAAAAACTTATCAAAAACACCATTTAACACTCAAATTGCTTAAGAGAATATACATTAACAGAGCAGGATAATTAGAACTTCATAAGCTCACAAGCAAACTTCCATGCGCTCTGGGGTCCCTGGAATCTTGATACTGAGGGCCGAAATCCGAACAGCTCAGATATTCCCTCACTTCGTCTTCCTGTCGAAATCCCCCGTGTCTAAGTGCTTCGCCAATAGACTTTTACAGCGGTAGAGAGATAATTCCATGGCTTTAGTCTTGATAGGAACTTACAAAGATTCGAAGAAGTATGACCGAATAGCAATAGTGGAGTATTATGAGCATATTTTATGTGTTTCTTATATAATCTCTCAAGATCTTGAGGAAAGGACAACCATTAAATGTTTGAATAATTAAATTAACATTCTTTCTGAAATCCTTACATGGAACATAAAAGAACACAAATCCGGAGGATATTTGAAATTGTGTCGTAAATGGCTTTCCGGACACGATTCTAGGATAGAGCATAAAATTCTTATCTTCCAACATTATTATCTCATTTTGCTAAGACGATAAAACATATCACAATTTGCTAAACTTTTAAATCAACTAAAATAAAATAATGAATGAAAACTTTTAACTCAGCAAACAGGCATTTTGTTTTGTTACACACCAAAGTAATGTCAAATATTGAAAATAAGAAATATTATATGTTTTTTATTTCTTTTCCTGTTCTTCCAGATGACTTTTTTCATAAACAGCTCAGTCAAAACATTGTGCACTAAGAGGCATAAACATCAAATTAATTTAATTTTGATAATTGATAGTGATTGGGGTACTCATTTATTATAATGACGTGTTTAAGCGGATGTTTGTCATTAGTTTCAGAGTCGAATAGGGATTTTGTTAAGTTTGTTTTTAATATTTTTGTGCTTGGATATGGTCTTGGTAAAAGGTTGCATGTCTAAAACATCGTTTATAGCCACTTTTTATCTTAATCACGTGTTTAAGTGGTTGTCATTACTTTGAATGTCAAAAAGTGATTAAGTTAAGTTTGAATAATGTATTTGTGTACTTAAAGGTGGTCGTGCTGAAAGATTGCGTGTTTAAGATTTGCAACAGCCTTAAATTAAAGATAACTATTCATTTATGTAATTTTACAAGTTTAATCAGTTCAAAATAGATAATTAGTCATCCAATATTCCAAAATCAGATGTATTTTATTTCAATTAGTGTGAAATAAATCGCTTAAGTCCTGAAACCATCGTTTGTACCCACTTTTTAAACAGAAGCACATGTTTAAGTGATTGTTTGTCACTACATGGAGTGTGTAATTGTGATTTTGTTTCAGTTTTAATGAAGTATTTGTGTGTTTGGAGGTGTTTGTGGTGAGAGTTTGCGTGTTTCAGACTTGAAACACCCAGAAAAATAGAGAAAACTACTCATTTAAGCAATTTTACGAGTTTAATAAGATCAAATTGATAATTAGACATCTAAAATTCCAAAACTGTTGAATTTCACTTCAAATAGTGAGTAATCAATCAATTAAGTCCATAAACCTCGTTTGTCACCACTTTTTCCACAGAATCACATGTTTAAGTTATTGTTTGTAACTGCATGGAGTGTTTAATTTGAATTATTAGTTTAAATGAAGTGTAGGTGTGTTTGGAGGTGGTTGTGGTGAGACAGTTGCGTGTTTCAGACTTGCAACAGCCCAAAAAGATATAGATAACTTCTCATTGAAGCAACTTTCCGAGTTAAATCAGATCAAAATTGATAATAAGTCATCAAAAATTCCAAAATTTCAAAATTAGTTGTAATTTACTTCATTTTTTACATAAAGATCGTTTGTAGCCACTTTTTTTCACAGAATCACATGTTTAAGTGATTGTTTGT
>CP045900.1:11671716-11697618 GCA_013387185.1 Caligus rogercresseyi
CATACAGGATAAAAAGAGTTTGAATAACATCGTCACACCATCTCCATATTTAAGTCGGCATCCCTCCTTTAAGATATAACACTGCTGATCTCTTCTATCAGAGTCGTTGATTCCAGGCTTGTTGATCGGAGTTTTTTCTGATCGGCGATCAATAGCGATATAGCGATATTTGATCGCTGATCGGAGTATCGCAAAGGTCCGATCTTTATATCTTTTGATCGTAAGAAATCACTAAAAAATAGCAATCCGATCAATTTGTATAAATAACAAAAAAGAAAAAAATGTTTGTAATAAGGATTTTTTGATACAAATTCTACATTCTTAAAACTTAATTAGCCGTCACACACGACCAAAATCCGTTCACACAACTAATATTTGTTCAGAAAACACAAAATACAGACAGCCACTAATAGAAAAAGCCAGTGAGTGCTATCCGAATAATTTTTTTTGTCCTAAATATACAGACAGGCGTCTATGGAGAAGTCATTGTTTTGGAGCTCATCGGCTATGAGAAACATTATTCTAGCATCTCCTGTCTCTTAAAATATGCACATATGTCAATTATGGAGCCGAGTGTTGGAGCTCATGGGCTATGAGAAACAATCAATCATTCTGATATTTTGTCCTAAAATATACAGCAGGTGCCTATGGAGAAGTCGTTGTTTTGGAGCTCATATGCTATGGCAGTGGTTCCCAAACTTTTGCTGCTGGGCCCCCCCTTTGTACAAAGAAATGTTTGCTCCCCCCCCCCCCTCCAAAAAAATAAATAAAATACACACGTTTTGTTCTCAGAGTCCATTGCTGTTTATTTCACACATTGTAATTAATACAAACCTCAACTTTTTTTTTGGTTTTTGTCCATTTTCTAGCAGGTTATTTAGTCTACTGCATTTATATTTTCATTCATTCGTTCTTCCCGCGCCCCCCCCCTGCAATTGCGCCCCCCCCCCCCCAGGGGGCGCGCCCCCACTTTGGGAACTACTGGGCTATGGGAAACATTTATTCTGGCATCTCTTGAACTGAAAAAGGATTAAAATATCCTACAGAAACTTTGGAATAAAGTAATCAATTTACGACCTTCTTCAGCTTATCCCACTCAATTCAAAGTAACATTTCTCAATGAGAAATTTAACAAAGAGCCAAAAGATTTCTTCTTAAAGAGACTGCCTCGTTTGATGACCAGTTATCCAGCCAGCTGTCTCAAGACGTTGAGCAAGAATGTATTTTTTTTTCTTCTAAACGTCGTAAAAGGTTGACACAGCTAAACAAGAAGTAGAGCGGTACTTGGCTGATGACTCGGAAGGGCTGGACATGATATTAGCCTACCGGAGGGTGAAAAAGGTCTTTCATAAATATAATGTCGTGCTTCCCAGTAGTTCAAGCAGCGAACGTTTGTTCTCCAAGGCCAAACGGATTCTGAGGAGGACTAAGCAGAGACTGCGGGACGAAAATTTTGAGAAACAACTTCTACTTATGTCTAATAAAGAGGCAAATGAAAAATGATCTGTGCAAACTTTATATTTTTTCTATAAGTACTTAATTTTTGATATAGTCGGATATTGTAAATAAATAAAATTGTTAAAGAAGGTGTGTCAATTGCTCATTTAAAAAAGTATGCTTATATCGGTATAATACTTAATTTAACTGGGAGTAAACTTTAGTGGGTGCTTGGACTGTCATATAAAGATGAATACTTATAAAGGTTTGACTGTATATACATTTAAATTTTTACTTATAATTAGTATTAAATAGGTATTTTTTTTGTTGATCGCAATTAAATTGATCAGATCGCTGATCGAAAAAATCCCTGATCGTGATCGCTATATCGCAAAGAATTTCTGATCGCTATTTTTGATCGGATCGCTATTTTTTTCCTGATCGCTCACAAGCCTGTTGATTCCTGTGATAGAGATCCCAATCGTAGTAATTCCTAGGAGAGGATACGATCGTGATCTCTACCAGGAGAGTCAATATATATATATATATATATATATATATATATATATATAAAAGTAAAAAATTTATAGATGCTCGAAATGATATTCTTTAATTCCCGATCGTAGTCCTTCATAGGAGAGGATACAATCGTGATCTCTACCAGGAGATTCAAATATATATATATATAAGTTAAAAATAATGATAGATGCTCGAAATGATATTTTTTTTATTCGACAGCCTGGTTAATGGACAAAACTGAAAAAAACTAGATCGACAATTTAAAAATCCTAGAAGGTTCACAACTTTTAACTATTCCTGATTCAACCAGGAATCTTTATTTGATGACAAGTAAATCAAGCTTATTTTTTCTACATACACTTTATATATAATTCTACTATTGTCAATATTCTAATAATTTCCAGTTAATATGTTCTTAAATACCACAAATGTGGATCCAGTTATCCCTTTCCTTCTGAGCAACAACTGTTTTAAAAACAAAAGTTTTATGTATCATAAATCATGATTATATCTAAACTTTCAAACTAAAAAAAGTTAAATCCTAATGAATTGATAAGCCGTTTGAACAATGTACAAACTTTTTTTATTTTCCTCATGTTGAAACAATATGCATGGCTCAAAACGTTTCCGTCAAATTAAAAATGCATTAAAACTTTGATTTTAATTTAAACAATATGGAAAATATAGGCCTGGATAGAAATTTTAACTCCTTGGCATGGGCCCAGTATGTTTCTATTTAAAAAACATATTACAATCATGCGAATCTTAAAAATATTACTTAACCATACGAGGGATGGTCAATAAGTCCATGACTTTTTAAATGAAGTAAGGTTTTTTTAATAAGAAGTAATTTTATTTTTAAACATAGTCTCCTATACACTTCGTCCAACGTTTCTCCAATTTTTTTATCCTTTTCAAAAAATAAGATTTCTCGAGTTCCTCAAAATATTTATTTGCATGTGAGATGAATTCATCGTTGGAATAAAGTTTCTTTTCACCAATCCATTTCTTAAGGTTCGAAAACAACAAATAGTCCCTCCAGGCTACATCCGGAGAATACGGCGGATGAGGGAGCAATTCATAAAGTAGTTTGCAAAACTTCGCCAAAATTCACTTTTCTCTATTTTCTCCACAATTCACGAAGTTGTTTGTCTTTTTAGTCTGTAAAACACAAACTAAAAGGAGCCGTGTTGCGAACCTAAATATAACGCAGGACTTATTGACCAGGCCTCGTATATATAGTATATAATTATATATATATATATATATATATATATATATATATATATATATATATATATATATATATATATATATATATAAAGTAAGTTTGCATCCATGCGTTAAATATTATGAGTTAACTTGATTTGCCAACATTTGGTGGTCTAAGACTTTTTTTAAAGTTTTAGATCCGAAAACAAAACGAAGCGTTGCTCGTATTTAGTTTGTCAACTTGTGTAAAATACTATATCCAAAAATCGATAGTTATTAGTATTTTTTTTCTTTTTCGTCTTTTAACAACACGTATTCTATGTGACAGTTATTTGGTTTCATGCATTTCTTGGGGCGCAGTTGTTTAAGACATTCTTGCGAAATATGTTAATAATGGTTTTCATCTCCTCCATGATGGTACTCTTATGGCTCTGGGGTTCTCTTCGAAAGCTGTGTTATCCCCAAGGAAAGTGTGAGAAAGTCGTTCGCAAGGAGTTCGACATGCTTTGTGTCGAAGCGAAGTCGGTCCCTGGGTATGTTCCGTAAGACTATCATGATAACGCTGATGAACGATATTAGGACTTACACATTAATAATACACCTAAGCAATACCTCAAGATTGGATTAAAGTTTGATCAAAGACTCAACCTAGGATCCTACTCTTAAGCAAACAGAGGAATGCATATTTTTTTTAAAGAAGGAGAAACATGATTTAAATATATCTTAAAGTTTCTGGGCATTTAACTCAAAATGGCAAAATATCTACAATCAATTTGCTAGCTTTAAAAATATATACGATTTAAAGACTGGCAAAAATGATTTTTCATTAATAAAAAAAGAATTTTAGTTGAGAGTTGTAAAATATGTTGAAAAATAAATACTTAAAATATGTATTTTTACATGGTAAAGTATCCGAACTAAAGAAAATTAGATGTTTAACAAACTATTTCTTCGGGTTTTACTAGCCTATATTGAATACTATTTTTTTTAAATACATGTAAGCAATTGTTCTATGGAAAAATTTAAAGACTCCAAAAAATAAACAGGTTAAAATGTATAAAAATATTCTGAAAATGTGGACTTATCTTTAAAACTATGACTTTTATATTCAGATATAGTATCGTAGAATTAATCCTTTTTTACTATCCCTCCCCATCAAAATATTAAATTTGTATTTAAGAAATTGTTCCAAAATCAAATTAATAATAGTTCTATTGCGTTTAATTATTTGTGCAAACGAATCGCATTTTAACATATTGATTTATAAAATTCGTACATGGATATGGATAAAAGAGTAAAAATGCTTAAAAGCAATTTTAAATCTATATAAAAGAAAAATAGAAATCCTAATTTACGCCCTTTCTCTTCAATATTTATACCATATTAAAATATTTTATTAAATTTCCAATAATGTAGAATCAGCAAAAATGTTGTATTTTCTTTACATCTACTTACAGCGGAAATGCTCCATTAATTTTACACTATGATTGACGAATATATATATATATATATATATATATATATGTGTGTGTGTAATCGAGTATATTTACCATTGGGCACATTAGTTACATTTGTAACTAGTCTAGAAATAAATAATAAAAAACAACAAAGTTATAAAATTATAAAAAATAAAACAAATAAAACAAAATGCCCATGCAGGATGGATTATATGGGGACGCTGCGTCCAATGGCCCTAGCTGCGGTCCTGGCAGTGTGGAGGGTAGTGGCCGACCTCAAGGCCTTAGACAAGTTCCACACTGATATTGCATGACATGCAAGAGTAGCTGTCTCCCTCCAAAGTGGGTATACCACTGGAGTCGTGGACCTCATGGCCTCCTCGGGATGGGGAAGACGAAATCACCAACCGGGTTCCTGGCACCGCCGTTGGAGTAAAAGTATTTCCAGGTCTCCATGGCCACCGCCTTGGCGGCCACCTCGTTGAGGGAGGGAAGGCCTGCTCTCTCAAGGAGATCCCCGATGTGGATGTGATCCCGTCTTTTACATCCAACGATGCTCCTGGCGGGTCATTTATGGCGACTTGCACAGCATGCAAATATGTATGTATATTTGTATATTATATATATATGTATATTTGTATATATAAAAATATATATAATTGTGAGTAGTAGAATTTTTTAATGAACCAATCATACAAATATATGTAGTACTATATTATGGGAAGAGCAGCGATTTTTCTACGACTGCTGATAAATTTGAAATTTTAAAAGTCTACTGAATACCGCTACCGACTCCAATATGATTTTGTTAAGCAGTAGCGAAATATATTTTTATCTGAAAATGAATTGCATGCCACCTCCTCCCGTAGATTCATGTTTTCAGAGTAGATTCATATTTTCAAATATCGATGCCGCATATGGGTGATAGATTTAAAAAATCTACCAATTGAATACATCTTGCGTCTGAACACATAAACTTTGTAAGAACACATTGTCTATGAATTCTATTTTGTTACATAAGCATGTAAATGATGGTTGATAGATCAAGACAATCTTTCATTCACCTAAATAAATACGTGCATCTTTTTTGTTTGTTTATTTTCCAGATTGGACCCAGCTCACCACAGTACATATTTTTTGTTCGACGTCCTATAGCTTAGTATTTTTTTGCCATTCAATCGCCTCTCATGTTCTCAATTTCAATACTACATAATTACGTTTTGGGATATTTCACAAAAAATGCCTATTTCAAAACATTAATTTCATGTGAATTTTTTTATGTATATAAAAACAAAACTAAAATGGAATCATCGAGATCTTACCAACATTTTGCGTCAACTCAATTTTCTGCAGCATAGAAATTGAATGACGTAAAAAAATACCACATAAGTTTACTAAATTACTTTGGGGTCCGTTAAGTAAAACTTACCATTATTCGATTTCGTTTAAACTTTCACAAGATGATCTAATTGCACTATGGTAAGATCTTAGGGGGAACCAACTCTCAAATCCGAAAAACGTAAAATAGAAGACCTATATATATATATATATATATATATATATATATATATATATATATTATATATATATATATATATATATATATATATATATATATCTATAGATATATTATATATATAATATATATATATATATATTATATCAGACTTGTTGATTGATTGTTCATTTACTATCGTTCAAGAACGATGAACGACGAACGACAAAGTTTTTGACGAACGATTAGGAAAATTCCTTGTCGTTCGTTTTTGGCGCCAAAAAAGACAAAGATTTTAATTTTCGTGGGACAAATTTCCTTTCTAAAAAACGTCATCACTTTTTGTTCAGAAATTTCTTTCTAATAAAAAATGTCGTTAATTTTTTTCAGAATGGCGAACGACAAACGAACGATGAACGACAATTTTTCACGAACGTCAACAAGTCTGATATATATATAAATATATATTATATATATATATATATATATATATAATATATATATATATATATATATATATATATATATATATGTATAATATATATATACTATATATAATATATTATATAAATATCAAGTGGTAACTTCGTTTTCCTCCATTTTCTATGTCTTAACGTCAATGTGATGATCCATTGATAATGAATTATAAACCATCACTATGTCCCTGAGATTGAGTAGTTGCTTTATTCAATTAATATAATTATGTGATATAGGAGGAGGAGGAGACCATTTAGATGATTCTTCAATGAGAAGAGATAATTTGTGTTTTTTAAGAAATATATATTCTTATTCTATGCACATCATGGGGAAAAAGACCAAAGCAAGCTTTACATATGTAAAGGCCCACCCTCCATTGAACCAATTCATCATCCTCTCATATAATTCCTTATCCTCCCTCAAATATGTATTGCATGCAAAGAGCAAGCCACAAGCTTGGGGTTTCATTGTAAATGTACTTTTTGGCTTTTATTTCTTCAATGAAGAGCGGAGGAACGAAGGAAAAAACCCTCCTTATTTTTAAATGCAGAACCCAATTTCAAAGGCATTTTGAAAATATTATCTTCGTCTTAACCGCAAACAAACACAATGTTGTCTATTTAATGTAAGAAATAATCATAATAATACGTTTATTTCATATACAACATATATTTTCGCGAAAGATTATTGAGCCAAGCGACTATGCATAATTTATAGTCTCATGGCTTATAGTATAAATGATTGTGTGTGCGTTACTTTCATCTCATTTTTGGTACATGGTTTGAAAAACAACGCTTTTATTGGTGGATTACCAACTCATTTATGTATGTGATTAGTGTCAAAATTTATTATTGATATTCAATATAAAAGCTGTTGATGTGCAACAGCTGTTGATGTATTACTCTCTAACGGGATAATACAATACCCTGTATAGATTTACGATGGGGAACGGAAAATTGCCAGCAGGGAAATTGCCTGCAATTTTCTGTAGTTATATATATATATAATAAAATAAATAAATATATATATATATATATATATATTAGGGTTGTTCTTATTTTTCAAATGTTTGAAATGTTAGCGACTTGTGGATTTTCTGTTTCTTGGTGATAAAAGAAGACGACATACAAAGTTTGAACAAAATCGGTCAACATTACGAGGTCGCGCAACGAGGTCAAAGTTTTAAAAATTTAGTAAAAATATAGTTTTCCGCAAATTTCTTCAAATGGTGGACGTTACAGACTTCAATAAAATATTATTAATTTAAAGGAAATCTAATTTACTACCAGACGTATGTTTGATGTTTTTTAATAAAACAAAGTTTTCAGTAAAAACAAAGCAAGAAAGGGAGTGTGTATTGTTAGCTTATTTCATAGCTTTTTTGTATCAATTAACTTCACTCGCCTGTAGAAGATGACTTGTTCGCTTCAGAGTAAAATAGTACTTTTAAGTTTAGTAAAACTTTAGATGATAAATCCAAAAATGACCTTGGTTGCATTCTATCAATTCAGAATTCAGTACAATCTGAGTTTACATCATATGATTCAGAGCCTGTATTGACCTATAAGAAATCGATTATGAAAAAATAAATCATAATGTGTTTCTTAGATTTGCGTCAAGGTATCCTCTCAAAATTTTACTTTGTCTCTGACGCATTTATAATCCATTATATGCGTCATTTTGTACGCGAGATAGGCTTTTTTAATGTACATATAACTCTCTACTTATTAAATTGACATGATTTAGTATACCAAAATATTAAAGCTGGTTAACCAAGCTTTCATTTGATATATTTGTGTTCTAAAAAATCGCTATACTTTAAGAGATATAAGCAAATACGTACTCTCCCCCAAAAATTGATCTTTTGATATGAGAATATACGATTACCATTTGGTAACGGCAGTTAGTGTAACCTGGATAGGAAGAAAAAAGAAGGGAGAGAAGTGAGGCAAATACTCCCTCCCTTCTCTTTCTCTTTCTATCCAGGTAACACTAACAGCATTACCAGATGGTAATCGTATATTCTCATATCAAAAGATCAATTTTTTGGGGAGAGTACGTATTTGCTTATATCTCTTAAAGTATAGCGATTTTTAGAACACCATATCAAATGAAAGCTTGGTTAACCAGCTTTAATATTTTGGTATACTAAATCATGTCAATTAAATAAGTAGAGAGTTATATGTACATGAAAAAAAGCCTATCTCGCGTACAAAATGACGCATATAATGGATTATAAATGCGTCAGAGACAAAGTAAAATTTTGAGAGGATACCTTGACGCAAATCTAAGAAACACATTATGATTTATTTTTTTCATAATCGATTTCTTATAGGTCAATACAGGCTCTGAATCATATGATGTAAACTCAGATTGTACTGAATTCTGAATTGATAGAATGCAACCAAGGTCATTTTTGGATTTATCATCTAAAGTTTTACTAAACTTAAAAGTACTATTTTACTCTGAAGCGAACAAGTCATCTTCTACAGGCGAGTGAAGTTAATTGATACAAAAGCTATGAAATAAGCTAACAATACACACTCCTTTTTTCCTTTGTTTTTACTGAAAACTTTGTTTTATTAAAAAACATCAAACATACGTCTGGTAGTAAATTAGATTTCCTTTAAATTAATAATTATTATTGAAGTCTGTAACGTCCACCATTTTGAAGAAATTTGCGAAAAACTATATTTTTACTAAATTTTTAAAACTTTGACCTCGTTGCGCGACCTCGTAATGTTGACCGATTTTGTTCAAACTTTGTATGTCGTCTTCTTTTATCACCAAGAAACAGAAAATCTACAATGTTGCTAACATTTCAAACATTTGAAAAATAAGAACAGCCCTAATATATATATATATATATATATTGCCCACAATTTTCTGTATTGCAATTAGTTTTTACAGCCTGTCAGGCCTTTTCAACATATGGCATGTAAGATTGAGTATAAAGATTACATATGGAGTACCAAACATGTAGACGGATTCCACCGTTCACACATATTATGGAATATGGGGTTTCAACCCCTCCGCTAATGGACCACAACTATGTGATCTGTGATACGTGTCTGTTCTCTGGTATGAACATTTCCGGGAAAGAGAGGGCAGCC
The DNA here is from genome assembly GCA_013387185.1 of Caligus rogercresseyi. Lineage (NCBI taxonomy): Eukaryota > Metazoa > Arthropoda > Copepoda > Siphonostomatoida > Caligidae > Caligus > Caligus rogercresseyi. The sequence continues at coordinate 11,681,427 of CP045900.1, forward strand.
ATTTTGCATTCAACTGCTTCTTCCTCTGTGCTTGATGTTATTTCTTACTTCATCCCCGGCTTAGAGATACTTGTCTATATATCTAGGAAGTGAGCTTGCCTGTAATATGAGCATTACGTGGGAAAGAGTGGGTGGTTCTTATTCTTATTATCATTTAATCATCAGTGAGCAATGAGCATCTATAAAGATTTATCCCTCACTATATCTGTCGTGTGTTTTATTTTAGGTATTCTATTAGGTCGATCATCAGAGTGGGTTGTCTTATACAGTTTATAGTACAGTCCACTTGTCTCGATATTCGTTCCCTTTTGTTTCTTCTATTTCATATTTTATAAAACTTAACTTCATTACCTCTGCCGAAGGAGGTATTGTATTTCACTGGCGTTGGTTTGTTGGTTGGTTTATTTGTCAGCAAATAACTCAAAAGTGTAGAACGGATTCGGATGAAACTTTGTGGAGTTGTTGGAATGCCAAAGGAACAAGTGATTAAATTTTGGCATCTCTGAGTGCTTCTTTAAGATGCAAATGTGCTAAATACTAATGAATATTTCAAGTTAGCCTACTCTACCAATAGATGTCGCTGTGCTGTGCTCTTCTCTTTGATGAACTGGAACGCCCCATATAATCACGTGTGTAGAGTTAAAGGAGCAGTATGTAGAGTTAAAAAGACAGTGCCTAGAGGGTGGAAATGACAAAAAGACCAAGTGATTCATTTGGTGGAGATCGGCGGAGGTTTGCACTCTCTGAGTGTATACATGCCTCTAGTTCTTAATATTGGATGTAAGATTTATTTTTAACTTGGGAGATTAGACAAATCATAAAGAAACTATGTGAGGCTATATTACTTACATAGGGCACTTTTTCTTTGCTTGACTAGTCCAATGAATAATATAATAACCCCCCAATATTCCAAGCCCTAAATGAGATAAAGTGTCGACTATATTTTCTTCATGGATAAATAATTGCTTTTTTGGATTATTGCATTTTTTTAAAAGAATAAGGCGGCTTAGGGCTTCTTTTTGGGTGCAAATAATAGCATATATATAAGCACTCTCATAACGCTTCTTTCAAAACCATAAATATGCATTAAGAGTTATCCTCTCAGAAGAAGAAGAAAAGGAATCCTAGCAAAGCGTCTGGCAATTTCTCAATGGAGGCTTAACAGAGTTGCTTATTTACATATATTATTCTAGATTATTTCACATTGAATTATTAGGCTTAAATTGAGTGGTCCTTCTATTTGAATATAATTAAAATTAAGTATTTCCTTGACATATCATTCAAATTCATCCAATTGTGAGGACCATCTATGCCAAGTATGTTAGCCCTGTCTTTCATTTTACACCCTTCAAATGTAGTAGAAGTAGATGTTTTTTATTTATTTATAATATTTAAAACCCCTCCAATAATAGGTTTCATATCCATCCAATGTCGAAGTGATAGCCCTTTTTTTCATGCCCATTTATGTGAATTGTATGAATTCATATTTTAAACTTACGCTTATGGACTCTGGGTCGATCCTTCTGCCTTGAGACCCTTTGACCCCTGACCTAAAGTATCAATTACACAAAGACTCATAATATCGAGCAATTTCCTTTTATTGGAATCATACTAATAATAAGATATTTGCATTTATCTCTTTAACATTCTATATCATATTTCTACGATACAATGGAAATATAAAAGCCATGAATTCGCATACACCCATGTGTTGAGTCAACTTTGAGACACCAAACAATAGTAGGTTAGAAACTTCATACCATCAAAAAATTTCATAAACATTCAAACATTTCAAAAGCATATTCAGACTAATTGATACGTTTTGATGATATCATTTGCATTGTATAACTATATTTAACATGAACTCAGTATGAAAATGAATTCTGGCTTTTATCTATATTAACATTCAGAGCAACGTTAGTATACATTTTGCCATGATGTCAAGTTAAATAGATTTATAAAATGAATATATTTTAGCCTCTGTAAATAAGTAAACCCCAACTTTGGCTATAAAAAAGGTCTTCTCATTGTGGTATGAAGACGCAAATATAAATATAAAAACTCTCAAGGCTAAACGTTGCATAACAATAATGGTGTTTTTATTTATTTTGTAAAGTTAGATGGCCAATAATTCATGGACATTTCAAGACTTTTTGCAATTTTTTTTTCTTATTATATTTTAACTTGTGAAATCCTTAATCCTCTCTAGGAACCGATTGTGCCCTTGGTCAATGGTAAATGGTTCTGCAATCTAACATCAAATAGAAACCAATTGATTCATAGTCAAAGTGAGAATTTATCTATTACATTTGATCACCTTGAACTAAGGAAGTAAATTAGTGCCACCTTTGCTATTCAATCTAAGCCAAGATGTATTTTATAAACCGGGAATATTTAACACAAATATATATATATTGTCCTCTTTGAGACAAGAGAAAGAACGTATGCCCGCCCCATCTGGTGACGTATTTATCTAAGAAAGGAAAGAGGGACAGATAGGAGCAGAGAAAAGAAGATAATCTACTTCAACAATATAGATATTTTTTTATTTGATATTACATGAAGCCCAGAGTACCACTTCCTTCACTCACTAAAAAAATAAATATCCATCACATTATGGCTTCACGTGAAATAGATTCATACCATCGATCCATATATGACCAAAGGATCCTTAACAGGGAAGAAAAACTTGCTCGATTGCGAGAGTTCTTTGAGACGTAGAATCATTCTAAAATGGCTGCCTCACAAGGTGAATGAGACAAGCAATTGAGTCTTGAAAAAAAAGGAATAAATTTCTGTGATGTCAATTTTATGCTTCATAAAAAAGTAAATTGCTTTTTTCTTACCAATGACGTCACAGGATATTTCTCCCTTTTTCTAATCCCTGAACCTTTTGTATTTTGACTTAGACTACGCAAGTTTAAAACAACAAATATATACTATCTTTTCTTCAATGTTTCATAAGCTTCAATAATATATTATACTGTGGCGATCTCCCCTTAAGAGTTTCTTTATGAATTATAATTTAATATATATTAAATTATATTCCGCTAAGTAATATTTACATAAGAATGTGCTAGAAAAACCCACTTACTAATTCCTTTCTTCCCAACGCCACTCCATCAGCAGTACAAATTCATCACTTTATTCGTCGTCATAAAATGGCTTCCATCATTTTGAATACTTTTCTTTCCCGCCTTTATTGGAACCATTGTGCATTCAGTCATTAGATGATCGATGATTCATGGAATGCCAAAGGGTATTTCATTGAATAAGAAGGATGGGACCATATTATATAATCACAAAATATTTGACTTCTTTACACAAGTAATAAAGAATTCCTTCAAAATACTATCATGCTAGGATTCACCCTCTTTTTTAAAAGAGTCATAAGCATGTATTCTATTTGACAGGTCACAAATATAGATCCTAAAATACTCACGAGGAATATCAATTAGAGTGGGGATTTGCAATATAAAAGGTCCATATGGCCCATTGTATTGCAAAGGGATTTAGCAGAATAGGCGAGGGAGGAGGCATTATATAAAAATTGAAATTTCGTGCCTCAAACTATGTGCTTCTCAAAAATATATATTCCTTAGAGCAGAAGGAGTTTTTTTATGCAAATAAAAAAATCTCTATTTCAATAGTCTAATTGCTATCCCTGTACACTAGGGGGTATTATAGAAACCTAATATTAAGATATCAAAATGTATCCCCCGCGAAAGTTGCGTCATAAGAAACTAAATTATCGTAGAAAAATGGATTTTGGTTTGACCCCCCCTTACCCCCCCAAATTGCGTTGAAAGGTTTCGTTATGAAGCAAAACTTTTTTTATTACTTATTTTAAAAAAATTAGTTTACAAAATTTAGCTATGATCAATTTATGACTTGTTATGTTTGGCAAATTTTCGTCAAGTAGTATTTAAAGCCAATAAATGAACATAAGTGCCGACGCACCAACCATTTTTAAATAACAGCTCCTACTAGGGTTCTTTTATAGTTTCAAGAAGGAAAAAGAAAATGAGGGTACTCATATTGATGTTTTTAAGTTATTTTTTAAATACGTTTGCTTTTCACATCTTAATTTTTATACAGTACACATGGTTGAGAATATAAATCTATGACGTTGATTATATCCATAAACTTTTTCAGATAATAATTTAATGACGAAAAATGTTTTCTCAACTGATAAAAAGAAGATATTGTTAAAAATAATTTGTTATTTAAAAATTTAACTCTTATTTCTTTAAAAAAATATTTTTAGAACTCCACCATGAATATATTGATCACGTATTACTAAAAAGGGGCACAGCGGAAGATCAAGCGAAATAACTACTTTCAGTTATCGAAGAACATAAAAGACTCGACACTTTGGTCACTGTTTGTGTTACGGACGCAACACCAATGTCAGAATATGGTAAGGAGTAATAAAAAGACTCGATTTATGTCTTAAAAGACCACTTCAGTGGATTATTTGTCCTCTACACATGAATGAGTTACCTTTTAGAGAAGTTTTTAAACATTTAGATGGCGCACAAAAAGGACCTCGGACTTATGAAGGTACTATAGGAAAATTTATAGGACTTTACCAAAAATTCAATAAAAAGTTTTTAAATACTTGTAGGAAAAGTAAAATATACTTAAATCAAAGTTTACCGTATTCTTTAAGCTCAGATAAAATATTTATACGACATTACATTAGGACTACAAACAGGAAAATTTCGAATTCAAGCTTTTGCTACAGGTCTCCAGGAGCATTACATGAGGCAAAATGTCTTACCAAAGCCACAGAATTTTAAGATCCTATATTTCACAAAAAAGTCCATGTGAGTCTCACATAAAACTTGTAAAATGTATAATGCCCTATAGCTCCTGCAGCGATTAATGAACTCTCGAAAACATTAATTAGAAAGTACTCGGGATTTGGAGTGTCTTTTAAAGGTGTGTAATCCTTATTTGATTTAAATTATCAGCTTTTTGCTGGTCCGTTTTAGATATAATAATATAAAATATAAAAAAGATGTGTGAGACATCTGGTCGACCTTACGCTGACGACGTAACTCTCATGGTAGAAGCCAGCTCAGAAAAACAATTAGTAAAGAGAATTGAAATACTGCCTCGTCCTTTACCAAATTCTAACATAATTCCGGTCTGAAAATTAATTACAACAAGACGGCCATACTCCCGTTGGGTTCCTGGACTCCAGATAGTTCTTCTTTAATTCATAGTTGTCGGGTTGTGTCTTCTGTATGCATTCTTGGTATTGAATGGAGGAAAAATGGTGTCTCAGAGGGTAATTGGTCTCAAATGAGTCGGATGGTTTATAATAAAGTGAGGCAATGGCGCAATCTTTCTCTGCAGAAAAGGATCGACCTATATAATACCCGAGTGATTCCACTGGTGATGTATAGAGCCACATCCATCCCGTTTATTGCTGAATTAGCAATAGTAGAGGAAGACTCTTGGCTGCGCACTCTTTTTCATAAGTCATATCTACCCTCCTTAAAACGTCCTAAATTTTTTTCTGGAGGTGGGCTTTGTCAGTTAGGCTCTATCTTACCCAAATGTTATCTACGAATCGTAGAAGAAATGGGCGTTTTACACGACAAAGACTGGAGAATATTTTATACATTCTCCGAATTTTACAATTGGTTCCATATGGGTACTCCTTTAACGAATTCTGATTTGGAAGCATTTTCTCCCTTTTTAGCTTCAATACAAAGAATCATATGGACGGTTCTGCCTAATTTCTTTTCTGATACTGTTGTGGATGTAATTTATGAAAACAGGGAAAAAGAACCTTTTCTCAAAAATTTGGATCTCCTGTTGCATTAGAGAGAATCGCTTTATCTCAAAATATTCTGACAATCCATAACCTGAGATCGGCTCCTGTCTTCAATGTAGGTAGGTTTCGATTTCCTTTAGAACGTTCATGCAATGATTTTAGTCCGTCCAAGCCTTGGTTTTTAAAATTTTATTCCCATAGTGAAGATTCCTTTGGATCTATATCAGAGAGCTTCATACAATTGCGTGATCTCCCTCAATCATGGAAACAGAGGATTTTTCGGTCGACGTGTGGTATAATTGATAGTGCCAAATTTACAGCTCAGTTTCAGATTTCTGCTCGTTTACTTAGATTTTATTACCCTTGCAATAACTGTGGGGCTTTATTCAACTCAATCATTCATGCCTTTGCTGAATGTCCTGTTCTTATGGTAGTCAAGCGTTTTATTCAAATAAATGTGTGCGAAAATGAAATAATTACCTCAAATCTTATAAAAGCCTTTATTTTGTTTGGTGTTTATAAACGTAAATATAATGCTCCCCCCTATCCAAAAAGCTATTGACACAGCACTTTTAAATATAAAATCGTTAGTTGCAAAAAAAATTACGACAAACCTTTCATCGAGGTCGAGGACCTAAGGGCAATAATCATTGGAGCCGCCTCCCGCTACTCAGCTCTGCAAATTAAGATTCCGAACGCAACATCAGATGATTGGAAATGGGCTGGAAATGTCGTCCGATTCGTACCATCGATATCAATTCATTTTTTAAAATCAGCCAAGAGGATCTTAAGAAAATATCGGCGTTTTTTAAGGAACAAATAAATTGTCATTTTATATTTAGGTCATCACTTTTTAATAGTAAATTTGAACTATAACGTTCATTTATGTTTTTACGCAACTGTTGAAGAGAGTTTTATTTTATACATATTTATTTGTATTTTAGTGTAGTTTGTATTACACTGTATTGCTTATTACAAATATTGAATAAAACTTCGTGACCGAAAAAAAAAAAATACTAAATTTTTACGCTCCTATATGGTTTCAAACCAAGTTAAATCCTCTTTTATTGAGGGCTCAAAGCACTATCAATCGCCATAACTTTAATACAAGAGATTGATGAAAATTAAGCCCCTATACTTTTAACTAAAATGTTTATTTATGTTATGTATTTTTAAAACAATTTTCCTATTTTATATTCTGTTTCATGTTTATTGTTTTTATATATACATTCAAGCTGAATAAAGATCTTACCGTGGAGAAAAAAAAATTAGCCCCTTCAATAGAAAAAGTACTCAAGAGAAACGCTTTTTTGCCCACCCTGAAAATAAATTTGCTAGAAGGCCTAACCGATAAATAAATGGAAACAAGAATATTTACCCTGGAAAAGTTTTTGTTTGCAAAAAGAATATTAAAAACAAGAATTTTCAAAAACCCAAAACTATCAGTTGTAATTCTAAGAATTTTTTAAATCTTATCGACTGGTCAAATATAATTTTGTCTGTTCCTCCAATTGTGCCTGAGGAAGATCTTATAAAGCAAAAGAACATCCTTTAAAAAATAATAAGTATCCTTGCCATTCACAATCAGTGGAAAGAGCTGTAAAACTAGTAACGGAGGCATCTGCAAAAGTTTATGTATATAATCAACGTCATAGATTTATATTCTCAACCATGTGAGGGAGTTACTGTATAAAATTAAGATGTGAAAAGCAAACGTATTTAAAAATAACTTAAAAACACCAACATGAGTACCCTCTTTTCTTTTTCCTTCTTGAAACTATAAAAGAACCCTAGTAGGAGCTGTTATTTAAAAATGGTTGGTGCGTCGGCACTTATGTTCATTTATTGGCTTTAAATACTACTTGACGAAAATTTGCAAAAAATAACAAAGTTATAAATTGATCATAGCAATATTTTGTAAAATTAATTTTTTTCAAAATTGAAAGAACAAAAAAGTTTTGCTTCTTAACGAAACCTTTGAACGCAATTTTGGGGGGGTAAGGGGGGGGGCAAACCAAAATCCATTTTCTACTATCATTTAGTTTCTTATGACGCAACTTTCGCGGGGGGATAAATTTTGATATCTTAATATTAGGTTTCTATAATACCCCCTACTGTACACACTTACGTGAGTTCTTTTTCTCCTTTCTTTCAATACACATACTTAAATTCCATGTTGGTTCTCGTCTTATTGAATTCCAAGAGTGTGTTATGTATAATGATAATTTAATTAGTGCACGTGCATTCATCTGCTGTCTTGTAAAGCACATTTTTTATAATTCGTGGATGTTCGTCATATGTTCGAGGAAAAAAAGGGAGAATGGAATAATACTAAAGAAGAAGCTCAATTAGTATACACGCTATGATTAAGCTTAAATATTTAAAAATATTTTTTAGGGAAATGTTCGCGGAAAATGGTATAAATTTCCAAAATATAAATGAGGAAAGTCAGTAAACATCGTTTACAGTATGATATAAATGTTATACTTACAGGACCATAGGTCATGGTTTGAGCCCCGAATATACTATATATGTGATGTCCCAAATACAGCTGAACGATGTTTCTCTGCTAATTGGAGGGAATAAGCTCTCTATATTTTTATATCTCTATGAGAAGAGCATAGAGATATAAAAATATAGAGAGCTTATTCCCTTCAATAGCATAGAACATCGTTCAACTGCATTCTGTGTCCAATATAAACAAATAATTGGACTACGTCATTGTAAGCTGATTTGCTTATATTGGGCACAAAAACGTATTCCTCTGAAAAATCCAAGAAACCCTCTATGTCTTTATATCTCTATGTCCAAGAGTAAAAGTAGGATATATAACTGTAAATCTAGTCAAAGTCTTTTGATTTATTTGCTAATAAGTAACACATCTTTATTTATCTTTCATAATTATTCGACATAAATTCAATTCCTAATACCATTCGACAAAATGACAATCTTTCTTGATTAAAACATTTAAGTGGAGTTCTAAATTTTCTAGTAGGGGATCGTTTAAAAATCTTAATTATTTGTAGACTCTTGTCAAAGTCTGATTGTTATAAAACTATAAGAGGTCTTCCGCACAAATTGGGGCCTTTTCAAATTAGTCTAAATGAATTACATGCAAGCAAAATGTTGAAACTATTCCTTATTCTAATGTTATAAAGATGCTCACTATTTTGTTCCTGTATTTCTTCAGGTAAGTGTATATAAACATTTTTTAATATTCTTTTTATAGAAAGAAGAGGCCCCATCCTCAATATCCTTATCTATTGTGTATAAAATAAGAAATACATAACACAGTATAATATTTATATATGTATATGGTGTGAAGCAAGGAGGGTACCAACGTGAAAACTAAATCAAGAACAACAAAGGCAATGCATTAAATTACAATGCAGTCTTTTCTTCTTTTTATCCAGACCCAAATATTTTTGTCTCCGGGGGTTTTCTTCTTTTTTATTCAGAATTTTATACTGAAAAAAAAAAAATATATATATATTACAGGGGTGGGTGGCCGAGCGGGAGTACCGGAACTATTCCCGGTGGGCCGCTGGCCTCAAGATCATCAAAGACACGGACCGTTGACAGCCTCCTAATGGCATTTGGGGCATGTATAGCCGCGAGGGCACAATTGTCCCGGTAGATACATTCTTCCCAGTCCGTTCCTGTATATATATTAGGGTTGTTCTTATTTTCAAATGGTTTGAAATGTTAGCACCATTGTAGATTTTCTGTTTCTTGGTGATAAAAGAAGACGACATACAAAGTTGGAACAAAATCGTCTCCATTCAGAATCCATTATATGCGTCATTTGTACGCGAGATAGGTTTTTTAATGTACATATAACTCTCTACTTAATTAAATTGATATGATTTAGTATACCAAAAATATGAAAGCTGGTTTAACCAAGCCTTCTTTGATATGTTTGGTGTTCTAAAAATCGCTATACTTTAAGAGATATAAGCAAATACGTACTCTCCCCAAAACTTGATCTTTTGATATGAGAATATACGATTACCATTTGGTACGGCGGTAGTGTACCTGGATAGAAAGAGAAGGGAGGAGCTATTTTGCATCACTTCTTTCCCTCTTTTTTTCTTTCTATCCAGGTAACACTAACAATTACCAAATGTTAATCGTATATTCCTCTATCCAAAGAATCAATTTTTGGGGGAGAGTACGTATTTGTTTAAATCTCTTAAAGTATATAGCGATTTTTAGAACACCAAACATATCATGAAAGCTTTGGTTACCAGCTTTAATATTTTGGTATACTAAATCTGTCAATTTAATAAGTTGAGAAGTTATGTTACATGTAAAAAATCGCTATCTCGCGTACAAAATGACGCAATAAAATTATGTATGCGTCAGAGTGTAAAAATAAGAACCACCCTAATATATACATATTAGGTTGTTCTGATTTTTCAAAAGTTTGAAATGTTAGCAACATTGTGATTTTCTGTTTCTTGGTGATAAAAGAAGACGACATACAAAGTTGAACAAAATCGGTCAACATTACGAGGTCGCGCAACGAGGTCCAATAGTTTTAAAAATTAGTAAAAATATAGTTTTCCGCAATTTCTTCAAAACGGTGGACGTTACAGACTTCAATAATAATTATTAATTTAAAGGAAATCTAATTTACTACCAGACGTATGTTTGATGTTTTTTAATAAAACAAAGTTTTCAGTAAAAACAAAGAAAAAATGGAGTGTGTATTGTTAGCCTTTTTTATAGCTTTTTTTGTATCAATTAACTTCACTCGCCTGTAGAAGATGACTTGTTCGCTTCAGAGTAAAATAGTACTTTTAAGTTTAGTAAAACTTTAGATGATAAATCCAAAAATGACCTTGGTTGCATTCTATCAATTCAGAATTCAGTACAATCTGAGTTTACATCATATGATTCAGAGCCGTATTGACCTATAAGAAATCGATTATGAAAAAAATAAATAATAATGTGTTTCTTAGATTTGCGTCAAGGTATCCTCTCAAAATTTTACTTTGTCTCTGACGCATTTATAATTCATTATATGCGTCATTTTGTACGCGAGATAGGCTTTTTTAATGTACATATAACTCTCTACTTATTAAATGACATGATTTAGTATACCAAAATATAAGTGGTTAACCAAGCTTTCATTTGATATATTTTGTGTTCTAAAAATCGCTATACTTTAAGAGATATAAGCAAATACGTACTCCCCCACAATATAGATGTCAATTTAATAAGTAGAGAGTTATATGTACATTAAAAAAGCCTATCTCGCGTTACAAAAGACGCATATAATGGATTATAAATGCGTGAGATCGCTAATCAGTGACACTTTTCAAAAAAATCTCTCTCTCTCCCGTAATAATAAAGATATTCATAAGAAGGAAAAAATTTCAGGGAATGTTCATTGAATGTTCAAGATACAATTTAACGAATGAAATCCCCCTTGGCATCCACAACCTCCTCCAGGCGGGACCTCACCCTGCTGCAGGCGTTGACCACGGACTCCCTGTCGAAGTTGGCGAACACCTCCGTGATCGAGTTGATGAGGGACTGCTTAGTGCTATGAGGGGACCTGTTAGTGTCCCTCTCAGCCACGCCCCACACAAAAAAGTCCAGAGGATTCAGATCTGGCGAGCTAGGAGGCCAAACTTCCTTGCCCCAGAAGTGCGGGAAATTGTCCTCACACCAATCCTGCACCTTCTTGGCCGTGTGGGCTGGTGCACCATCCTGCTGCCAGAGGTAGGGTCTGTCCCCGGCCACCTGGTCCATCCAGGGTTTGACAATGTTCTTCAGAACATCAAGGTACACCTTGGAGTTGACCCTGAGGCCGGCCTCGAACACGTGGGGGGGCATGACGTCGCCCTTGTTGCTGATCACCCCGAGCACCATGACCGTCGCAGGAAACTTGGTGGCCATGACGATAGGGACTTCAGAGGGGTCAGAACAAAGCCAACGGTTGTTTTTCTTGTTGACCTTCTGGTCCTGGTTGAAGTTCTTCTCATCGGAATAAAAAATGAGCATGTCCTTGTCGGGTGGGTGCTTGAACTTGTTCAGCAGCGCCGCGGCTCTCTCGGCCCTCCTCTCCTTTGTCGCGGCACTCATGAATTGCCCCCTACGAAGTGAATAGGACTTGTAGCGGATGTCTTGCTTCACTATTTTCCTCACAAGGAAATCCGAGACAGACAGTTCCCTGGCTATCCCCCTCATGGAACGGCCAGGATCCTTGTCAATAATCTGCTGGATGTTGTCCACAATGTCGTCGTCGTGGGCATCACTGCGGCGTTTCCTCTTTCCATTGGTGACGTCGAACTCCTCCTCTTTCCCCCCGTCCTCAACGAACTTGTTGTAGGTCATTCGAAAGTTCCTGACCGTTCCATGGGGAATGTTGTTGAAAGTTGCGATCTCAATATTGGTCCGTCCGGCGCGGAAGCCGCACACCATGGCTCCCCTCCGCACGATCTGTTCAGTCAACAGCATCCTGAGGCCAACTGCAGCTGTTTCAGACAGATAGCCTAGGGGCAGGGGAATAAGCTGATACCAAAACCCGTTTCTGACACACATACAAGCCGAGTTATACGCATTTTGCCGAGTGTCATTGATTAGCGATCTCACCCTGTATATATAATATATATATAAATATGTATATATATATTAGGGGGTATTATAGAAACCTAATATTAAGATATCAAAATATTACCCATGCAAAGTTGCATAATAAGAAAGTAAAGATCGTAGAAAAATGGATTTTGGGTTGAACCCCCCCCCCCCTTACTCACCCCCTAAATTGCGTTCAAAGGTTTCGTTATTAAGACAAACTTTTTTGTTCTTTCTTATTTTGAAAAAAAAAAATTTTTACAAAATTTAGGTATGACAATTTATGACTTTGTAATTTTTTTTGCAAATTTCGTTAAATAATATTAGTGCCAATAAATGAACATAAGTGCTGACGCACCAACCATTTTTTAATAACAGCTCCTACTAGGGTTCTTTTAAAGTTCCACGAAGGAAAAAAGAATAAGAGGGTTCTCATGTTGATGTTTTAAGTTATTTTTTAATTCGTTTACTTTTCACATCTTAATTTTCATACAGTACATTTGCATATAAAATTAAATTGTATATTCTTTCTTGTTTTATCTATAAGGTTTTTTTACTCATGGTTGATAATTACATGTATATATACGTTGATAATGTAAAGGTTTTCACATAGCTCTGATTAGTGGATTCTTGGGTTTGATTGTTAACACTTTGTTGAAGTCCTATACAAGTGAAGATTCCCTTCGCCTTTCACTCGTTTTAATCATCTGTGAACACTTATTTCTCGCATTTAATTTCTGATCATTTGACATTCGTAGCATGGTAAGCGTTAAGGTCTTATATTTTCAAAAATATGAACTGTTGTGTACGTCAATTACTCTTCTTATCTTCTCAAAAGTCGTTGAGAGGTTGGCCACTCAATTGGCTATATTAATGGTCTTCAAGGATGGCTGTTGACACCTGTGTGTGACGTCATCCCATGAACCTATATTATAAAACATAAGCGGTTGTGAGCAAATATAATAAAAGTAAACATAATCCTCGTGGCAATTCCATTTAAAATATTATTGGAGAAAGCAATACATATATTGAATACACAGTAAAACAAAACTTAAGTATGTTTGAAGAAGCAGCATGAAAGTGCGGCATCATTAACGGCTTAAAACTATTTTCGTTTTAGAACCAAGAAAATATGTAGAGAAGCTCTCACCATGAAAGTATTTTATGTTCATACAAACATTCCTTATTTATTCAAGTAATTTATGTACGGATAACTTATTAATATACTTAATAGAAGTGGTAACTGCTTATGGAAAATCAATGAATACTAAAACAATCAGGAATGGTAAAGTCGTGCAACCTTTCAAACACAAATACAAAGTGGGATCGACTAATTTATTTATTTGCCGCGTGAATGAAGTAGTGGCAGTGTGTAGAGGATTGTTTTAGAACTACCTATTTATCTTCAAACTAGACGACAATGGGGAAGGTTTGTGTTGCTCCGGGTTGCAAGAGTGGCAACAACCCAAAGGGCACTGAGGGGAAAAGAGACGGTTTCAAATGTTCCCCAAGGATGAGTCCCTACGCCAACTCTGGACAAAGGCTGTTCCGCAAAAAAAAAATACCTTCAAGACATTCTGCGTTGCGTGACGTACATTTCATGCCCTCCAATTATAAGCCAGAGTCTACTGACTCTAATCCATCACGTTCAGACAGATCTGGAAAAACTCATTGTCTTAAGATTTAAAAAAAGATGCCGTCCCTTCCAATTTTCCAAATCTTCCTCACTACTATCAAAAAAGCCTCCTCCAAAGCGTTCCTCCACCTCAACCTCCTCCTCACGACTCCTTAATGAAAACGACGCGAATTTTAAAAAAGATTAAGGCTTTTGAAGAGGCCAACTCATTTTTAACACTCGAAGAGCTTCAAATAAAATGGATAGGACTTGCCTTCCGAGCGGCGTTCAAGAACATTATGATGAAAAAGATAAAGCTGGTGTTCTTCAAGATGAACTTTAGTCATGGAGGACCGTCAATAGACTTCAGTCTAAAGATTAATGAAGAAAATGAAAATCCATATACGGTAAGCCAAACTTCATTCCTTAACCTTCTTTATTTATATATTGTTTTTCACATATCAAACTTGACTATTCCTCAGTATTTTCTTATTAATACTGATTCATACAACTACGATGACTTTATTCCCTGCTATGTTGTATTTTTCAGGGTGAAAGATAGAGATCTATCTTTTAATCATCTCGAACATATCACCAAGAACAATCTTATTATAAAATGTGACACCCTTCTTAATATTTTGGCCTTCTTAAATTCATTGACAGCAAACTCTTCCACCAATCAACTATTTAGCTTGGAAAATGAATAAACACAGCTTTAAATCATTTGACAAATATCGAAGAAACTGATGTCAATTACGTTTTTCTTGGCCACATCAATTCGATTGTATTGAAGCTCGGTTTGGCTCTATAGAGAAGATGTGGGACGAACATTGAATTAAGCGTGCGCCATTATTTGGATTCAGAAAAATGCCTTCGAATGAAGAATATCATAAGTTTAGGCAAAATTTCACTGAAAGATCTGGAATATCATTTTCTGAGGATATAAATTCAACAAATGAAAAGATTAAGTCTTCTTGTTTAAATATATTTTACTTTTAAAGATTCATTTAAATATATTAATGACGTATGTATAGTTTACTTTTGTTCTGGTTATATCGCGTATTCCTTATGTAAAACTATAGCCTGTCATTCTTGCCACAATTTATTGACAGCTTAAATAAAAAATTCGATGTAAAATTATTCTCCTTAGAAAATATTGATGATGAAAGTAAACTTTTAGATCAAATTAATCGAGGTGGGCTAACTCGTCCTTCTGATGTTCTTTTTTTAACGTGTTCCTTTGTTTATGCATTTTTTCAGAAATTCAAAATTCAAAAAGTATCTTCAAAGAGTTGATTTCTACCCTTCTTCAAAAAATATTTTTGTTCTTTCGTATTTAACTTTTGGAAAATGATACTTACGCTTTGGAAATTATTTTAGCAGAATGCAAAGAAGACCATTCCTTTGAAAAGTTATTCCCCAAATCGCTGCTAAAATTTTTAATTGTATGTCCAAAAATTATGTTTCGGAAATCAATGATCAAATTCACAAAAACAAAAGAAAAACAAGCAGTCAAATATGACAAATAATTCTAAGAGATTGAAAAAACTTAAAGGAAATAAACAAATGTATGTATGTTATTATAATTTTGCAGAATGTCTTAAATGTATCTATGTTTTTTAATATATGTCCATAAAATTTGTAATAGTAAAAAATATATATTTCGTTCTCAAAATCATAATTTGTTATGAAATAAATAAGGAAAGGGGAGAATGTACGCGTATTCTCCTTTTCCTTTTTAGATCCCTTATCGTATTTTCCTCGCGAGCCTTCTTTTCTTGTTGTTTTAGTATTCATTGAAAAATACACAAATACATATTATAGTTTAAAAATGATTGCCCACCCTGTTGAATATCATCTCAAAATGTATATTAAAGACTATAATACCCATTATTCTCCCAAAAAGTATAGGTATATGTAAAAACATATTAATTTAAACTATAATAATAGGTTATGAGGACGGTGATAACTTTTTGTCAATGAGGGACTAACTTTTTTTTAAAGTTAACAATAAAAGGGAGAAGAAAATGTTGTCGTTAATAAGAGTTTGTGAGTAAGAGTCATGATGAAGTTTAGCGTTAAAATAAAGTAGCGCATGCATAGCATAAAATTCTTCCTTTTTCCCAAAGGAATTGGCCAAAATTTAGTTCTTCTTTAGTCCGTAGGGGCGCTTGATGCTAGAGCTCTTTGAAAATAATACAAAG
>CP045900.1:11697718-11713652 GCA_013387185.1 Caligus rogercresseyi
ATCTTTTGATAATATGTTGAGGCAAGGGTTGAACCTTGCATCAAACATGAAGTGTTGTGAGCTTATGATGATGGATACGTCTATAGAAAGAATTTTATGATAGAGAATGATATGATTACTTTTTCAACAAAAAAAGTAGAGGGAAATTTTAATATTCTCCAGTAAATTCGGATTAAGTTCCTCTCCTTATAGCTACAAATATATCATTGTATTCATTTACTATTTTCCCCTTTTCTTACTTCAGAAAAACCTCTATCGTCTCATAACAAAAGTGGCACAGATACTTAGGCAACGTGCAGCGAGGCAAATATGAGCAAAGTGACCTTAATGCACTAAATTTAAGAAATATATATCTTGATACTACATATCTTTACTTCTAATGAATAACGCCAACTTAAAAGCCTCCTATGTGAGCTAAGAGGCAAATGCTCTTCTCCGTAGACCTTCTTCATGATTTGGAGGGAAAATCAACATTATAACTTTGCGCGGGAAACATTTTCATGATGTTATCGTATTCATGAGTACATGTCAATATTTTTATCTCATAAAGCTTCTCCTTCTCTTTCTTTATACTTCGGAGCGCGTCCACTTGTGTTTCCTGTGAGAAAAGGGGGAAGAGTTTTGAAGTATTCAAACTGGTTGATAAGATTGGTGAACCCAACATAGAGATATTAAGATATAGAGAGCTGATTGGATCCTTCAGAAAAATACTTCATTGCGACCGTAAAAACTTCTAAAAAGATATACAGTAAACCCTCGATATAACGAACTATATGGGGGGAGGGCAGGTCGTTATATCCGAAAATTCGTTAAAGGAAGGCTCTGGAGTGTAAGGTAATCCTGCAGGAGTGACGATGAACTGCCGCTGGACAAATTTGGCAGATTAGTGGAGGAGGTCGAAGTCACAGACACACTGCTGGTCTCAACTCTGTCCTAGACCTCTTCTCGGCTGGGGAGGGGCCACCTTGAAGAAGTCGAGATCTTCGTCTGCGTCTTCTTCTGCTGCACCTCACGCATGAGTTCAAACCGCATGATCCGCAGCAGCTCATAATCGGGTTCGGTAGACTTAAATATAGCGAACTTAGGTTCGCTATATTGAGGCTTGTTCGGCCAGCTCCACGAAGTTCGGTATCCTCATATATAACGAACTTAAGTTCGTTATATCTGAGGCTTGTTCGGCTAGCTCCAGGAGGTTCGTTGTATCCGAAGTTCGTTATACAGAGGGGCGTTATATCGAGGGCTTACTGTAGAGAGTTTATTCTCTTCATCATTCATAGATTCTATCTCTAAGATCAGCTTACGATGACGTCGTAAAAATTACTTTGTTTATTTTGCACACACAGAAACATTAAACGCTGTTTCTCTGCCATTGAAGGGAATCAGCTCTCTATATCTTTATATCTCTATGGATGCGATTAGTTTTCAAAAAAAGGAGAGGGAAAAAGATATATTATCCAGTAAATCCTGATTAAGTTCTTCTCCTTATAACTACAAATATGTATATATGTAGTTTTTTTTCTTTTTTCCCCTTTTCTTACTTTAAAAAATAACTTTGTGCTAATGTAATACATAACATTTATCGTCTCTTTTTTAAAAAAGTGGGCAAAGATACTTAGCAAGACGCCATGTTTGAATAACATAAATTAAAAGGAATAAATATATATAAACAAAGAGGAATAATGAAGAGGCAGTGACATATCAACATAAAGTACAAAGTACTCATGAGAGAGAGACAGACGCCATGTTTAAAAACAAAGATACAAAGAGAGATTGATATATCATTAACAAGGACCGAGTACTTTTCCTTTTCTTTCCCCACAACGGTGTTGATGAGAAAATAATAAAAGGTAAAGAACTACAGAAATATAGAATATATTAGTTGAATGATTTTTACAGTCAGACTCACAAAAGATGATCAATGATTCAAATGTCAACAATGTCTTGTAATAAGAGTCATAACAATATCTTTATAATCTCATTTTATAAATAATATAGATAAATATGTCAACAGTGATAGTATTTATATGTTTAATGTATTATCGCAGTGCCCTTCCGTCAATTCCATCATGTTTATGACGGGGATCATAAACATGGTGACTTTTCATCAATTTTCTTTATTTATTTAAAATATTTTCAATAAAAATACTCCTGAACATGCTTGAAGGCTTAATATATTCCAGGGCCATATGTTGCTTACATAAATATAAATAAAAGATCATGACAATAATTAAGATACATTTTTTCTTTAAATATTCACTTCATAAAATGATGTATTATATAAAAAGCTCCCATATCGTTTGAAGCCTTATTATATGCATGAACAACATTAGCATTTATAGATAGACCTTCAATAACATCATACATAATACTTGTTTGCGACAGTAATGACAAAAATATTCAAGATGATAAAGTTATTTTAAGGTAAGACCTTCTTCATGATTTGGAGGGAAAATCGACATTTCCAACTTTGCACTGGAAACCATTTTCATGATGTTATCGTATTCATGTGTACATGTCAAATATTTTTATTCATAGAGCTTCTCCCTTCTTTCATCATACTTCGGAGCGCGTTCACTGTGTCTCCTGTGAGAAAAGGGGGATGAGTTTGAAGTATTCAAACTGGTTAATAAGATGGTGAACCCAAGATTGGGGCAATACAAAAACAAACATGTAGCAGTGTGACTACTCAATGACGTCACTGGAGAACGATTATATCTATATATATATATATATCAATCAATCTCTCTCTATCTATAATAATGTATATATTATATATATATAAATATCTTATGTGTGTGTGTTTAAATAAATTAATAAAATAAATATATATGAAAATATAAATTACATAAATATATATTCGTTCTCCAGTGACGTCATTGAGTAGTTATACTGCCAGGATTACTGTTTGTTTTTGTATAGCTCAGACCTTATTATACAGACCTTTGGTGAACCGTGGTGTTAATTTATGACGTCATATGGTGTCGGATATTTTTGTTGCGAGGGCTTCATTTTGTATTATATAATTTAAATACCAATTATGCAGTAAAAAGTCTCTCTAGAGGTTACATTAGATTCATAATTTAGAGCGCCCCCTAGGGAGCAAAAAAGAACTAACATTATAGCCAACTCCTATGCTATATATATATATGTAGCATATGTACTTATGAAATAATGCTTACAAATAAAACTTTTTTGTTTTTCATCCAATTTTAAAAATTTCTTCACATTTGCATTAGTCTCCCCAATTGGGAACAACTATATTAACAAATTTCAAATTTCAAAAATGCAAAAACAAAAAGACAGCAAAAAATGGCCTTTGGAGCCTCTGTAGATCCTATGGATCCTTGATGGCACCGATTGGGCGGAATGATAGAACGGAGGACTAATCAGTACTTGAGGGATCTAATTCAATCATAGCTCTAGGAGGAATAACACATGTTACAAAACTAATATTATTATATCGTGACGTCATCTCATGGTTGCCACCTGCAACCTCACTAGCCACCAACTAACAAAAAAAACCTATAGTCCTATAGAATAAGAATCAATACACCGCCACAGCTAAACATGAGCTTCGACAAAGGTCAAACAAAAGAGATAATAAGTCCAATGTTTACATATCTTTATCCATCATCCTATCTTTATTGCTTATATGCCTTGTTATTGTAACAGTCCTAACCTTTTATACTCATAAATTGAAATTAGGAACTCATTTTTTTTCTTTCTAAATCTTTTATACATAAATTCAACTTTTTAAAAACTCCCTTAACTCGATGTAGATGCGAATTGCATTGAAAGCATGGATTATTTTATAAAAATGCATATTGAGTAAGTATATGTATGCACATATATTGAACACCTGGGATTTGATTGAGGTAGGGTATACAGAGAATTATTGTTAAAATTTATAGATATTTGTTGCATTTTTAAGATTGATTGCAATTTCCTTTTTTTTTCTTCTTCAAATGAACTTAATTTAAATTTGTTCATTCAGTTTTTGATGCAATTACTTTTTGCTTTGACTGTGATTGGAAATTAGAATAAAGTACTACATTTTTATAAATGGGGATTCCAATAATGCATTTTTTTTATTATTGCCAAATATTTTTTCACAAACTAGTGAAACAAAATATGCCAAAGCTTGTTTTTATGTTTGTCCACAATTTTATTTTAGCTATCATTTTTTGTTAAAATTTACGATTTAAATAAAAGATAAATTATTCTACTTAACTCAATCATACTCGCCTCCACATAAATTTTATTTTTTGTTGTATCATATTAGGTTTACTAATGGTTTGTTGTCATGACTTAGAGATTTAGGGTGCAAGCTCTTTAGTATCTGCAGTCTACTGTATCATACAGGTCAAGTATGCCAAGAAATTTATGTATATTTATACAGTATAGTCAATAAATCAGTCATCTTCAAAAACTTACAAACTATAGTCGTCAAGGAACACAATATTTCTACAAATCACTTGCCATACTATAAGTCAGAAAATGTAATCGCTCAAAAATTATAATATTTAGTTTTAATCAATAATATTTTTTATATGTTGTTGGAAAGCTTATCTGGATTCAGTATCTTTCTCCTGTTTCTTGAAAAATAAGAATTTTTTAAATATAGTTTTTCTATATAAAAAACAATGATCCCATTTCCCCCCCTAAAAATAAAATACCTCCTCTAGCGTGAACGTATAGAAAGAGAAACAAACGAGCTGATCTTTTTTTAAAAAATAATTATATTTTTCTATGCTCTCAAATTTGTTTTTTTAATATGTTATACACTATTTAATTTTTGCAACATACTAGAATATATATTATACAATTTATAGTTGAATGGATTTATGAGATTTTAAACATGCATCAAGGATATTTAAGTAATTTTGAAAAAGGAGTAAAATGAATTTTAAGATTTTTTAAAGGGTTAACTAACTTTTTGCGGGCTTCATGACTTCAAACAACATAATTATATGTAAAACAAGGTGGTTTGTAAATAAATTTAAAATATTAGCCACAAAAATATTGATGAAATGTAAATATACTAAAAATGTCTAAATCAAAATGCCCTCCTTAAGTTAACTTAATGACTCACAAACAAAATGTATCATTTTTTCTATAATTCGTATGATATACAATTATAAAGAATGAATTGAATAAAATCATCCAATTAACAACTAATGTAATTACAAGTATGACCATGAAAATAGTGAAGAATGAATGACTTTAATGTATTATGATACTTGTGTCAAATAATTTATTTAAGCATTTTGTCATATTAAGTAAAACATCACTAAATTTAGATTCATAAATTAGTTTTAACTATTTTAATAACTAAATCTTAAGGGCATAAAAGACATTTGACTTTCAGAAGTAACCCCTGTTTCATTGGCACATGATTGTATGGGTGACTTTTTTTAACATTTGAATAAAATATCTCCTCAACCCTTGTATGGTGTATTCCTTGGACAATTCAGGCATTCGTATTTGCTTAAGGACTGGCCGATCAAAATACCATTGTTGATTTTAATAATCATGTATGAAGAGTCTACTCCATTCATTATAAATGGCTAAACATCTGCTATCGTTTTAAGCTCCTAAGAAGAGTAAACTTCTCTTCATTTCACAAGGCTCTTACTCACATCCTATTACTTTAGTGCAGGAGCAATAAAAATTATAAGCTACGAACAGTGCTGCAGCATAAAAGGTTCAGCCTTCAAATCATCAAAAATATAAATGCTTCCAAGACTTTTTAACTCTTATTAATTTATTTCTTTCTTTCTTAAATTTCATTAGTGCATGTTTTATTATCATTTGATTAAAATTGGATTGCACATACTATTTTTGTCGTCTACGATGGATAGATTTGTAGTGATAATTCAATTGTTGTTGTCAACAAGCATTAATTTAAACTATAGTGCTTATTTATATTTAACCCAATACCATGTATTTTTAAAAAACCTACGTTTATTTTGAGCTCAGTTAAAATAGTAACCTCGATCTTGTTTTGATACATTATAAATGTAGTGTGTGTGTGTGATGAAATATATATTTTGTGTCAATTTGACACTAGCTTCTGAGCTACTATAATTATATGATAAAATTAAAAAATATAAATCTATCAGATTAATAAGAACATTAATAAATTAGAAAACCAAAAATAGTAAAAAAATATAGAACATTAAATTTAAAGATGTCTTGAGCGCCTTGCCAGCCTTGCTTCCAGAAGAGTGGTTGCCTATTTCAACTCCGGAGACGAATTCCATATTCTTGCCATGTTGACTGCAGAAGTGCAGCCCGGAGAATTAGGTCTCTTGAGATCGCTCGTCCCAACTCTTGTCCTGGAGTCTGAGGTGCAGAGGACATCACTGAGAGGAGAATTTGGAAGGTTCAAGCAGCCATCCTTGACTGCCAAACAACAATCTCGTTTATTGTTGGATTCCCAATCTGTCGAGGACGTCAGTCATCCTCATTCTATCTGACCTCTGGATGCCTAGGAGGACATGGACGACATTGTTAAGAGCGACTTGTGCTCCGCTGTCGCAGTGGTGTGGCTGTGGGGTCGTCCTGTCGGGAGTCGACAAGTTAGAGTTATCCAGGCACAAGTCTGGGCCTTGTCAACAGCAATGGTTTTGGCGATGTTATATAGGATTGAGACTCTGAGCTGGCAGATGGTTCCGATTTTCTCCTTAAATCAGTAGCGACTCTGGCGTAATGCACTTCGAAGCAATTACACCCTGATATGGTGACACCAAAGATCTTTAGGGGTGATAATGATGAGGAGCTATGTAGTACCAGTAGCATCGTCTGTGTCTTGTCGGCGTGTAAACAGAGTTCAGTCCTCTTGGAGTATTCTGTGATACTACGGGATAAATTGATCATCGCCCCCTTGACCTCAGGCTACGAGGATGGAGCGACTAAATTTGATATACCATCAGCGTAGATGCTGATGGCAATGTCTACCTCGGAGGACACATTTTTATATGCAGAATCAAGGAGGTGTGAAGTGAGCGGGATAAAGAACAATGGGCCCAGAACCGAGCCTTTTCTGACGCTGTAATGACCATGTCTTTGGCCCAGACACCGCTTTGTTTCACTTGACACGCTGAGTACCCCCTGACATATAGCTTATCACAAGGTTTTGAGCATTTTCATCCATACATCTCAGTTTCCCGACGAGAGTACCAGGATCAACTGTTTCGAAAGCAGCATTGTAGTCGAAGGCAGCAAAACCAACCTTTTTTATCTTTGTCAATTGATTTGGAGGCTACAGATAAGAATTTGACCAAGGCTGTGCCTATACCTCTGTTAACCCGAAAGCCATGTTACTCTGGGGGTATAGAATGTGTCTTTCAATATGTTGGGCCAGTTGATTATAAAGGACACGTTCAGTGAGTTTTAACATAGTACAGAGAAGGAAGACTGGTCTGTAGCTGGACACTTTAAGGCGAGGTTTGCTAGCCTTCAGCACGGAGGTTACAATAGCCTCCTTCCATTGCTAAGACCAGATACCCGTTTTGACGATACAGTTGATGAGATGTACAATAGGGATGTATTTAAGGACCCATCAGTATCTATCAAATGTTTAAAAATTTAGTTATCTGAAATTAAGTATTCATTGTTTAAATGCTTCCATTTATTTAACTTTCTTAGATTGTTGATTGTAATAGATACACAAATATATGCTAACAACAAGAGGAGCATATTAGCTGCTTTTATTAGGGTGCTATAAATGATATTATTATAATGTCTATTAACTTAATGAATTTATCCATGTAAGGTACCATTAGTATATACCTTTATGTATACTCATGTGTGTTATGCTAGCTAGAAAGGATTAATATAACATATTCAATGACAATCCCCCCCCCCCCACTAAAGTAAATAAAATAACAAATATACATAAAACAAATATAATATCGGAAAATGAGTTAAAAATATAACATCACAAAACTTAGAGGGTTGTCCTAAAAAGAGCAAAATATCTATAAACTAATAATAATGCTAAATAAATAGATAAGCAAAAAATGAATATTTGTTACATAACAAAAATATCAATAATTATGGTACATTATAAAACTTTTTAACATGACGTTGCACCATTAAATAATCATATAAATAACAAAACATTTATTAAAAGTACAGGGTTTTTTTTTAACTATGATAATTTATTTTGATAGAGTCCTATTTCATCATGGATTACATATAGTCAGGCTTGTGAGTGATCAGGAAAAAAATAGCGATCCGATCAAAAATAGCGATAATAAATTCTTTGCAATATAGCGATATAAGATCAAGGATTTTTCCGATCAGCGATCCGATCAATTTAATTGTGATCAGCAAAAAATTACCTATGTTATACTAATTCTAAGTAAAAATTTAAATGTGTATACAGTCAAACCTTTATAAGTATTCATCTTTATATGGCAATGGAACGATTGTTTCCCATAGCCTATGAGCTCCAAAATAATGACTTCTCCATAGGCGCCTGTCTGTATATTTTAGGATAAAAATATCAGAATGATTGTTTCTCATAGCCTATGAGCTCCAACACTCTGGCTCCACAATTGACATATGTCTGCATATTTTAAGACAGGAGATGCCAGAATAAATGTTTCCCATAGCCTATGAGCTCCAAAACAATGACTTCTACATAGTCGCCTGTCTGTATATTTTAGGACAAAAATATATTAGGATAGCACAAACTGGCTTTTTCCATTAGTATTAGTCTGGATTTTGTGATTTCTAAACAAATATTAGTTATTGGAATGGATTTTGGTCATTGTGACAGCTAGTTAAGTTTTAAGATATGTAGGGTTTGTCTCAAAAAATCCTTATTACAAACATTTTTTCTTTTTTAGTTATTTCATACAAATTGATCAGATCGCTATTTTTTGTGATTTTCTTACGATCAAAAGATATAAAGATCAGGACCTTTTGCGATACTCCGATCAGCGATCAAATATCGCTATATCGCTATTGATCGCCGATCAGAAAAAACTCCGATCAACAAGCCTGCATATAGTTGACAAATCACATTTAAGATACCATCACTTTGTGTATAAAGTGTACATAATAAATTATCAGCACTTAATGACACAAAGTACTCACAAGAAAATTAGAAGAATTAATTTTTGTTATATGATACTCTAATTTGTGATTGTTTTATTTGTATATTATGATTCGGTATATTATTTCAAAGTTTGAAGGTCTTAAAAACTAATGCAAGTAAAAACGGGTGTTTTTTACTTTTTGTAGGACTTTTTATTCTTTTTAAATAAATTATTGAATATTATTCAATCTATTATTGTTCATTACTTAGAATTTCAATGTATTCCTAATTCAGATTGGATTGTAGTTGAGAGATCACACGATATACACCACCACCTGATCTGTTATATTATACACATAGTTATGTATCAACACACAGGGAAATAAAAGAGAGTCTCACCCTTTATTTAGGACTTGTTGGTGTGTACGAAGTTGGATGTAACACTTATTATTTATTTGTGAGAGGGATGGAGTATCTCGAAGTATAGTCCCCACATCATAAAAAAATATAGTAAAACGGCGGCAAAACTTGCAAGTTGGATCCCAAAAATTATAAATAATAAAAACACCGGACTTGAAGATTTTAAATGGTTTGATTAAACAAAAAAGGAACCACAAAAGTTTATTTTCATTCCTTAAATTATATATGTGTTTTGGTGAATGCAGGGCTGTTGGAATTTGGAACAAAAATAATGCCTTATATCCCCAGAAATATGCAGGAAAAAATGACTAAATATGCGAAAACATATGCAAAAAAGGTCAAATGAGCACCAAAAAAAGCCTTAATATATAATGTATATTCTAAATAAATAAAAATATGTCATATAATCATTGTTCCATGAGTTACTTTTTAGCTGTGCAAGGAGCAACACGTCATTACGTGCATCTTCAAGTTGAAGTTGTTTTAGTGGAGTTAGGAATCCCTTGTACGTTTTTAACTATGTTATAATTGTTATAAGTGCACTTCCTTCCTCTTCCGGATCAATTTTGGACTTCAACCATCGGAATCATCCCTATTTCAACGGTTTTAGATCATTATTGGACCATAGTGAAGGCTTTTCTTCTTTTTCTTCTCTTTATGAGAGAAACTCCATACATAATTTGTGCGGAACATTAAGAAAAGTTATTATCACAAAACCTTCCCAAGATGGGGAATTATAAAGATAACGTCAATAAAAAATATTCGAATCAAACCGAATCTCTGGAAAATGAAATGCCGACGAACTAAATGGAAGATGGTTACATATAAAAAGAAAGGCAAGATGGGACAAGTCAATCCCTCCGAACCAACAAAACCGTCCAAAAGAAAGAGGGAGGACAAGACAAATGAAACTCCCCCTCCAAAAAGAGCCGAAAAGAATGAATTGGGCTGCCCTCTACAACCACAAAATTCTAACAAAACTAAGAGACGGTTTCTTTATGCTGAGATAGCAAGAGAAGCCAATGAGCTTATCATTGTTCGTAAGAACGGTGACCATATTTCACTAGCTGAGTGGAATAAGACTATTAAAATTCTTGATACAGACTATGTCAGTCGTATGTCCTCATCTGTTGGAGAATGGATTCCTACTTATGAAGGACGCCGATACACAAACAAAAGAGCTGTAATATACGTCAACGATGATGCCTCTGTCAAATATGTACGAAAAATTATAGCTTCATCCACACCTCTACTGACAACTTCATGGGCAGAAGCAGAAGAAATGAGGAATGCCCGTAAGGGAAAAAAGATACTCACAGGATTTATCCGAGGAATCACTGGTGAAATTATCGATGATATACTTGCTAAAATCATTAAACATCAATGCACTATTCGTGGCATTGAAGGAAAGTTGAAGTTAAAAAATCAGATCTAACTCAACTTGGAAAAGTTCTCTATCTATCTGTAGACCAACAAGCGTTTAAAAATCTCCAATTAGTCGATTTTACTCTTCGCATTGCATCAGCAGGGAAGTGCGCTTTCATGACCCCGGGATGCTCTGATTGTTGAAGAAAAAGAAGAAACTGTTGAAAAAGACGACAACGAACTTGATGATAATAAAGAAAATAAAAATCAGCGTACTGACAATGATAGAAACACTACAGAAGATGGAAATAATAGAAAAATTCAAGCCACTGGAAATAATGATCAGAACAACAGAAAAAACAATGGAAAAGAAGCGGAATATCCTATAACTGGATCTGTCGGATTATCAGGAAGTGTTCCAAAGACAATAAAAAACAGTCAAAAATTAATTGTTTTTTCAAGAAATTGAAATGATTGTTAAAAAAAAAATTGATGATGTGGTCATGTAATCTATATTCTTGTACTATTAAAATGTAACTCCATATTACTGTTGTAGCACATATACCCCGTTGCGTGGCCGTGCTCATTTCTTTAGTTTGTATATGTGTTATACCTATGTGTATGTGTGCATGTATATACCTATATATACGTATATCTATTGTGATGCAGTAATAAACTTCTAACTAACTAATCATTGTTCCATTGAAGAATGAGTATATCTTTTACATGCCTCTGTCAGACTTAGTTTGGAGAAGACCCTTTTGCAGTCCACAGAGGTAATTGGAGCGCACGAGAAGAGGAACGGCAATTTGGGATCATTTTTGAACTTCAATGTCTTTCTCTTCAGAATTCTGGAGCAGAATTTGATTTTTTCGAAGTCCAGTTCTTCTCAAGGACACTTTTCAACTTGCTGGCAAGGGCTCAACGGTCAGCTGCATCTGCACCTTTCAAGGATTCCAATGCTCTCCGTAAGTGGAAATTGCAGGCTTAAAATGGCGCATACCAGTTGAGTAAAGTTGGCCTTGATGAATGCCAACTGACTCGGCAGTTTTTGGTACTTGAACAGTTTCTTGGCTTTGACGATTGCCAAGCTGTCGTCATTGAAAGATTGATGTCTCCAATCCCCTTGAAATGGTCGCAGTAGTAGAACGCCGCTTCGAGCCAAGTTCCTCACCTGGTCAGGCAAGGCTCTGGGACAGGAGGAACTTGCCCGGAAGTGGCAAGGGCCTTCTTGCGTCAAGGTGCTTGACAAACACCTTCTTAATCTCAGAGATCCGTTCATCCACTAAAGGAAATTCGTAACGAACCAATTCAGCCACCCTGTTGAGAGCGTGACAGATGCAGGTGACATGCATCATGTTGGGGAAGAGTTCCTTCAAACCTCGCCCGTTCTTCAGACAGTAAGTTGCTTCATCAGTGACGAGCAGGTGTAGACTATTGTAGTCAAAATATTCACCAAACACCTTAAAGAGTGCCCCTATCACGGCCTGTTGAATGTTTTTGTTGTTGGCAACATGTATGTCAAGCAGGTCCAACAGGAAAGGTCGATCCATTGTGGGTGCCCAGAGAGGAGTGCAGTCATGGCTCTGCCACATCTGTCAGTTGTCTCATCCACAAGAACAAACAACCTCTGATCCTGCAGCTGTTCCTTCGCCTATTAATATTGACTTGCTTACTTCTCCAATGCGTGTGTCAAAGACCACCTACTTGGCATTGGCTCGTGGCAGTACCTTTCAATGAAGACCTTGAATGCACGACAGTCAGACTTGGCATTTGGTATGTTGCACTCCACAAGCATTTTGGCTAGTTCATGGGTGAACGGAGTCACTTTCTTTAGCAGGCCATTCGTCAAAGAGCCTGGAGATGACCTCTGAACCGATACCTGTGTCCTCTTGTCCTTTTTCATCTTGAGTTTGTTCTCGGGGCCTTGGTTTCAGTGTGCTGAGACACAGTGTAGCGGCGGTTGGCGGAACAGAGCATGCAAAAAAAGGCTTTTTGTGTCGGCATTATATTTCCATATGTTGTCCACCACTATAGAGATGGGTGAGCTGTATGAAAAAGAGTACAGACAAATCGGTGATGACCCCCCCCCCCTGATATTTAAGGGTATTATAGAAACAAGCTGACTGTTTACTTTTAAAAAGCCCCCCTATGTCGACTGACTTTAATACCCAAGGACAATGATTATTATTATAAATACCTTGCAGATAAAATACAAAAGACAAGATATAAATGGATATTGATTGATTGATTGCAATATACAACTGACTCAGACTGAGTACAGAGTCCCTTTATATAGGAGCTAGTTGGATTGTGAATGCACCAATCAGAGGTGTAGTAATTTTCTGATGCCTAGTAAGGATTCCCTCCTTTGTGAGGCAATCGGACGGGAAGTCATGTTTTGTAGCCACGTGTAAACACTCCTCTTCTTCTCATGGCGCCATTGTGGGGAAGTTTCGACCGTAACGTAAATACTGAATATATTATATATCCCCTATATATATATCCTCAAAATTTGTTAAAATATCGATAAATATGCAAAAAAGGCCAAATATGCGTTATATGCTTAAAGGTTGTTTATCCCCAGAAAGTATTTTTTATTAAAACTGTTCACATATATACAGCACAGCTATATATGTAAAAATTATTCTAATACGTAGAAAATACAAAAATAAACATTATAGTAAATTACCAGATTCCTACAGCCCTATGAGTGAGAAGAGAGCAAACCTAAGAAAACAGCAATTGACGTCGTACTAGTATTCATCCATTCAGAATTACGTCACTGGATGCTCAATTCATTTATTTTTTCCATCATGCTTATTATTAGCATTATGGCAAAATAAACAAATATCCTAGAGCAACTATTTTTGGATTCCTCTGCTGTTTAATCAAACCATTTCAAATCTTCACGCCCCATAAAAGGATGCTTTTTATAATATAAATGAGGTCCAACTTGCAAGTTTTGCCACCGCATAACTATAATTTATAATGATGCGTGGCAAGATACTTGGACGATGCAATGATGCATAATAAGCTTAGGTCTCTAGACAAGGAGTGAGAGAAATAATATACTTGAGCTTTAATTTCTTATATTTGTAAGAAACTTCGTTGAGTTTTATATAATGTTAATATTAAGAGGATGACGGGGAAGAGAAAGGGGTTTAGAGCTTCCAGTGATGTAATCCTGAGTTAATAAATAAAGAGTATGACGTCAATGGACATTTCTTCTTACATTATCCTACTCGCTGAATAGAGACCATAGAGATATCTTTGTAGAGAGAGAGCTGATTTCCTTCAATAGCAGAGAACAGCGTTCTGTTGTTTCCAAAGAAAATATAATATTTTCTTTGGTTGTTTCTGCGTGTCCACTATAAACGAAGTAATTTATACTACGTCATCGTAAGCTGATCATAAAGATGGATTCTATCATAGAGATATAAAGATATAGAGAGCTGATTCCCTCAATAGCAGAGAAACAGCGTTCTGTTGTTCTGTGTGTCCACTATAAACGAAGTAATTTATACTACGTCATCGTAAGCTGAGATAAATAGATTCTATCTCTAGGATCAGCTTATTATGACGTAGTATAAATTACTTTGTTTATTTAGAACAACACAGAAACAACAGAAACGCTTTTCTCTGCATTGGGGAATCAGCTCTCTATATCTTTATATCTCTATGTATTCTATCTCTTACGATGACGTAGTACAAATACTTGTTTATTTTGAACACACCAGAAAACAACAGAACGCTGTTTCTCTGCAATTAGGGAATCAGCTCTCTATTTCTTATATCTCTACCTAGGATAGAGACCCAATTTCATTATGATAATTCATAATTGCTTGTAGATCTTATATGGAGGTATCGCCACCGCATTTAAATAAAAGTCATCTGCCGTGCTAGCTGAGATATTTTTTAAATTTCCTTGAAATTAACATTTGAGATGATTTGCAAACTAAAGTCAAATAATATTTTAAAAGGGTATTTCAATATGTCATCTATATAATTTTTGAAAGAATTAACTATTTTCTGTTCTGGTAAGAATTATCTGCTTATAATAAGATGAATATAAAAGGTAAGGTATAAAGAAAGGGATAAATGTAATAAACTCTCTTCCTATTGTCAGCAAACCGATCCAATCGGATTTTATGAAGCGTCAAAAATAAAAAGGTAGAAATAAAAACAATGAACACCGTTAACAGAAAGATTAACAGGTTCGTAAATAGAGAATTGAGGAGAATGCAGTAAGGAACGAAACGCAAAAATAATTAAAATTTGTAAGTCATTTTTAATATTTCTTTTCCTAAGAATCTTTCTCGCTGCATGTTAGTAGCAAGGAATACTAGAACCCAGTGCCTTAGAGTAAAGAGTGTTGAGTAATACCATAGAGATATAAAGTATAGAGAGCTATTCCCTTCAATAGAGAGAAAACATTGATTAGGCTTACGATAACGTAGTACAATTACTTTGTTAATATGGGGCACACAAATAAGAGTAAAGGAGTAAGCTTCTATATATTTTTATTCTATGTTCTAAAAAAAACAAATTTCAAATCATAAATTGGCTTTGGATTTTAATAACATATATTACATTTCTAATTCTATTCTTATGTGGGCAGCCCTTCATCCATCACGAAACCCTTTTGTTTTGTATTTCTGGGATCAATCAACAAAATAAGCTTCTCGTATACTTTTAATAACGATTTAAACCTCAAATGGTCGTCCGGAGTCCAAAAACACATTGGAAGTATCCCACATACTTCCATCGGAGAAAGAACCGTCTAAAGACAACCTATCTTACATCGCACAAATTCAAGAGTAGAATGAGGGCACTGCCTATAGTCTCATTCTCTCTTGAAAACTGATTGGATTGTGTTTCAAAGTGGTTTGCCCCTGGTTGTAAACAGGAATATAATAATATCCCAAGAGGGATACCCTTTCTCGAACGATCTCTTTGGGAAGTCCAAGGGTACGTTGGTCGACGCTTTCGTCCCAATTAGCTGCCCTGCCATGAATGCAGCCCTCTTGCACAATGACACCTGTGGCCTTATGCCCATGGGGACAGAAATAATCTCTACTATCAGTTACCCTCCACGGT
>CP045900.1:11713752-11788960 GCA_013387185.1 Caligus rogercresseyi
AAGCTTAAATAAAATTTTTTGACGTATGTCAACAAGGACGTGCGTTTCTTAGAGGAAAAATAATTTTTTTTAATAATAATTAATTATTTGCAAATTACATTGTGAAAATATTTAAAATAAAGTGACTATAGTATCCGCAGACTCTCAGTCTATCTCACGGATGTCAAACCTGGAGGGGGAGGCCCCTCCCCCACCTCTCGGGTCCAATACCCTTGAAAAACCCCATCATACGGACGACACGTCGTCCAAAGACAACCCATCCCCAAATAAAAAGAATACGAATGAGCTTCTCGATCACGGTGAGAGCCTAAATAACCCAGAACCCCCAAACAATCGTCCAGAATGCTCCAAAGATCTCGGAGTCTCTGACGTCATCGACGAAGACGAAATCATCACCTCCATTCAAAAAGGTAGGACATTGTGGTCTTTCTTCAAATTAAATATATCGAAGAAAGGTGAAGAAACCCCTCCCTCTGGAGAAGAATTCTCAGATTATGACGTGGCCGAGATTGCCATACATAAGCTTGGATTGCCTTCTTACGACATTTCTCACCTCAGCTCCGAAATGGGTCCTGGCAAGGCCATAATTGGAGTCAAAACGCCAATTGATATTCTCAAAAAATTTGCGAACATTGAGCTTCCTTTTGTCTACGAACAACGGCCGAGTAAGTCGGAGTTTATAATTGACATTCCAGGGCTGAGAAACTCTCTCCTGAAAAATATTGCAAGACCATTCACCCTTAGAGCTCTCAAGTTCCTGGGGAAAGCGTCTGAAAAAGAACTAACTAAAGCTTTGGGTACTTTTGCAGAAGAAGTTTCCTCTCTAGGCTACGACAGATCTGAGATCAATAGAACTAAATTAAACAGCCACCCGGCTTTTAAAGGAATGGCTCAAGAACTAGGTTCATGCAACTTACTCTTAAGAGTAAAAGCTGAAGCTGGAAAACTCCCAACTTTCTTACCAGTGAATGGTCATATAATAAAACTTGAATTCCAAAAAAGTCGTCGACAGTGCTCCAACTGCTTTGAATACTTTCATACAATATCCAAATGCAATAATGAAAAGGTCTCAATTAAGGACTACCAAAGATCCCTCTCTACAAATAATAAACCCTCTCTCTCAGATACCAAAACGACCAATGAAATAGAACCCCCAACCAACTTTGAACCTCTCGCTCCCTCAATCCTAGAATCCAATACTAAATCAGCCACGCTCGTGGATTGTGATTCATCCTCGCCAGAATCCCTAAAAACAGTTGTCAATGACTTCAAAGAAGCGGACATAAACGCTGCGACTAAGCTTCCTGAAACTGAAACAAAAATCCTTAAACTAGTAAAAAATGTCAGTTCACTAAAGAGACCTAGACATTATTCGTCTGAAAATGAACAGCCATTACAACTTCCCGTTGACAGTACAGTGGAATCACCTCACGAACTAACAGTCACTCCACCAGCAAACTCGGTCGCCTCAGATGTCATTGATCCTTTAGGTGCAAATGAGAGAAGCATCACTGATGTGCTCATGTCTGCATCTCAAAGTATGAACCCTACAACACAAAAGATCTCCAACAAAAAACACAAAGCCAACAAAAAAAGATAATATGATATCTATTCTATCATACAACGTCAACTCAATAGCTTCTACTCATAGAACAAACAAAACTATCCAATACTTAAAATTGATAGGCTTTCCAGATGTGGCAGTCCTTGTGGACACACGCCTGGTCAATCCCCAAATAATTCTCGACATTATACCCTCCTCTCACATTTCTTTCGCGTCGAATGGTCAAACAAACAAAACACATCCTTCTAGAGGGGTAACAATAATTGTTAATAAATCATTAAACCCTTCATTGATAAGCACTGACGAAAGCGGAAACTATGTGATAATTGACATTGATCTTCTAAATACTAAAGCCAGGCTATATGGTATATATGGACCTAATAGGGACGTAGATCGTTTCTACACGAATATTGTCAGCCACGACCCTTCCCACCTAGAAACAATCGTTGTAGGAGATCTGAATATCACACGTGATCCCAAACGCGACTGTAACAATTACCCAGGTTCTAGAAACAAAAAAAATGGTTTGAATCTCGAAAAAGTAATTTCGAAGTACTTACTCGAAGACAGTGGTCTTATATTTCAACCGGAAAATCCTTTAATGACTTTTAAAGGCTCCGCAAAAGACAGCAAGACTTTCGAAAGTAGACTGGACTATATATTAGTGTCTTCTAAAATTGCTACTCGTCTTTCTGATTTTGATAAATTCCCCCCGCTCATATCTGACCATTGCCCAATAGTAGCGAGATTCCATACCGCTAAAAATCAACATGCATCCTATTGGAAGCTAAACATAAGCCATCTTAAATGTCAAGAAACACGTAAAAAAATATTAAGTACAATAACGAGCCTCACTCATAAAATGAACATTGGAATCTACTCGCCTTCCTTCACTCTTGAAAAAATAGAATCTTCGTCCAGGGGGATCTTCCTAAAAGCGGGATCTGATAAAGCTAAAGAACGAAGGGAAAAAATGGAAAAATTAAAATTAATGGCACATTCTTCGGAAGACCCGTCAGATATAAATGACCAAATCAACAAAATGATTGATTATGAAAATAAGGGCACTCTTATTCGACTGAAGTCAGCCTTAGCGGAGGATAATATAATGGGGAAGTCCTCTTTCAAGCATTTGGAGGGATATATAAGCAATATGGGTAAACTAAAAGCACTACGAAACAAGGAGGGCATAATATCGAGTGACCTAGAGTTTATAAGAAACGAAGCTTCAACTTTTTTTGGAAGCCTGTATTCCTGTCAGGACTGCCAAAAATTCAGAAGATGTTCTTTCTGTAAATTGTGGAGAGACATGAGGCTTAATTACTCCTCGGAGCTTCAGGATGGATTGTCCCAATTATCTCCTCATAATCCCGACGAAAAGAACCCATAAATCCGATCACGGAACAAGAAATTATGGACTTTATAAACAATTATAAAAAGAAATATAAATCTCCGGGTCCTTCTGGCCTTCCATTCGAGTTTTATGAATCCTTTGCTCCACAACTTGCACCTGTCTTGCGTCTAGTATTCAAAGAGATTTTCCAATGTGGCACAGTTCCTTCCTTCATGAATGAAGGCTACATAAAATTAATTCATAAAAAGGGGAAAAACCAACATATAATCACAAACTACAGGCCAATCGCATTACTCAATACCTCTTTTAAGATCCTTACAGGTATATTGAACAAGAGGCTCATGCACTATGTCCCTGCGATTATAAACAAATCTCAAAAAGGCTTCATGAAGGGTAAAATGGCTGACGATATCCCACGTAACATACAGGACGCAATTACTGTCTCAAAAAAAGAAGATTTGGATTTCTCAGTAGTGCTGGTTGATTTTCAAAAAGCATTTGACTCAATATCGCATAAATTTATTGTAAGTCAGCTTGATAATAGTAATATCCCAAAGGATTTGACGCATAAAATTGCTTCCACTCTGAGGCAAGCCTCTTGTAAAATCGACATACCTGGTAAAAACCCAAGCTTCAGTATTGAAAAAGGAGTCCGGCAAGGGGACATTCTCGCGCCAACTTTATTCATTCTAGCCATCAATGTACTGTGTGAAGAAATTATTTCAAATAAAAACATCATAGGACTACACACAGAAAAAAATGACCTTAAATGTCAACTTTATGCAGATGACCTGACTTTATTCTTAACAGGAAGCACAACAGTTCAACAAAAATCCATCAACGAGCTCTTTAGGGTTCTTGAAGTTTTTCGAAGACGTTCCGGGCTCTCCATAAATGTAAATAAAACCGTCGTCGTCTCATCTATAGCATCCTTTCTAAAACCAATGTTCCCAGAATTGAAAGTCCAGAAGTCGGCTCGTCTTCTGGGTATCCACATCGCCCATAAGGAAAACGAAACCGTCCTAGAAAATGAAAAAAACATCATTAATAGCATTGAAAATGCAGTTTCCTTTTATAAAAAACTGAATCTTAATCTTCTGGACAAAATCAACGTATGGAATAAAAAGATTATTCCGCGAGTAGTTCACTTACTCAGATATGTCCCTTACTCGGCTCCTGTCAAATCCTCAGTTGACTACACACGAAGAGGTTTCCTATGGAACTCAAAACGACCATACATATCGGACATCAGACTTCACACTCGAGTTCACGACTGGGGGTTGGGCCTCGTTGATCTCGAATCATTTTGGAAGTCCTTGAACCTTTCTTGGCTGAGGAGACTGAGGACGAGTGAAGAATTCTGGGCTGTTAATATTAAAAGAAAATTTGCAGTTAAAAAAAGGTGTCTGTTCGAGCAACGAATCTTTATGGGCCCCGATGAACTATTTAGAATTGTGAAGAGCATTGATGTGTCATGGGCTAATATGGTATTATCGTGGGAGTCCGCCATGAGTGGAGTATTCGATCTATTAAAGGAGCATGAACCACTGAACTTTAATAAAATCATAGGAAGTACTGAGGAATTTTTCAAGTATGATAATCTCACATCAAGGGGCCAAGTCTCGCAGCTACGGGGAATATATAGCCCACAAACTTTTTTACTGGCATCAAAAATTTTACAAAAAGATTCACATTCCGTCCCCCTATATGGCCCATTTACACCCTTTTATATTGCACTGGAGGCACTCCCCAAAATAAAATTAAAAAGTAGCATAAACGTATACCTGAAAGCACATGACGCCAGGACCCTTGTGGAAAAAAGAATGGTAAGACTCGCTGTAGAGGACCAAGGTCTTCTCGACTGTGGATGGAAGACAGTAATGAAAAATCCATTCACCAATTCTAGTCAAAAATGGGTGAGGTATCGGCTTGCTACGTCAAGCCTTTTCACTAATAAATCGAAGGAAAAAGTTGAGGAGCAGCTCTGCTCTTTTTGTAATGACAACACGGAGACCTCGGAGCATCTTTTCTACGAGTGCAGCGCGGTGGTGCCCATTAGGAAAATAGTGGAACCTTTATTGCTGGAGGAGTTTGGTATTTTCCTGAAGAAGAAAGATTGGCTGCTTGCAGTTCATCCGGAGAGTAAATGCGCTTTCCAAGCAGATGCCGTCCTCACCAAAGTCATCGGTATGATTTACGCCGCGAGAAGCAGGAACCGCCCCATCCCCACGCATATGGCTTCAATCATTTACAGAGAGGTGGAAGCCCTTCTCCAAGTCCGCGTTCCAAAGTGAGCTTTATCTTACTACTTTTTATTTGTTTACATTATTCCCCTCCTCCCCTCCCCTTCTTAATCAAATCAACTTGATCATCTCTTTTAAAGCCTTATCCGATCTTCTTTTCCGGTCTTTTTTAATTTACTTCAAATATTTATTATTGATATTAACACTGTTAGAATTGAATTGATTCCTGTTTTAAGAAATTCCTGTTTTTTTATTAACTGTCGAATATCTTTTTATAATATTACTGCACTTACCTGTTTTTTTTTTAAGAATCTATTAATACCCCCACCATTATTTTACTGTTAACTCCTTTCTAACTCGAATATTACATCATTGTCAATGAATATTTTTAGAAGAGTGTAACGAAATACATTAAAAAAAAAAAATATATATATATATATATTGACTTTGTTATATGTTTTGATTATCACAATATTGATTTACATTTTTTAGGGTTTTTTCACACAAATGAGGTTGAAAGAAGGGGTATTGCAGTATGACTGTGGTTTCTGATATGACCTCAAATGCTGGACTGCTTAACTCATGGGAAGTCTCAAAAGATTGTCATATTTTGGAATCCTTTGATACATCAAAGATAATTTATATGTTCAGATGTCTCTCATTTGATAAAAATCTTAAGAAATCACTTTTTAGACAGTGACCATTATTTGCTTTAGGGATCTACCATTATAAAAAAATTTTTTTAGGACTAATAAAATAAATTCCCAAGAATTAAAAATAGTTCATAAAATAAGGAAATTCATTAATAATGTGACTCAACTGTAGCACTTGATTGACACTAAGGCATTGATTTTTATAAATCAAAGGGGATATATTTTAATGTAAAAAGATGGCAATGTGTTAATTTGCTATAAATCGCATTATTAATATGATTTTGCCACTATTTTTTAGTAAGAATAGGATTTATATGTTGAATAACAATATTATTGCATATAAAATTCTATTCGTAATGTGTGCAGCCCTTCATCAATCCCGAAACGTTTTTGTTTTTGTATCTCTGGGATCAATCAACAAAATAAGCCTCTCGAAATACTTTACCCGAATAAAAGCAACAAATGATCGTTCCGGAGTCCAAAAACAAATTGGAAGCATCCCTCATACTGCTATCGGAGAAATATTATGTCTAAAGGCAATCCTATCGTAAATCGCACAATTCAAGAGTACAATGAGGTTACTGCCAATAGTCACATTCTACTATTGAAACTGATTGAACTCCGGAACGACCATTTGATGCTTATATCGTTAGTAAAGTATTTCGAGAAGCTTATTTTGTGATTGATCCTAGAGATAAAAAAAAGGGTTCGTGATTGATGAAGGGGCTGCCCACATTACGAATATAATTTATATACAATAATATTGTTATTCGACATATAAATCATATTCTGCTAAAAATAGTGGCTAAATCATAAAAATATGCAATATATAGCAATCCAACTTAATTGCCATCTTTTTACATTAAAATATATCCCTTCGTTTATAAAAATCAATACCTTGAGTAGGAGAGTCTAAAGCGTTAAAGTAAAGTAGTGCATGCATAGTATAAAGTTATTCCTTTTTCCCCCCAAAAAATTGGACAAAATATTAGTTCTTCTTTAGTCCGTAAGGGGCGCTTTTATTCTAGAGCTCTTTGAAAATAACAACAAAGTCCTTTTATTATTTATATTTGGAGACGTTTTTTATCTTCTAGTGATTTAATATATTTCAATCATCAAACTTAATCCCTTTCAACCGTTTTAAATAGGATTGGGACGTAATTTATGGACTAACGACAACTAACGTTAAAGAAAAAACCATAATTTTGGCCAATTTTTTTTGTTTACTTTTCCCTGCATACACCACTTTACTTAACGCTTTAGGGAGTCTAGATCAAGCTATAAAGATAAGAACAGCCAAGATTCTAAATACTAAATATACTATTTCATAGGTGTGATGACCATAGAGATATAAAGATATAGAGCTGATTCCCTTCAATAGCAGA
The DNA here is from genome assembly GCA_013387185.1 of Caligus rogercresseyi. NCBI lineage: Eukaryota > Metazoa > Arthropoda > Copepoda > Siphonostomatoida > Caligidae > Caligus > Caligus rogercresseyi. The sequence continues at coordinate 11,720,952 of CP045900.1, forward strand.
GAAACACAATTCTGTTGTTTCTGTGTGTCCACTATAAACAAAGTAATTATACTACGTCATCGTAAGCTGATCCTCGACTGCATAATGCTTCACGGACTGTGCGCTTCAAAAATATGTTTTAGAAGCGTACCTCGAAGAGTTGAAGAAATGAAGATGTAGGAGGATAGAAAAATAGAAGAAAAGGAGGCAAATAATATCAAGGTATATAGAAATACAGGTAGGTCACTCTCGAACTTAAACAAATGTGACATCAATGGAAGGGTGTTTCCAGGGATTTCAAAGGGATTAATACTTTAACTCTCGAAACTTCAATCAATAATATGATAATAATATTGATGTTTTTTTCTGAGAGAAAATTATATTATTATTAAATAATTCTTTGATTAATTAGTTTTAGTTACTTTATTACTTGATTATGAAGAGTTGTAGATGAAATGAATTCACCTAACGTAGTTGTAGACAGGAGAAAGAGAGGGTGAGAGCTTCTGATCACAAACAAGTTATAGCTGTAAGTTCATACACTCTCTTTGACCAAGTATTTATTTAATAATAACGCAAAACACGTATACAAGAAATAGTACAAATATATACAATGTGTAATTAAGCATTACAAAAACATGAATACCTGGATGATAAATAATTTAAATTGGAATAGAAATAAGTAATGTTATTACGTAAATTCCGACATGTTCAGAGCAAACTAACTCCGCGCCATTGTAAAGAGTTTGCTACATAGTTGTGGATGAGGTTGTTATCCTTTCTACTAATTTCAAGTATCATACTCATCCATCTTCTAAGGAAATTAACTTTGGATCTTGGCTCACATTTCCATGATTTCAACATTTATTTATCTTGTCAACCCACATCGGATCCTCCGAATCGAGTTCACTCACAAAATGCTTCGAAGAAATTAACTTCTGAAAGCGAAAGTTCCTGCAAGTTTATTCCATAGACTGAAGTATTCGATTAAGCACTCATTAAGAAGACAACCGTGTGCCTCTTGAGCAAAATTTATTTCTCAATCATGAGGAAGGAAGCATGTGTTGCACCCAGTCAATGGAAGTAATGAATTAGCCTCAAGGGATAGAGCTCTCGTTCTCCGGGACTTCGAATTTGTCACTTGAATGATCTAATGTCTAAATTCTAAGGATCTTGCTGGAACTATATTTTCTGATATAATTTGCCATTCGGATTACTCACATCATCATAAAGTGGAATCTTGTAGAGCAAGCAGCCTATAAGGCTTCAGTGTCTTCTTCTGCTTTTTCTATCGTCTTTGTTAATGAAATTGCTACAATGCACACTTCAAAACTGGACATTGACATGTTACTGTGTCTTCTGCTGCACCTCTACCCATACCATAATAAATTATCTTCTATGGTTTCAATTGGCCTCCAAAATGCTATACTCTCCTTGGCAATATGTTTCGATTAATTTAATTAAGTCAACCAAAGTGTGAATATTCTCATAAACTGTTGTGTATATTTATTTTTCATCAGTATTTTGTTGTAAATTCTATCAGAAATAATGATTTAACATCACAAATTCAATTTTATTAATACAGATTCCAATCCATGAATGCCCCCCCCCCCCAATATTTCAGTAATTAAAAAAAATATTTGTATATATAATCATAATATAATGATTGTTTAGTTTCATTTGTTCGTTATATAAAGATGTAATTTTTTTGTACGAAAAAAAGTTGTAGTACATTCTATTAAAAAATATATATATTATTATAGAAGTAATGCATATGTTATAAAGTACATTTGAAACCAAATGAAGAATCTTCTAAAATACCATAATTAGATGTATGATTAAAATGAATATCAATAAGAAACAAACTTGCATTAAACATCTATTGTCATTGAAATGTCTTACGCAATCTATTAGCAGTAGTACAAGCAGCGCAACATTAAATTACATGACTGAACTGATTCATCCGATGAATATAAATCAATTAAGTTTGAAGAATTTATGATGTATACAATTAGTCACAAAACCTCCAATAAAGAAGTTCACTCATTTTTATGGTTGCATTTATGGCATTCATTGACCTCTGCCGTTTTTAAGAATTTTTTTAAATTAATTAGTTTCCATGAATAAATAGACCCAATACTTGTCAAATAAGAATTGAGGACGAACTTAAACGAATAATTACACTTATAGTAACAAACATAAACAGCATTATTTTTTCATTGTATATATTTCAGAGTAAATTGTAGTTTCACGAAAATTTTCCATCCCAGCCATTTTAAAAAGTGATTTTTCTTCCGTAAATCGTTGACGTCATGATGATACTCCTTCAGTCGTCGACTATCCTATCCTAAATAATACATTTTGTATATCAGTGAGCTGAAAGTTGATAGGTCCTTTGTATCGAGTTGCTCCATCGCGTCCTGGTGGTCAGAAAACTTAGTTGCAAGGTGTTATATTTTTGGAATATCATCTTAGTATATCAACGAATGTGGGCATTCCTCCTTTTCGCCACTTTACTGGAATATGTCTGCTCGATTTCACTCATTCTTGGAGCATTCAAGGCATCACATCGGAGTGCTTCTTGCGGGACGAGGTGCTCTGGCTCATACAGCATTACGAAAATCCCCCACTCAATTGTCTATACCATCCAAATCTTCTTTCTAGCGGATGAGACCGAAGCAAAGCCGGTAAAATGCATTCGCAAGTTTCCAGGAGATATTCCAAAAGGTCTGCAACCTTCAATGATGTTTGGTTTGTCGCAAGAAATGTTTCCTCAGTTAAGCCCTGGATCCACTTTTCCTCCATTCGTCTAAAACATTGCAAACTCTCGTAGGAACCATACAGCTCTCATGTTGGACTTAGAAATAGGCTCCCATGTTTATTTATCTTTTATATCAACAGGAGGTGTTTTTGTATTAAGAATATTCCAATGGGCTCGTACAAACTCAATGAACTCGGCCGTTTCTCTAAGTTCAGGTTTAGTGTCGGAGTAGAATTTTAGAGCACCAATGGTGGATTCATGGAATATTGAACCCGCAAGTTTTACATTTGTCTTCTCGATCAATGAAGGATCCAAAGTTTTGAGGGAGAGTTTATGAGTTTGTCTTACTTGAGAGGCAGATTCCTTATAATAAATTTCTCTAATATGAGCGAAGTTAGGGCGTAAACATGGCGATCCTGAGAGGTATATGTTGGGGCACAAAAAATAATCCTTCTTTTGAAAGCAATTGTATATATTTTTGAAGTTATTAACTGCATCGATAAGGAGGAAGACACATTTAGTTTTATCTTGTGGATGAGAAATCGATGTTAGGAGCTCCTGTCCACACAGATACTGGGTGTAGAATTTTCTATTGGCTGAGTGATTGTCAACTGACAAGGCAACTACTACAAAACCAATATTCCATAAATTTGCATTATGGGATTGTATTGTGTGAATAAGAACTCCTCAGTTAATTTTGTCACGGGAACAAGGGCAACTATACCATATATTTTCCAGCAGTTGATTTAATCATGAAGGTGAGAACAGTTTTTGTGGCTTGATGGTTTTCGTGTTCAAAAAACTCGCCTCGGACAAACTCCACTTTTTGAGCAGAGTAAATTTCATCTATAATCTGTATCACATACTTTTCTCTAATTTTTAAGCCTCGTATCCTTGATTTGAGGTATGTAAGAGTGGATTCAGGTAGTCCCGTATTAACTGTGATAGCACTCGATATAGTCTTCAGGTATCTTGGGGATGGTAGTGTCAAGATGTTAGAATTATACATTTACTCATAAGACAAGAGCTTGTATTTTGCCACATTAGAGCAACAGAGAGAAGACCTGGAGAATATTTCCGACCTTTTGATGCTTTGAAAATGACAGACATTGCTCTATGATGAAATCTAGTTTAGAGATTGGGATTGTCCATTTCTGCCAAGTTTGAGAAGTGATAAAGTTGTTCACAGATGCTGACATACTCCTCTTTGTCTGTTAATTGATCTTTAGATCCAAGGGACACTGCAATATTGAGGACTTCTGTTACAGAGCATATTTTATACTTCGAATGAAGGCAATGTGCCACTAAGCTGTTATTTATTGAAGCACGATTATAATTTTTTTTGAAGGATAGGCCATCTTCAATTTCTATACTGATATATACCTCTCGTGTCAACAATAATTTTTTCAAGGGCAATTTCAGGGTTTTAATTAAAGAGAACCCCGAAGGAAGAGACTCGGAAAGTAAGTTAGTATATGAGCCGACCTTACTTTATCCTGATTGAACATAGCCTCTTCATGAAGTTTTTGTCGCTCATTCTGAAGTTGCAGCCTTTTTTGGCTCGACGATGAAAGAGTAGGTCTGAGGAGTGGTTGTGATGATGAAAGGTAGCTCGGCAGATTTGGCCACCTAGAAGGTACAGCTTCCTTTTTCAACCTCCTAAAATAGAAATAATACAAGTATTCTATATAAATTAATCAAAAAATATTGAATCAAAAATATTATTGCAAATAAGGACTATTATGTATGTAAATGTGACTACTGATTCAATCATAGAGATAAATATATGTATAGAAAGTTTACTAGTACTATATAAAGAGGAGGAGGAGTTAATATTTAAGCATGAAAATTGTATTAAATATTTTAATTGTTTTTTATTTTATTCATAGAAAATGTTTTTTAATATTTTTTAATCCCATTATTCCATATGATGCAATACTGTTTTTCCACATTCTTTAATAACTCCTAATTTAAAATAGTATTATCATTTATTTATCTATCATGAATGAATATTAACTTATCTATCTATCATGATTGAATATAGTGACGTACTAAAATTATGAAATTCATTTCTTACCTTTACTTTATCCGAGTTTCATAAGTTGATGTAGTGATAAAGTCTGCCGCTGAGAATGCAGACTACTTAATCGTGAATTACATGTAAATATGAGTGTCCCTTGGAATTGCTTTAAGCCAACTGGCCAAAATTATAGAATGCTTCTATGGAAATCGGTGGAACTAACATCAGAGTCCTTATTGCTGTTATTATAGCCTTGTCTACAGCCAGGAGCACTACACTTGAAGACCATGATGAATTAGATAGATCCCACTCAATCCGACGCAATCGCAAAGAACATATTTTTCTTCAGTTTGTTAAACTGAAGAGTAAGAAGGGACATCTTTTGTAGAAAAAGAGCGTTATGAAATTCTCCACTCATTTCCAGTAATTTCAGTATTCCTTGATTTTGATAAAGGAACATACGAAAAGAGTATTACGACGTTAAATCGTGCGATTAAGGCGTGCGCGAAAATAACACCCACGACTATATTACTGGACACTCATTTTATTATTATTTGTATGCATTTTAGAACGATGAATAAATAAACTTATGACCCATTCATGGCTATTTAAAAAAAAATATTTGAGCATTATTATTTACTAGTCATTGCAAGAAAAATATAGTAATCCACCAAAAAGTTAAATAAGGTAATTCATAATTAAATCAAATACCTCATTTAAATTATTTTACTATTTGTTATAGATCTTCAAAAAATAATTATATTTGATATATAATATATATTACAATATATAAGCATATTTTTTCGATACTTTATTGATTTCTATAAGCATGTATATTTCATAAAACAAAAAACATATCAACTATGCAATTTAAAATGAAACAAAAAAATAATTAAAACATTTTCAATAGAATAAAACACGAAAATATAAATAGTTTCTGTCGACGTAGCGCCCTAACAAAAGAACCATTTAAGTTTTTCCGTCAGTGATTAGAGAATCAGAAAAAGTATATGTAAAATAATGTTTGCTCTAATATAAATATATGAAGTACCCAATTAATAACGACACATAGGTTGACATAACATACATAATTTTATTGGTGTTGCATTGCGAAAATGGCTACATAATTAATATCGTCTTTTCAATACCATTTTTCTATTCTTCAAAAAAGAATAAAAAAGTATAGAAAAGAGGGTGTTTTGTTACCCTCTCGATATCGTCCGTTTTATTTTTTTAACATATAACATAAAATAATAACTATTAAAGAAGAGTGGGTAAAAGATGGGCCAAGGGACGATTCATTTATCTATGTATCATTAATTATGGTTCCCAAAGGATTATGACCACAAAGCTTTGTGACTACAGCTTTGCGACTACAGGTTTGTGACTGTACAGGTTTGTGACTACACAGGTTTGTGACTATACAGTTTTGTGACTACACAGGTTTGTGACTATACAGGTTTGTGACTGTACAGGTTTATGACTACACAGACTTGGGACCAAGATTTAGGGGTCGTACACAAATCACACAATGCTATATGAGTTAATATGTCTCAATGAGTTTTTGGCATTGGATTTGGGTTGGCAAGATGAATTATTCAATGTGAGTTGGTATTCCAGTTCCGCCATAGCCCCTGGGAGGGGCAAATAAGACGGCCAAGAATTAAGACGGGGTAAAACTTGCTTTTGGGGTTATATTGGGGTTGGATTTGGGTTGGCGAGATGAATTATTCATTGTGAGTTGGTATTCCAGTTCCGCCATAGCCCTGGGAAGGGCAAATGTGACGGCCAAGAATTCAGACGGGGTAAAACTTGCTTTTGGGGTTATATTGGGGTTGGAATTTGGGTTGGCGAGATGAATTATTCATTGTGAGTTGGTATTCCAGTTCCGCCATAGCCCCTCAGAAGGGCAAATGTGACGGCCATGAATTAAGAGTGGATAAAACTTGCTTTTGGGGTTATGTTGGGGTTGGATTTGGGTTGGCGAGATGAATTATTTGTTGTGAGTTGGTATTCCAGTTCCGCTATAGCCCCTCGGAGGGGCAAGTGTGACGACCATGAGTTAAGAGTGGATAAAGCTTGCTTTTGGGGTTATATTGGGGTTGGATTTGGGTTGGCGAGATGAATTATTCATTGTGAGTTGGTATTCAAGTTCCAACATAGCCCCTCGGAGGGGCAAATAACACGGCCAAGAATTAATAGTGGATGAAAGTTGCTTTTGAGGCGATATTGGGGCTTAATTTGATTTTATCTGACTTTTGATTTCACCTATAGGTTACTCGGAGAAAGGGTTGATTTGCTCCTAAAATTTTAAGAGAACTGGATTATATTCAATGCCGTGCAAATACTTTTCTTTGGAGGTCAACTCTCACCCGGACCTGATGGATCTCTCTCAAACAAAATTGGATAGTTTGAAATCGAGTATATTGAAGAAGTAAATAGGTCTAACTAGTGTTTGTAATTTAATATACGTCGTCTTCAGGGACAAATTTGAGAGCTGGAAGGCATTTTATAAGAACGTTCAATTCGGGCTGGGAATCAAATCTTTTCTTCAGGCCTATTTTTGCCACCTTCCTCATAATGGATTGAGATAGATGAATCCCGGTATTTTTGTTTGGTGGAATTCAGTCCGAAAAGCGCTCATTGCAGCAATTTCGAAATCCAAGACTACTTTCCGGGGACAGTATCCATCTAAAAGTTCTTTGACGTTTTGAAGCATTCTCCTATACGTTTGGATCATTTTATTTGGGAGGAGATAATAAATACAGGGAGGGTAACTACTCCCAACTTTTGCATGGATTGTGTACAGCTGAAACCAAATTTCCAACACAAGCTCAAAAGTTCCATCACAAAACCAGTCCGCATCCAACAAGCACTCCACTAGTTCTCTTTTTCCTAGTCCCAATATTCTTTCAGGGTCATTTTTTCCAGAATCAAAAAGAATAATGTCGAGATACTTCTCTGGGATATCAAAATTATTCCTCGTTGGGTTTGGAATTGCATTTATTTGTTACGCCTCTGGTTTCTCACCATTTCCTCAAGAGCTGCTTTTTGGGGCATCCTTTGCAAAACGTCGTCTGATACCTCCGAGAGTCCTCCAGCAATAATTGCTTTAGTTTGCGAGTGGTTATCTGGATTTCCAGCATTTTCTCTAATTCTTGACTTTACAGCCCTCATCTCTGATTGCAACGGATCTCCATCATGTGAGTTGGTTGGTAGGAGGAGTAAGAATTTGGGTATTGAAAGTCTTCATCATGGCTCCACATTTTAACCGATTGACCATTCGGCATCTCCATGTGATGCTTCTATCCGGGTTATTCTTTTTGATATGTAATAAAACCTTCGTATCGAAGAACTTCATTTCCCCTAGAAGATTTGGAAAATTGAAGCTCCATTATCCTCCAGAAGACTTTAAACGAAACTCGAGTGAGTTATAAGGGTAAAATAGTCTGTTATTTTAATATATTCTAATTCGAATAGCGAAGTTAGTAACTGAAAAAAAAATAAAGAAATAAAAAATCATCCACAAAATGCACGCATAAAAGCGTACTTAGTCAGATGCATATTCGTATTAAAAGAATAACGGTTGTTCTTTTTGCATAGCAATTCATTCTTCCATGCATCAAAATAAATATATTTTATTTCCAACCCCCTCGGAGTTCCAAATTCCAACCCCAATATAGCCCCAAAAGCAAGTTTTACCTACTCTTAATCCTTGGCCGTCTTATTTGCCCCTCCCAGGGGCTATGGCGGAACTGGAATACCAACTCACAATGAATAATTCATCTCGCCAACCCAAATCCAACCCCAATATAACCCCAAAAGCAAGTTTTACCTACTCTTAATTCTTGGCCGTCTTATTTGCCCCTCCCAAGAGCAATGGCGGAACTGGAATACCAACTCACAATGAATAATTCATCTCGCCAACCAAATCCAACCCCAATATAACCCCAAAAGCAAGTTTTATCATTCTTAATTCTTGGCCGTCTTATTTGTCCCTCCGAGGGGCTATGGCGGAACTGGAATACCAACTCACAATGAATAATTCATCTCGCCAACCCAAATCCAACCCCAATATAACCCCAAAAGCAAGTTTTACCCCATCATAATTCTTGGCCGTCTTATTTGCCCCTCCCAGGGGCTATGGCGGAACTGGAATACCAACTCACATTGAATAATTCATCTCGCCAACCCAAATCCAATGCCAAAAAACTCATTTAACTCATATAGCATTGTGTGATTGTGTACGACCCCTAACACTTGGTCCCAAGTTTGTGTAGTCATAAACCTGTACAGTCACAAACCTGTATAGTAACAAACCTGTGTAGTCACAAAACTGTATAGTCACAAACCTGTGTAGTCACAAACCTGTATAGTCACAAACCTGTAGTCACAAAGCTGTAGTCACAAAGCTTTGTGGTCATAATCCTTTGGGAACCATTAATTATATCTAAAAATTGGCAACTTATGTTGTGCCTTTTCGGATGGTGGCTCAAAAAATATTTGCGTGGTATCATATGCATTAGAAGGATTCGCTCGTTAAAATCCTTAATAACCTCCTACCATTCCTCAACAACCTCTCAGTCTTCATGGAGACGGCTCAGGCTGAAACTTGAGGGATGGTAGCACTGGATCACAATGGAAGAGCTTAGTCCTGCATTATACAGCCCCTTCGTGGTCATGTCCACCTGAGGCTTTCACGCCACTCGCGAAGGAATGGAATTATTCGTCGCTTATTTAAGAGGAAGGCCTTCTGGAATGGCCTACCACGGATGACTTCTTCCATCTCAACTTTGGTAGAGTGCGAAGGGCCCTCGGCTAAAGTTTGTTCATCCTTAGACCCCGGGATAGTTAGGGGAACGGGCTCCCAATTCCTTCAGCCGAAGTCCGTTGAATGGCCTGTCCTGGAGGACTTCCTTCCCGACCTGGGAGTGTGTGAAGACGCCTTCGGCTAAAGTGTGTCAATCCTGCGGGTCCCTGAGGAGACATCTGTTCTCTTTTTCTCTTGCTGGTGACCCACAGAGGAACGGACTCTGATGACCTTCTGGCGGATCCCTTGATATACGTTTTTAGTCTTCAGATTTGATGAAATGGAGCTCTAAGCTATGATAGTTCGGAAGGTGCATGGATGAGAGATTCGCAGTAATACTGTATATCCGAACCCAGGGTCTTTTTTAAAGTTGCGTGAGGGAAAACACAGAAGACCAACATAATGAAAAAATAGTCAGAAAAATAGCTAAAACAGGATTGGTGACGTCGCAATAAATAAGGATTTAACGTCATAAAACACATATAAGGGACAATTATCACCATTATTGGAAATGAGGAGTTTCAGTCAAGATCCTTGATATTAGTGAGTCCAAGAATCATCGACTGATATTGTTTTTTTTTCACGAAACCTACCTTACCGTAGCTTATGTTGATATGTACCCTCCTGGGTTTATTTTATAATAATATTCTCTTTTTATATATGAACGAAAAAGTGCTCAAAATGGGCTCATTTTACTAGTTTTATAAATAAAAGTAAACAAATGTGCTCATTAATGCTCAATAAAGCTATTTTGACTGATTTTGAGCCCAAAAGTTAGTAGTTTCCTTTAAAAATGCATTTTATACAAAAGTGTCGATAAGACAAAAATCCTATTATCTATAATTCCGATCACAAAAATGACTTATCAGATTTTCCTTATGCATAAGTGTTATATACGAATATTCCTAGAACCAGCGTGAAGATCTTAAATGGCTTGATTAAATAGCAGAATAATCACAAATAGTAGCTCTATTACTATAATTCTTTAAATTTATTAGAATATTTGTTTAGTTTAATATAATGTAGGTATGTTACACGAAAAAAAAAAAACATATTTCATACCTTATTTTGGATCCAAATGTTGAGAAGCGGTCGATAGAAAAGCTTTCGAGGACAATCATGGATATTTGTTGGGCAGATTGGTTGTGATTGTCTTTTTTCGTCTCGAAAAAATCACTCCTTTTCTCCATAAGCGGAGTATATTTTTGAGTCGACTGATTCTACTTCCTGCTGGCGTAGACTTAATAACCATACCTTCTCCCAATAAATCACTAAACCCTCCCTTTTTAATTCTTGTCACACAACCTCTTTCATATATTTTTGAATATATATATTTTTTTTCATAATTACAGTTCCCCATACACGTAATAAATGGACAATTAAATTGACTATTGATTGGAATATAAAAATTGACTTTATTCTATGTTTAAAAAAAAAAAAAAATATATATATTAAAAAATATTGAGGTCTCCTACAAGAAGAACATGGAAAATGGAGAAATTTGGTAGTGTGTTGCATCATCATAGGTACCGTTTTGGATACCAATAGGTAATTGTATATTCATTAGTGGATGAATAGAAGGACTCGATTTTATTGTTGAACAATATAAACTTGTGTTCCTACACCCTAAGGACTCCCCTTCCTCCCAACGATCTTTCCATAGAGGATATCATTTGCCATTGATTTGTTGACATTGGTATGGTTTACAAAAGCCAAGGCATCCTCGAAGCTCTTGGACTTGATGATCCTTTCGATTTTTTTCGAAGTGAATCATTGGAAGCAGTCTCCTTTTTTATTTTTATTTTGATCATCTCTTTTGCTATTTCTTCACTTTTGTGTAATTTATGTAGTCTTGAAGCCCTCGCCAATTGCCTTGAGATGTTGATGAAGGTATCTTGGTTTCGAGATTTTTATTGTTGATAAAACGAAAGTAAGATTCTTGGCCGTCCTCATTTTGCAAGAAGTATAGACAATTGTAGAAAGAGGAGACTTCTTCTTCAATTGTGAAAACATCCCAATCAATTATTTCTGCATCCATATTATGTAAGCGGCGGAGGCAGTTTCTTCTGAGAATTTCTGGGTGATATCAATCAAGAAAAACTTATGAACCATGAAATAAAAATGATTCAGACATCTCAATTTAATATATGAGAAGAAAGTATTAAACTCAAATAATTATCTACTCATATATTTGGGCAATTTTTTTCGGATGTAATTATTTTCCTGTTTATCTTGGTAATTTTTCTGGGCCAATTCTTCCTGGTCCATTTTTCTTGGGCCATTTCTTCCTAGGCCGTAATTATCTCAGCTATTTATGCTTATTTCATATATATATATATATATATATATATATAGTAAACTATAAAAAATAATGCATGCTTAAGTAAATTATGATTCTTGCATATATATTTTAGAAGATTCGTTTTCCATTAAAGACGATGACTAGAGAGTTTAACCCTTGTGTGGTGTTCGGGTCTGTGGGACCCGTTTTCATTTTTGTCTCAAAGAAAAGTAATACGATTTTTTATTATTTCAAACTCAGATTCATTGGCCTTGGCTCATTTTCTGTGAAGAACATATATCACAACACGTTTTCAGTGACCACACACCATACAACCCCCCTACACATTTACATTACATAGAGGGTGTTCGGGTCTGCTGGACCCGGGGTCAATGAAAGTGGAAATTTTATATCTTGTGCACCATCCACCCAACCTACAGAACCACCACCTGCAAAGCCTGAAGTAAGTGTGATGCTATTGCAGTTGATCTGGCACTCATATCTTGTGTGTGAGAGAGAGAGAGAGTTAGAAAAATTTCTGATATTTTCATTATTCTAGGTTACAGCCAGTAACAACAAAAGAAGTGATGTTTTATTTATAAATGTGACCTAATAAAGGTAAAAGACTATTATTTATCATTTATGTTGTTTATATTGCTTGTAATTGAGATAAGGAAAATCATTTGAGTATTTTAACATAAAATAGTTTATTGTGTTTAGCTGAGAACCCCAAAACGCAGCGGGTCCACCAGACCCACGAACAGTGGCAGAGTTACAAAAATATGAACACCACACAAGGGTTAAACAAATAGCAAAAGGTGGTAAAATGATTAACTTACAGTATCTACAGACCTGTTTGAAAATTGGTCATCCAAAGATAAAAGGAAAAAAAATCAAAAATCAAAGAATTTTTTGTTCAATATCATCAAATCTGTGCATTATATTATTTAGCTTTAAGTAATAAATTAATATATATTTTTTTAGTTGAAAAACATCAAGATTCGTCCGGATATCTTCAAAACAGCCAACCGGAAATTCAAATTTAAATACTAAATAAAATACTATTTCAAAATAGTGTGTGATGACCATAGAGATATAAAGATATAGAGAGCTGATTCCCTTCAATAGCAGAGAAACAGCGTTCTATTGTTTCTGTGTGCCCACTATAAACAAAGTAATTGATACTACGTCATCGTAAGCTGATCATAGAGATATAAACATAACACAATGACGTTTTTCTCTTCCCTCCAATAGCTGAGAAACATCGTTCAGCTATATTCTTGACACAATGACGTATTTCTCTGACGATCAAGCTCTTTATATCTGATTTGATGACGTCATTGATTTTTTCAAATAATTTTTCTAATGCTAGTTCACTACAAATTCGAGTGTTAAGAGGTGAAATTGATTGCAAAGGGTAGCAAGAAGATTAAATTGAATGTTCTGGTATTAAATTTGAGTAAACAACCGAATAATAGCCAATAAATTGTGTGATGACGTCTTATTTGATTTCTTACATTTAATTTTTTAAAGGCTAGTTCACTATGAAAAACGGGTGCTAAAGAGTTGAAATTAATTGCAAAGGGTAAATTAAAAATTAAATTTGATGTACTGGTATGAAATTTGAGTGAACACTGATAAACAACCGAATAATAGCAAATAAATTGTGTGATGACATCATTTTTGATTTTGAATATAGATTTTCTAAAGGCTTGTTCACTATGAAAAAACGGGTGCTTAAGAGTTTAAATTAATTGCAAAGGGTAGTATATGATTAAATTTGATGTTATGGTATAAAAATTTGTGTAGACAATAATAAACAACAGAGTAATTTATTTTTGGGAAAAAACCTATGAATCGTCGATAAATCTTAAACTGCCAACCGAAAGTTCATATTTAAATACTCGGTGACAAAAATCCAGGTGGTAGCACCTTCGTTTTAACATACCTATATAATACTAATAATAAGAGCATGATGGAGAAAAGAAAGGAGTTTGAACACCCATTGACGTAATTCTAAATTGATTAATTAATTGTTTGACGTCAATGGCTGTTTTGTTAGGTTGGTCTCTCCTCATTCCCTAGTCGAAGACTTACTTTCAGTATTCACCAAACACACCTACTTATGTAAGCATATATGATTGGATTCTAATACCGGACGGGTCATTCAATTGTGGAACTGCAAGGCTTCCAGGTGGCAAACATTCCGGGCAGGAAAGAGTCCTGTGGCAAAAAACCCAGGGTGAAGTTCTGTGACAAATTGACTAGTTGCAAAAATTCCAAGAACCGTTCTTGCTCTTCCGTTTCAATGATTATCCTCCCATCTTAGGTGTAAAAATCCCTCCTACAATCTAAAAGAGAGAATTATTGTTTTGCCATTATGAAATCATGTAAAAATGGATCACATAATCTCACTTAAATTTAATTTAAAAAATATATATAATATTAATAATATACTCCTCTTCCGTTTCAAAGATTTCCCCTGTCTTATGGTCTCCTTATACCAATATTAGAAGTTATATTTATTTACCACATTTTAGATCCACATCTACTCGTACAATCTAAGAAGAGAGAAATATTGTTTTGCTATTTCCATATAGTATGTATATATAAATAAAAGTCACTCTGCAACTAAATATTTATTGATTACAGATTCAAAATATTTAGTAAATTTACTGAGCAACTCCTCGCTCATATTCAAGACGGCTTGACCATAAAATTATCGCTATTCTGATGTCACAGAAAATAGATATATGCTACATAAAAGTAATATAATGTTTTGCATAGCACAAAAACCTTTCCTTTTTTTCTAAGACAATATTTTTGATTTGAATTGATTTCAAAAGTTTAAAGTAAGAAAAACTTAATACCCTGCAGAGTACAAAAATACTTTCATAAATAGTAAATAATTTCATATACAGATTAAACTCATTTTTAAGAGTAAACTCAACAAAAAGCAATAACAAAATTCATCAAAGAGATTTCCTCTCATAATAAATATTGCAGAATAACATATAACCCCTAGGGGGAAAAACAAATTAAGTTAGGTCCATATCTAGGGACTTTATTTTTAAAGCATAATAACAATTTCATCTTTATAATTACATTATTGATATTTATTGAATAATTAGAAAACATTCTGCATGTATATTGCAAATACATTTTATTTTATAAGTAATTTTACGTACTCTTCATGCTTTTCATAAACGCTAAAAAGATTGAGATATGTTCGATCTATTCAAGGTTTCCATGAAAAATAATTTAATTACTCCTTTGTACATTTTTCTTCATTCTTTAAATTTGAGTAGAAAAAATGGTTATGAAATAATAAAGTCCTTCAGAATAATATTTTATTTTTTATTATCCATAAGTAAATTTTGTTAAATGTATATAATCTATTAAAATTTTATAATCTATTGTAATTCTTTAAGTATTTAGACTGACTACACTGGTCTACCAATTTTGAAGTAACAGTAGTAATTTCGAATAAATACTAATTCCATTTATACTTTAGCTACAAAGAAGTAACTTTTAACATTATTTTTTTAAAATCTATTTCTGTAAAAAGTATTACGCTGAAAAAATTAATAACTGATATAAATATTTACTGTGATATATATATGAATCAAGTTAATCGAGAATATTAAATACATTAATAAAATATATATTCTTAACTTTATTTATCAAATACTAATGGAATTGCCTTCATTTCTTTTGTTGTGCAACAGTGTATAATGATTAAGATGCCGACAAAGAGCCATCATTCCAAAACGAAATCCATGTTACTTGTTGATTACGGTACCTACTTCCATACTAACTCTTACCTTCAAAACATTCATCTAAAAGTATTTAATATGAGGTACATTGTCCAATTTTAGCGCATATGCATGATTTTTGGACCAAAGAAGAATATTTATTTCATCCCTTGAAACACCATTCGATTTGGTTGTATATACACAGTATATACGCTTTTCGTAGATAATGGGGATCGAAACCGTCTGAAAATAGTGAATCGTCATGAAATAGCGTTGTGCAAAAAATATGTATCGGAATATCTACAATATTCACTAAACCTACAACATTAAAAAGTCTGCATTGTTCTAAGAAACCGTACCGGGATGAAGTGGGGATCACAGGTTGTATATTTTGTTAAATGTTGGAAAAAGTGTTTTAAAATAACAAAATGTCTATTACATTTCATGTTATTTTTTAAGCGTGTCCTGTTTTTGTTTGTTGTGTGTTTGCTTAGTTAGCATTTCATTATTTTATGGGATGCTCCAAATACTTATTTTTTCTTTATTCTTCTTTCACTTGGTTTCATGCTTGCTTTTACATGAGTATACAGACATAAAATTATGTTTTGTAGTTTGTTTAAGAACCAATTAAATATGTGGTGGCTATATGTAATATGGATGTATTATTTCAGAGCTGTTTTTTACATATTATAACTTGACAACCTCTGTTTCGTTTCAATTATCCTGATTGTACTTCGCGTATGTTTTTGGCATTATAGTTTAATTAGCTAAATAAACATGTTAATATAATTTATGAACTCTGGAAGCCCCAATTCGTAAAGTGTTTTGATATAATGGATAAATTGTAAGAACTGTTGATGGATGGAACTCTTGTGCTTCTTTTCTTATTTCATATTTCAAAATATCGTTTGTGACGTATTAATAGACATAGAGATATTAATCAACAGAGTGGTCTTAGGAAGGAAAATACTTAAACATCGACAGTTTACATGTTCATAAGCACAATGACAGTTTCAAATCAATGAAAAATATTTCTGAATGTTATTTATAAGCCAATGTCATTATTCATATATGCTTTTCATTTATCCACTATAAATACTTACTATTTGAATATTGTAATAATAAAAAATATATCTTGTGCATCATTAAAAATATCAGTTCCAATCTTTTCCACTTTATGTAAAAAGTTAGTATTATATATTTATATGTATATAAGAACTAGTGTTTTGTCGGTCCCAATTTATTCAGTTCGTTCCAGTCCGGTCCTATCAGTCTTTGGGATCAGTCCTTAAGACCATCGTTCCTTGATATAGGCGTTTTTTTTTGTCCTTAAATTTTCCATAAAATGTTGAAAGAGTATTTATTTAATACGTTTTAACTTGTAATATTATATATATATATATTTGACAATTTGGAAACATTTTTTCCCTTTCTAAAGGCTTTTCAGTATACGATCGTCTGTCATTACTCATTCAATATTCAGTAAAATAATTAATTCACAACCATTTCATTTCAACCATTTATTTTATTTTTAGGTATGGTCATAAAGCATCGACAAAAATATTGTGGTAGTAATAATCATATTTGATACTTATTAATAACATAAGTAAAATATAATATATATACTATATATATATATACTATATATATATATATATATATATATATATATATATATATATATATATATATATATATATATATATATATATATATCTATATATATATATATATATCATAGCATCAAGAGATGCTGACAACATGACGTGAGTTGTGATGTCATAAAAAAACATTTTTTCCTGTTTTAAGGACTGACAAAAAGGACTTAACTGCAGTCCTCGTTCTAGATAAGGACCGACACAACACTAATCAGAACAAAGTGATTATATTTATGGTGTGTTAATCAAAATTGTTTTGACGTCAATTAAGTAATATCAGTTCCAAATATAAAACACTTAAGGATTTGAACTGATAAGCCATAAATTATTTTCTTGCTTATAGTGTTTGATTTAATTTCAATATCATTGTGGATACGATTATAATACCTAAGCATTAAATTTATTCTATCGAACCTGTGATTTTTGATTAAAAATCTCAAGATTCACCACTAAATACAACATTTTAATTTTTTTACCGACATTTTTATAAGTACAATGTCCTGATATTTATTTTTCTTTTCATTGTCTTTAAGTAATTCTATTACTTTTTTGTCGAGTTTCCACAATTCATTTATTTCAATGTGAGAATCATATCTGCTCCTCCTTACCTTATTGTAAGTATTATCTCAAAACTTTGTAATTAGGAAAGCACAAAAGTTTTGTTGCAAATGGTCAGAAGCAAATGATATCTCACCTTCATTAATTTAATGAAGATAAAACATTTTTTCCTAAAGTAATGCATTTCCTGAGGGAAGAAGAAATAAAATAAAAAACTTTGAGTTTTTCTCTTTAAATGAAGTTTTTCCTACAACGCATAAGGTAATTATAATATAAGACCATTTAGAGAGGATATAAAAAAGTTAGTAATAAGCTTTAGCTTCTTAAGGGTTGGCAGAGAGCAATTACATAAATACTTTGTTTATTGAGTATTTTGTTCCCTCATATTCAGACATAAATACTTTGGACATAGATAAATCGTGTATTAAGCATGTGGTAAACTATCAATATCGATTCCAACCTAGAACTTTTTTGCCAACGTCATTACAAGAAAAAGTAGTAATTGATAATTAGTAGTTGGCACTTTAAAATATGGTAGTAGCATACGACCAAATTTCAAAGAGGTCAAGTAAGAAGAAATATCCTATAGCAAGGTACGAAACATCATAGTGTGATAAACTTCATAGAACTGGAATAGAGAGCTTTGATTGGCTTTATATGTGGAATGGCTTGACTCGCATGGTCAGCTCCCAAAAACTAACATCCAAGCATCCCAAGCAATGAAGTACTTTTAATACAGTTTTTATTATTACGAATTGACTTATATTTAGTACGTTGAGACCACCATCTGTACTACATTTAACATTTTTCGATGATTAAAAAATAAATAAAATACAACTAATAACATACAATTGAATTGAATATATAAGCATTATAGTATTAATTTGTTCTACCTAATATTACATATATTGGTATATCAGTTGATTATCTTCTTCAAGAGGGCGAGGTGACGGTTCGAAGAAGATACCTCAGAATATTTTACTTCATTATAATCAGAATAATGAAGATATACATTTTCAAATGAAAGTACTTCTTTTTATGAAAAAGAAGTCGGGAAGATCCTAGCCTTTCTATCGCGAGTAACTACTGTGTGATGTGGGTAATCATTTATCTTCATTCTAGTTACTTTATAAAATAACTAATCAGTTAGGTTTAGCTGGCCCAAAATATTTCATATAAAATAATGATAAAAGCTAATTAACAAAATTTATAATAATATATAAAAGTTGTAAAACTAAAATCTATAAAAACACCTAAATTTTTTACAGAGAAATGGTCCCCCATATTTTTTTAATCTCTTCGCCATATCATTCTGGACGCTCCGCACAGATCACCACATGTGTTTCACATTGTGAAGGCGTTCCACAAGGCCATGTTACCGTTGTTGGTCAGAGGGACTCTCAGGAGCTTAACTTGTCCGACCTGGTCGTGACTTCCATGACGGCGTCAAAAAAATGTCAATGTTGCGGGTGACATCTGCTGAGATGTCGGGAGGACCTGAGCCGACAGAGTGAGCTCTTTATGATTATCTGCCCATGTAGTGGAATCGTCAGCTTACAGCATGAGGCCCTATAACAATAGCCATGACCGTCGTCACGACAACGAAAAAGACTGCCCAAGGATCGACCCTTCTCTAACACCCTAGTTGACCGACAGGAGGACGGAAGTAATGCCATTCAAATCCACTCGCTGTTTGCCTCCCGACATGTAAGACATTTACTAGGCAGTTGTATGATTATATGTCACAAGTGCATAAAACCGCTCTTGAAGTACTTCAGAACTGAGGGAGTTAAATGCCGCGGAGAAGTCGAACACTGCCACTGCGGCACCGCCAGACTCTTTGCTGAGGTTGTACTACTTGCTGAAGGCATTGATCAGAGCCATTGTTGTTGGCCGACCTTTTCTAAATCCGTTCTGTTGCTCTAGAAGAAGACCGTTTTCTCCTAAATTGGTCATCAACTGATCACACACTACCCATTCTAAAAATTAAAACTGTCGAAAGCACTGAGACTGGTCGGTAAGGGGAGACCGCCAGTTGGTCTTTTCCTGAGCTCGTGTTTTCCGGGTGAACTATTGTTTCCTTGAACATTTGAGGAAGGTTGCCGTCATTATGCTCCTGTTAACTAGGTGCATAAAAGGGGTTGCAAGCTCTGTTGCACACTCCTTCCACAACAGGATCAGGATTCTGTCCGTCGAAATTTTAACTATGTACGGCTTTTACATTTTTTTTGTCCACATTATTACTTTATGTATATTCCATGAACTGTGAAATAAATAAATAAACATTTTTTGTCCACACACTGTAGAGTAAATTTTTTGTTGTTCGTCGGGCTGCTATAAGGTGGAATTTGCCTTTGTGGTAACCCAAGTGGAGACTTTTATCCTTTGTCGGAGTTTTTCGACTTTTTTCATATAATAAGTACTAAAAGTGTTGGTCCATCCCTGATTGCCAATTGTACCCTACAAAAGATCTGATTATTGACCTAACTTTAATTGTGGATGACGAGGCCGCTCGTAGTTTCTATTTTTTCTCTCTTCACAAGGTGGACGCACGTGTTTTGGAGTTGTCTTCTAGGACTTCTTGTTGGTTGCTCTCGCTTTGTCCCGTTCTAGCATATAATCGAGGGCATCAGCCTAAGAAAAAGAAGAGGAGTGTTTCGGCAGACACGAATAATCGTGTATGGCACATGTTTTTAGAACAGAGTTGTTCTCTACTCCGTATAATTTGGTCAGATAGTCGTCAACAGATACGCCGACTGGGGCAGGTAAAGTGTCGAGGCCAAGCTGCACGATGTCTGTTT
This sequence comes from Caligus rogercresseyi, assembly GCA_013387185.1. Classification (NCBI taxonomy): domain Eukaryota; kingdom Metazoa; phylum Arthropoda; class Copepoda; order Siphonostomatoida; family Caligidae; genus Caligus; species Caligus rogercresseyi. The sequence continues at coordinate 11,741,575 of CP045900.1, forward strand.
TTTAAGTTTGTGTAGTTTAAACTAACAAAGCTCTAGCGCCCTATTTGCAATTCGGGGCATGATTGGCACGAGACGGTTCACGCCAATACCATAAAGGTTTCCTAACGGAGGTTGGTGATCTGTCATGGCTTCATTCAGAACGATGACGCTCACAATGTCCTCGATGCTGGAGTCAACGTAGATATGGTCGAGGATGGACGTCCTGTTGGAGTCATTGAAAGTTAGCAATGTTTTCCACGTTGCACCCGTAGGAATCCGCTGACATTGCGCATCAAGGTCATTCTATTGTAATTTATATCTTGGCCACCGTGTTGACGATAAAGACAGCATTGTAGACTGTAATACCAAGTGTAGTCTTGTAGGATATATTGACATCGGCCTCAGAAATGACAGCCAGAGTGGGGGAGTACTTTTCAAGAAGATACTCAAGCTCCAGTTGTCTAGTGTTGGAAAGCCTGAAGCAGTTCCTGTTATCGTGGTAATTGTAGCATCTGCAGAAGAGCAACGAGAATCTCCTGAACGGTGTATTTGGGGCCTGGAGTAGTTGTCACTTGCACATAAGAGACGGGTGAGGCTTGCAGAGTGACAGAAATGATTCAAGTGTTTGATTACTAGTAATGCTTCAAATAGTAACTTCGAAACAAAGGATTACTATCACCCAAACAATGGTTCTGTTAAAATATTATTATTTTTCTTGAGGGTGTTCTTTATAATAATCTCTAGAATTTTTTTTTGAAATAATACTAAAACAACATCAACAAACTTAAACAAAAAGTAAAACTATAATAAACAATAGCACTGTAGATTTAAACCACTGTAAATAAGAGTTTCCATCTCAATGTATGAGTTGACGTGACAGCAAATGTGACAAGATTATTATCCTCTTGTCCCTAAGGTCAATGTCCATTTTTACATTTCTTATATGCATATAGGCATCTTACCGATCTTTTCTTCCATTTAGAAGGGCCTTTGTAATTCCAAATCGATATTTGTTATTCTTTAAGATGGACGACATTTGACCTAACGTTAAATATATCTATACAATGGAATTGCATACCTCAAAATAAAGTACAGCGTAAAAAACAGTGTTAATATACGTAAAAATAGTACAATTGGATTCATGTTATCCAAAGAGAAAAAAAAGAATTCTCATTTGTAAACACTTCCTTCACAAAAAGGTTCCCATTTTCTTTTAATTAAAAATGAAACCTAATATTTCATATAATAGCCAACAAATACTTTGATCAAGATAGTAAATGAAACGATTAAAATACAATTTATTTTGGGATTTTTAGTCAATATATTTTATTTTCATTTGATGCGTGCTAAAAAAAGCGAAAAAGGGAGTATGATAGCCGTGTGCGTTAAGGCGTATTCAACTCTCAATGTTGGGGGGCAAGTTCGAATCCCGAGGGGTTGGTAATTTTTGGTCTACCTCATTGATAAGATCCTAGGTTCGATAGACTAATTTAATTCTATAATGCTCATTTATATATAAATTTTGGATGCATTTCTATCGAACCATAAAGGCACAAAAAATATATTTGATTCTTTCTTTGCCTATTTACGGAAATTATTTTCATTTTACCCAAAAATCACTCATATAAAAATATAAAAAACTATTTTGAACATTTAGTTCAAATTTACTGTCCAAAATTAACTTAAATATAAAATGTCGATTTGTTTGTTCTTTATAAATTTTTTTTCGTAAAATACTCTTGGTAAATTTTAAAAATGAAATGAACGCGATGGTACGAATCGTACAAAATTTCAAACCCATTTCCAATCATTTGATGTTGCACTCGGAATCTTAATTTGTAGAGCTGAGCAACGGATGGCAGCTCCAATGATTATTGCACTTAGGTCCTCGACTTTGTTGTATGATTTATCGTATTATTTTTTTGCAATTAAGCACTCTGTAGTTAAAGTGCTGTGTAGCTTTTTGACATAGGGAGAATTATATTTATGTTTGTAAGCAGCAAAAAGAATATAAGCTTTGAAAAGATTTAAGGAAATTATTTTGTTTGAGCACACACTTAGTTGAAAAATAAAATCCGCTTGAATTCCATAACACCAGGACAATCAACGAAGGCATGAATTGACCGAATCGAATAAAACTCCATAATTATTGCATGGATAATAAAATATAACTAGAGGCATATATACACTCAGAGAGTGTGTACCTCCGCCGATCCCCACAACATTCCTATTCAAACATTCTCCCTTTCACACGCCCGATTTTCTATCTCTAATCATTGTTTCCTCTCTGTTAGCTCATTTTGCATATTAAAAAAGCACTCAGAGACGGGAAGAGGAAGAAGTTTAAGCTACGTCACTGGGTTAACATAGTCCTGAGCTGATATATGAACAATAATACGTCAATGAATATTTTTTTAGCGTTTGTTCTTTCCTACTCCCTGAATAGAGACCCCATTTCATTTAGTATTTTGCTCATTTTGCATATTAAAAAAGCACTTAGAGATGCCAAAATTTAATCACTTGTTCCTTTTGGCATTTCCAACAACTCCACAAAGTTTCATTCGAATCCGTTCTGTACTTTTTGAGTTATCCTGCTGACAAACTAACAAACTAAACAACCAACAAACGCCAGTGAAAACAATACCTCCTTCGGCGGAGGTAATTAATTAAGTGGAAATATGAAATTGCACTGTAAATATAGCACTCTCAATTTTATGAGACACGTCCACCGAAAAATAATCTGCTTCCATGATTGTAAAAATCTCTCTGATATACATCCCACAACAAAGGACTCCTCACTATATGTATCAAATAAATAAAAAACATACTTACATGGACCAAAATCATTAATTGAACATACTAGATGATATCAAAACCTTCCAAAAACAGGAACCAATTTCAGGCCATGCAGTGTAAAGACATTATGAGGCAAAGAGATTTTCTGTAAGGCTGTAGGAAAACCAAAGTTTGGGACAAGTTTCCTCCATTGTCATAAATTATATCTACAGTAATGACGGCAAGGAAGTAAGGTTGAGCCGTTCTTAAAATTATTACCTCCGCCGAAGGAGGTATTGTTTTCACTGGCGTTTGTTGGTTTGTTTGTCAGAAGGATTACTCAAAAAGTACTGAACGGATTCGAATGAAACTTTGTGGAGTTGTTGGAAATGCCAAAAGGAACAAGTGATTAAATTTTGGGATCTCTAAGTGCTTTTTTAATATGCAAAATGAGCAAAATACTAAATGAAATGGGGTCTCTATTCAGGGAGTAGGAAAGAACAAACGCTAAAAAAATACTCATTGACGTATTATTGTTCATATATCATCTCAGGACTATGTTAACCCAGTGACGTAGCTTAAACTTCTTCCTCTTCCCGTCTCTGAGTGCTCTTTTAATATGCAAAATGAGCTAACAGAGAGGAAACAATGATTAGAGATAGAAAATCGGGCGTGTGAAAGGGAGAATGTTTGATTGGGAATGTTGTGGGGATCGGCGGAGGTACACACTCTCTGAGTGTATATATGCCTCTAGTTTGTATTGAAGCTAAAAGGGAGAGAAGGCTGCCAATTCTAGGTTTGTTAAAAGAGTACAAATATGTCAAACTCAGAGGATGTAATCCTCCAGTCTTTGTCGCATAAACATCCGTTTCTTCTACAATTCGTAGATATCATATATGTAAGATAGAGTCTAACTGACAAAATTTACCATCAGTAGATACGACTTGTGATAAAGAATATGCATCCAAGGGTCTTCTTCCATGATTGCTAATTCAGCAAGAAACGAGACGGATGTGGCTTTACACATAACCAATGGAATCACTGGGGTATTATATGGGTAGATCCTTTTCTGCAAAGATGGATTATGCCATGTCTCACTTTATTGTATATCATCAGATTCAATTGATCCCTTCATTACTCTCAGAAGCACCATTTTTCCTCCATTCAATGCCAAGAATGAATACAAAATCCACAACCTGGCAACTAAGAACTAAAATGGAGCTCTCCGGAGACCAGGAACCCATCGGAAGTATGCCAGTATTGTTAGAGTTAATTGACTGTCCGGATTTACGCTCTAATTTGGGAAAGGACGGATGCAGTAGGTATTTCAATCCGCTTTATTAATTTTTTGAGCAGGCTTCTACCATAAGGGTTACTTCGTCCGTGAAGAGGTCAATCAAGTGTTTCACACCATTGAAAGACAAGCCAAATCCCAAGTATTTCTTATTTAGTGTTCTCAAAAGTTAATCTATTGCTGCCATAAATAGAAAAGGAGTCACAGGGCGCCCCTGTCTGCAACTTTTCTCAAATAAAAAGATATTTCCGCAGCTTTTGTAGGCTATGAGAAACATTTTGAGAGCTCCTCATTTTGAGAAACACCCCCTTGATTAGAAATCTTATATTTTTCATCGAAAATGTTTATATACCTATGCTAGGTCAAAACACTTTTTCAAAGTATCATATTTATTAAATTAAGACTTCACTGATTAGGGTAAATAAACGCAATACAAACTTGATTTAATTACTGCTATATTTTTGTATTAATTATAAAAAGCCTACGTATAATAAATTAAAATTTGATTAATTAATCATGTGTTTGAGTACAAATTAGGACACAACTTCAAAATATTATCTTTATTGAATATATATAATATATTTCAGTACATAGTTAATAAAAATCTGATTAGTTAATGAGATGCTTTAGTGAAAATTAGGACAGAACTCATACTATATTAATTCAATAAAGTTAATGTATCTAATTTAACTTGATGAATAATAAATCATATTTTATAAAATATCTTAACTTTTTAAAATAAGAATACAAATAGTAATATCAACAGCCTAATATCTTTTAAACACATGTAAAATGAGATTTCAGACACCACGTGGAGTAGATCAATTAATACAAAACTATTATTTTCATTAGATAATAATGACAAGACACATTAGCGCAGTTTTCAAGATGGAAAAAAGTTAAAAAAATAAGAGTTGAATAGTAGAAGAGAAAAATATTAACATAATCGTCATTCCATTTTGTTTTAGTAAATTGTACTCCATATATCTTTGTTCCATAACGAGAGATTTAATACATCCACAATTTTTCCTGATTATGCATCCTATGAATTAAAAACCTCCATTGTTTGAACACAGGCAATGATTTACATTAATGAATCTTATTATCTCTTGAACAGTCAAGGTTTAAATACCAAGCCTGAAGAAATAGAAAATAAGGAAAAGGATTAACGTAAAACCCAGTGACGTCATTTTAAGGGACTACTCTTTGAGAAACAATACATATGGTGATATCACAAGACATATATTGTATAATTTTCTTCTTCACTCGATAGCTGCCATGTTATGTCCCTCTAATGCCGAAATTTATTTGAATAAATTCTTGTTTTCCCTCGAGAAATCAAAGTCTAAATACCAAGTCATAAGGAATAGGAAAAGAGAGAAAATGGTAAAAGTAATTCTCAGTGAAGTCATTTTAAGGGATTAATTTTTATGAGATATAACATAGGTGGACATCACTGGACATTTATTGTTGGATTTCCCTTTTCCGTTCCCAAGATTACTTCATTATTTTACAAAGTGGGGCAGCCATTTTAACTCCCTATATGTTTTCAAATATTTATTTCAGTAGACTGGTTTTTTTTTACCTGTTGAGTATCCATTTATGATATACAATAGGTCGGTGGATAGCCCTTCAGAAATAATAAACAATAGCATATTTCACAGCTGAGGTTACGTTAAAAAGATGCATATATATTAGCAATTAATACTAAAACAATCAGGAATGGTAAAGTCGCGCAACCTTTCAAAACACAAATACGAAGTGGGATCGACTAATTTATATATTTGCCGCGTGAATGAAGTAGTGGAAGTGTGTAGAGGAATCGTTTTAGAACTACCTATTTATCTTCAAACTAGACGACAATGGGGAAGGTTTGTGTTGCTCCGGGTTGCAATAGTGGCTACAAACCAAAGGGCAATGAGGGGAAAAAGAGACAGTTTCATATGTTCCCCAAGGATGAGTCCCTACGCCAACTCTGGACAAAGGCTGTTCCGCGAAAAATTAGATACCTTCAAGACATTCTGCGTTGTGTGACGTACATTTCATGCCCTCCGATTATAAGCCAGAGTCTACTGACTCAAATCCATCACGTTCAGACAGATCTGGAAAAACTCTTTGTCTTAAGATATAAAAAAAAGATGCCGTCCCTTCCAATTTTCCAAATCTTCCTCACTACTATTAAAAAAGCCTCCTCCAAAGCGTTCCTCCACCTCAACCTCCTCCTCACGACTCCTTAATGAAAACGAGCGAATTTAAAAAAGATTAAGGCTTTTGAAGAGGCCAACTCGTTTTTAACACTCGAAGAGCTTCAAATTAAAATGGATAGGACTTGCCTTCCGAGCGGCGTTACTAGAACATTATGATGAAAAAGATAAAGAGCTGGTGTTCTTCTAGATGAACTTTAGTCATGGAGGACCGTCAATAGACTTCAGTCTAAAAATTAATGAAGAAATGACAATCCATATACGGTAAGCCTAACTTCATTTCTTAACCTTCTTTATTTATATATTGTTTTTCACATTTCAAAACTAGACTATTCCTCAGTATTTTCTTATTAATACTGATTTATACAACTACGATGACTTTATTCCCTGCTATGTTGTATTTTTCAGGGTGAAAGATAAAGATCTATCATCTCGAACATATCACCAAGAACAATCATATTACAAAATGTGACACCCTTCTAAATATTTTGGCCTTCTTAAATTAATGACATCAAACTCTTCACCAATCAACTATTTAGCGTGGAAAATGAATTAAACACAGCTTTAAATCATTTGACAAATATCTTGCCCCATTTGGACGAAGCAAAAGAGAAGAAATTGAACTTTTTGATTGAACAATTATCCTTGTTGTTTATATGTCCACAACAACGGAGTCCTGCCTTGTACGCCTTATCTATGTCTTGGAAAGGTTTCTCAACGAGTCTTTATAGAGATCTACGTAAAGAAGTTCTCACATTACCTACAATACGTCGCCATACGGAACTTTCTTCATCTTTGAATTTAGAAACAGGATTGGCTGACTCTACAATAACTTATCTAAAGGCTCGCTTCAAGGCTCTAAGTTAAAATAGGGATAAAAATATTAGTATAATTTTTGACGAAACATATTGTACAAAACGAGTTGAATATTTTCCTGGGAATGAAGAATATCATAAGTTTAGGCAAAATTTCACTGAAAGATCTAGAATATCATTTTTCTGAGGATATAACTCAACAAATGAAAAGATTAACTCTTTGTCTTTAAATATATTTTCCAATTTAAAACATTTTACTTTTAAAGATTCATTTAAATATATTAATGACATATCTATAGTTTACTTTTGTTCTGGTTATATCGCGCATTCCTTGTGTAAAACTATAGCCTGTCATTCTTGTCACAATTTATTGACAGCTTTAAATAAAAAAATCGATGTAAAATTATTCTTCTTAGAAAATATTGATTATGAAAGTAAACTTATAGATCAAATTAATCGAGGTAGGCTAACTCGTCTTTCTGATGTTCTTTTTTTAACGTGTTCCTTTGTTTATGCATTTTTTCAGAAATTCAAAATTCAAAAAGTATCTTCAAAGAGTTGATTTCTTCCCCTTCTTCAAAAAATATTTTTGTTCTTTCGTTTATTAAGCTTTTGGAAAATGATACTTACGCTTTGGAAATTATTTTAGCAGAATGCGAAGAAGACCATTCCTTTGAAACAAAACAAAAGAAAAACAAGCAGTCAAAATATGACAAATAATTATAAGAGATTGAAAAAACTTAAAGGAGAATAAACAAAATGTATGTATGTTATTATAATTTTGCAGAATGTCTTAAATGTATCTATGTTTATTTAATATATGTCATAAAATTTGTAAATAGTAAAAAATATATATTTTGTTCTCAAAATCATAATTTGTTATGAAATAAATAAGGAAAGGGGAGAATGTACGCGTATTCTCCTTTTTCCATTTTAGATCCCTCGTCGTATTTTCCTTGCGAGCCTTCTTTTCCTTGTATTTTTAGTATTCATTGATATTAGATACCCTATTTTTACTTATTTTATGATTTTTAAATTTTTAAGGCAAAAATAGTCTATTTCAACTTTTCCAAAGTATCGCTTTATTGACAAATATATACATATATATCAAATGTAAACTCTCATCCATTAAAAACATTGAAGTCCCTTTCATCATACTTTAGAAGAAAATAACTCCTCCCCCCAAAATCCCTAAAAAACTAGCCAAACATATTTGTAAACTCCAAAAAGTGTAATGCGAATAAAAGCTTTTTTTCTTCATCTTATATTTCTTATTTTCTTTGCCTTTTACATTAACTTTATTTTAGCCTTTACATATATATTTGCTGATGGAAATAAGAAAGTAAGAAATAATAATAATAAAAAGAGAGAAACAATGTTGGTTTTTGTAGACAAAATAAATAAAACTTTGACCAAATATTTACAGGTAAGAGGATGAAAATAGAAAAAAACTTTGCTATCAATTACTTAGAAGTACTCTCTTTATTTTTTTAGATCATCGTTAAAAAAAAATATGAGGTTGCATGGAATATATTTATTATCTAATCAAATACAATGGATGTAATCTCTTAATTTTGTTTTAACTAAAGATGAAATCAGATTAAATAAATAAAAATGTACCATACTTACATATATGACAATACATTTAGTAATTTTGACAATCGTTTATCCTGTAAGTCGCAATCCCAGCTAAACTATGAATTAGAGTTGCTGTTATGAAAAAAAATATGGTACTATTTCATTACCCTTTTCTCGTTTGTCATATTTTAATGTTTTTGTATTATTTTGAATAATGCTTACAAAAAAAACTTCTATTTATAAGAATGTAATATTATATACTATAAACCCATTTTGCCTAAATTATTAGTTTTTAGGAAATAAAAGTGACAGCAATTATAAATAAATAAATAGTATGTAGGAAACAAAAAGCTTGTGGTATCTACTCAGTGTCTGTATCGTTTTTCCGTTCCCTGATGTCATCAAGATACTCAAATCTGATCATAAAGATTTACTAGCCTCAGTAGATATTCGGGCAAAGTAATATTGGTTTATTAATATGCATAATTTTAAATGAGCATAATAAACGGATAAAAAACATAAAATATAGATACAGATTTAAAATATATTGTTGAAATAATCCTTTCCTAGTTTCTCTCTTTGTTTTTATCGCAGCCAGGATTGAGATTTGAGATTTACAAGTTGACCATTAAAAAGCAAAAACCGGTATACATTTTGAATTATTTGATGCGCCGTATTACAAGCCACATCAGCCAAAAAATGTCCAATTAAAAACGACAAAATATGCAAATTGCACTGAAATGAAAGTAACTTATTGGTTGAAGATTTTTATTCTTAATTTATGATGAAATTCATATTTTCATGCATTTATTCTAAATGATTTTAATTATAGGAAAAATGAAGTCGCTTATTTTGCTTATTTGTGTGGATATTAATATGCATATTTTTTCTTTCATATAATTAGTCCACGGAACCTAAGATAGGAGGAGTATACTACAGCAATTCAGCTGTGTCGATAAATGATTATTTTATCGACTTAACTTTACATAGTTGATCACTCTTTTTGTCCTAGTTATTCCCTCATCTTATTAACATGCTATCCATCAATTTTTCTTTTTCTTGTTTTTGTTTAAATAAAATGATAAATGGCAGCATTTTTTTCCAATGGAATCCACAGTAGAATTACAATATTCAAAGAAAAATTGTATATAGTATAAACTATGAAAATATATGTATATTAATATCTATAATAATAATAATATTTTCTGGTTAACTAATTGAATAATAGATATATTATGATTTTTTCATAATTACCTCCGCCGAAGGAGGTATTGTTTTCACTGGCGTTTGTTGGTTTGTTAGTTTGTTGTTTGCCAGCAGGATAACTCAAAAGTACAGAACGATTCAAAGGAAACTTTGTGGAGTTGTTGGAAATGCCAAAAGGAACAAGTGATTAAATTTTGGCATCTCTAAGTGCTTTTTAATATGCAAAATGAGCAAAATACTAAATGAAATGGGGTCTCTATTCAGGGAGTAGGAAAGAACAAACGCTAAAAAAATATTCATTGACGTATTATTGTTCATATATCAGCTCAGGACTATGTTAACCCCAGTGACGTAGCTTAAACTTCTTCCTCTTCCCGTCTCTGAGTGCTTTTTTAATATGCAAAATGAGCTAACAGAGAGGAAACAATGATTAGAGATAGAAAATCGGGCGTGTGAAAGGGAGAATGTTTGAATAGGAATGTTGTGGGGATCGGCGGAGGTACACACTCTCTGAGTGTATATATGCCTCTAGTTGTATAATGTTTTACATTGTGAATGAAATATTAATAATAATATATTAGAGCGTTTGCATGCAATCAGCCGCGTCAGATTCGTACATTTTTAACAACAATAAAGACACCAACAACAATTTTGAAACTGAGTTTAATTATCGCTGATATAGATAAATGTTTGCATGATGAATTACATGCACGAATAGTATTTTTTGTTTACATTTTTATAGCCATAACTGCCTTCCTAAAACATGCCAATTGGTTTTTATGGTCTTTTCATCATCTAATCATTAATGAGTACCTATAATGAGTGGTGGGCACCGCTCACTTTTTTGCTGTTCCGCTCACCGCTCATCCGCTCACTTTGGGCAACTGATCCGCTCCCGCTCATTCGCTCATTTTTTGAGTACTGCTGTTCCGCTCACTTCATTCTGCTCTTCCGCTCAGGTTGGCGGAATAGGTCCGCTCACTAATTTTTAGGTCCGATCACCAATTTTTTACTATAAAGTCCGCTCCAAGCTTATAAATAGCCTAAAATAGGTGTTTCTTGTAAATAATTGTTCATAAATATTAATATTATTTAGTTATTAAAACTTATTATAACTAATAAATAATTAATTATAAGAAACACCTATTTTAGGCTATTTATCTAAGTAATATCTTCAAATAAGTAATAACTACTAAATATTAATAAATAAAACAAGAATGGCTTAATAATTAGGTAATAAACCGTTTAATGAAATTATAAAATATTACCTATTGACAAACAATCTTTAAAAAAAGAAAAGAAACAGTCACAAAAATCACTACATACTTCTCCTCCTCCTCCTGGATTTTGAGGGCATGATGTGCTGCTGTATGATGTCCATGTTCCCCTTCATGAAAATCAAGTTCTCAAAGTTTTCGGGTGTGACCTCTTGGCCCTCAGCACGTCAGAGGCCATACTGAACAGTCGCTCCACCGCAGCAGAGCTGGGGAGCGGCGTGTTGTACTTGATGAAAAGCTCCATCCAGGCCTCCCTGTGGTTCTGGGGGAACATGTCCCTTGTCACCTCCATGGAAGCCTTGATGGGCCTCCTGTTCCAGGCCTGGATGTCATTCAGGATCTTCTCGCTAGCATCCTCCTGGCTGGCCTCCATCTCATCCATGTCATGCTGCCTCAAGGCCTGAAACGTTCAATAAATACTATAATATTGTTATCAATAATTCATTTTAATTGTAATTAGTCTGAGTTACGAAATTAACATTTAACAATTGTAATTAGTCTAAGTTACGAAATTAACATTTAACGGTAATTTATTATTATAATTTAAAATTGAAATTAAGTAGACTGCTGTTAAAAATTTGGGTGAACATACCTGCAGGAACGGATCATCTTCCACAGATGCTTCCCTCTCCTCCAGCTGGCTCTCCTCCACTCCAGACTTGGCCGCTAGCTCCTCCACCAGGCGCCGCTGGATGGTGTCAGTCTGGGCCCTGGACTTGGTCATGTTCTTGACCGCCACCAGCTTGTAGTGGGGGTGCAGGGCCGTGGCCATCAAGAGATCATCATCCTCAAAGAGATGACCAAACCTGGCCTTGAACCCCTGCCTGCCATTGTGGTCCAGCAGAGCGTCCACTAAGGGTTTGGCGTGACTGAAAATAATAATTATTTATAATTAATAATTAAATTTTATAAAGATTCTTTAATTTACTTCATTAAACACTGAACGGCTATAAATTAACATTAACGGCAATTTTTCAACAATAATTGTTTAAAAATATGAAATTAAAAAAAAAATCTTCAGCATTCTGATTTTTGCATTTATTGTTTATACATTCAAATGATTAAATTACCTAAGGTTCCCATCTGACTGAAGCTTCTCAAGCTTGAGCTTCATGATGAACAGGCTGGGGAGGAACATGCCCATGTACGCCTTCCCCTCGGCCTGGAGATTGTCCAGGCATGCGGCCACTGGCTCCATGGCTGTGACGTACTCCTTCATTATGGTCACGTCCTCCTCCACAAACACAGACACTTTCTGAAAAAGAATAATTTAATTAGTTGTCGTTTATTTTCATTGAATAAAATTAAAAATTATACATATTTTGTTTAAGTTAAGTTTAAATTAATTTCTTACCGGGATGCGCTGCAGAAGCTCGTTAAACTCCATGAACTTCTGTGGGTCCTCCAGCGGTTCCAGCAGGCACTTGAGGGCATCAAACATGCTGTTCCAGCGGGTGACCCCTGGGGTCTTCAGCTTCTTCTTGAGAATGCCCCTCATCTGGTATGCTGCCACAGTTTTCCTGAGAAAAACTTTTATAAAAATTCTGAAATCTGAATTACTAACGTTTATAATATAATTTTAACCTTTATTACGTTATTAACATATAACGTAAACAGTAATTATTAATCATTATACCTGTTTTGGCATGTCCAGACAGCTGTAGCCTTGGCCAGTGTCTTGACAAAGGCCGGCCTTGGGGAGGTTGTCCAGTTGGCCACCTTTGCCGTGTCCCTGGTTGCCAATAAGTTGATGGTGTGGGCACTGAAGAAAAAAGAAGTAAGGAGTTAATACCTTAATGTTAATAAATTAAATTAATAACTTGGTAATTTAATAAGTTAATCTCAAAAACTATTCATTGGTAGTTAATTGAATTTGGTACTGTAAAATGCAGATAAACTTTTAATTAAATAGATAAACTGATAATTTATTTTTTTAAATAATTACCCGCAACGCCTGTGCTTTGGGAGCTCAAGATCCTGGTTGAAGAACCACTCCATCATGTTGGGGTCCTGGTTCACATTGTACAGGGCATCCGCCACTGAGACAGCCGCAGGGTCCACCAGTTCACCGTCCTCATCTGGGAGTGGCACCTCCTCAGGCTCCTGGTCCAGTTCTACCATGGAGTCAGCAGCGTCAACCTGGGCATGAAGAACTTTTTATTTTTTTCCTTTTTTATACTTTATATTTCAGTTTTAAAGACATTTGTTAAAAGAACATAAAGTTAACCAATATTATTTTTTTAAATGTTACCTGCGCATAAAGAAGCTGTCTCTGAGCTTCCACACCGTAGTGTTCAAACGCAGCCACATAGTTAGCGCCGTTATCCGTGGTCGTTGTCTGCACCTAAAGTAGAAACATTTCAAAAATATAAATACTAATATAAATATTAAATAAGAATAATAAAAATTACTAATATAAATACTAATATAATAAAATAATATAACATATAATACTAATAGTAAATTAGTAATATAAATAATAAAAATATAAATAATATACTGCTACTTGTATTATTTATTTATTTATTTTTGTTCTTTCTTCACTCAAGGTTTTTCTTTGTTCTGTTTTATTTACCTTGTTCTGGATGCCAAAATCCATGTGCATCTGGCAGATGGTGGTGGCCACATAGTTTTGCTGACTTAGTAAGTGCGTCAGCTCTGACTTGGCCTTGGAGCCCATGACCTTCAGGTCCCTGGACAGCTTCCTGCGGGACGGCACCGCAAAGTCCGGGCTCAGGTACTTCAAGAAGTCCCTGAACCGTTCACTGTTCGTGAGACTGCCGGGCACCATATCTTGTATGATGAATCTGAACAATGAAATATGGTACTGGTTACTGGTAGACTAAAAAAAGTCAAAAACCTAACATCTTTTAAAATTGTCACATCATTTTAAGATATGTATTTTTTATTTTTTACAACCATGTGCTTGCTTACCTATAGTATATGTTCAAGGCCTTTTTCTGGCTGAACTTCTCCTTGAGGGCTGTCTCTATGGAGGACTGCCTCTGCCTCTTCTGGCTGTGGGTGGACATGCCTGAGACCCAAGAGTCTGATTCACTGGTCCCAGAGAAGTGTCTGCCCCGCTTGGACCCACCCTCTATGGCCGCCAGTAACTCATTCACCAGGCTGGGGTGGTGCTGAAAGATGAAAATGAATTATATTATTATTATTATTATTTAGTATTAATTATTGTGTACATAATAAATATTAAATAATTAAAATATTTAAAAGTATGTGTCATGTGACTGAATCAACAAGACTAAGTAAATTATTTACATTTATTATTTAATATTTTATTTTACTTACACTCTTGTAGTGCCTCTTCAAGTTATACACAGAGTGCTGCTGCATCTTGAGGAGATTGCTACAGGTCCGCTGGGTGCACTTGGCCTCCACCCTATCCTTGGCATCCACAGAAAATATGAAGTACCTGAAATTTTGAAACTTTAACAAACTGGATACAATTTTTTATTTTACAAATGAGTGAACTCACAATTGATTATTTATTCTATACTATTCAATATTTTTTTAAATGTTTTATTATGCATAGATGGCTAGACGCCGTCTACTAGAATGTTAAATTTGAGAGGTTTTGCCACTTTTTGGGACTTACTTTTTCAAATGAGCGAATTCCCTCTGCACTTCCATTGTGCGCGCATCCTGAGATCCCTGGGTGTCCTGGCTCTGGCTCAAGACCACAGTGTCTGCCTGGCTGGCGCCCACCTCCTCCACACTGCCAGTGGCCACAGGGCTGCTGAAGACATCCTGGGAGATGGGGTCGTCCACCTCCAGGTCCATGCTGCTCCTTTTCAATAACAAATTATTAATTGACAAATTAACATTAACTTTTTATGTTACTTGTCACACTGCTCACGCATTATTCAGATGAATTAAGAATAAGATTAATTTTATAAAATTTAAAAATTGTACTTAAATAAATGAATAGCTCAATTAAATTAATCAATTTACTAACCTGTAGCTTCTCTCTCCGCTCAGAGGTCGGGTTCGGGTCACAAACTTATCCATGACTCGTGATTCGTAAAAAAACGAAAAAGTAAAGTATACTGACTCAGAGTGACCGTCAGACAATGAACACACACGAACACAAACGTATACACAGAGAGAATAAGAGAGTGCCAGAGAGAGACAAAACTTGTACGCCGAGTAAGTACTAAGCTGGTACTAAGTAGGGTCCCATATAGCCATTTAATGACATCATCAACATATGTGTTATGACGTCATTTTTTCAGATGGATTTCTAATCATACTACATGTAATAATTATTTAATAATTATAACAAAGATAATTTTATCTCTTTTATATTTAGAGAAGAAAGAGAAAAGTTATATTATAATAATGTAACTTTTCTCTCTCTTCTCTGAATATAAAATGAAATTCTATATGGGACCATGAACGCTTTGTTATGACGGGGGTACACATTTTATATATTAAGAAAGGACTGATTGTCACTTATTCTCTCTGCGTATACACAATAACTGCACGACGTGAACTGAGTGGCTACGCGTGGCAACACTGCTGCCACGTGTCTAGACAAGAATAAACAATTTCTGGCGCACCTTTTTAGTCCATGCCACGTTAGCGGCATTACATTTAGAGCAAAAAGCGAGAAAAAGTAATCCTTTTTAATAACAGAAATTTTTTATGTGAGCGGATGAGCGGAAGTTAATTTTAGAGGGTCCGCTCACCACATTCCGCTCACTTCTCACAAAGATGATCCGCTCTTTGCATTCCGCTCACCAATTGCTCCTCCGCTCAGAGCGGAAGAGCGGACGAGCGGAATAATGAGCGGAAGTGCCCACCACTGGAGTATAAGAAATCAAAACGATTGAAGTTCTTAATACAGACGAATCCTTCTCGAAAATACATTTTCAAGGATTTCCTGAGTCATCAATGTAGTCTCATTCTTTTTTTGTGTGTGAAAGTATGCCTTTCTTTGTGTTCATGTTTTTTTTTCAAAGACAAGGTCTACATAATGACTCCTGGGGGCATTATTATTGATACTTGAAGGTGCAGTGGTTACCTAAGCAAATGGAAGTTCTACTCATCATATATCATCATCATACATATAATAATAATAATTTTCCCATGAAATCGCTGATTTGTTTTCATACACCGTGGGACTCCATGAAGTATTGACTGTACACATGCGTATGCACGAGTTTACATAGAATATTGAAGGCTAGGTCTGATTCTAGTGTATTGATATGTGACCCCTTAGCAAGTATTAAATATATTAATTTCAATGTTTTGATACATCTTCATTAAATATTTAAATATGTATTATTAATATTTTGTATAATATTTTTTTAAATTTAATTTAGTATTCTTTATGTTTTCTTCTTTTTAATAATCAATTATGTATTTTTAATGTTCATTTTTGTACTTTTAATGTTTAAGTTTGAATTTTATATTCTTATTTTAAACCATCTATTTCGATGCTAATTGTATATGCTTGATTGTATATTTTGATGTATTTTTATTTACGAAAGGTACCTAGTTTTGCAGGAAAAGGGTGAGATTATAAAGAATTTTAGGATTTTTAAATAAATCTTTTACGTAACTATTCTGGTTAATATATTTATGAATGTTTTTCTGTTTTGATGTACATTCATGATTTATTTTAATAAAGAAAGAAAAACAGTATAAAATATGAATACTAATTTTCTACTGTCGCTTGTGTGGCTTTTTTCTGCTTATTAGATAAGATGAGTTGTTTTGTCTTCGGCAGGTCTTTCTTTAATTTGCATTTTTAAATAATAACCATAGATATAAATAAAAAACAATTATTAATTGCAAAGTTGTTTTAAAACTAAGTAAAATATATAAACATGCAGAAATATTTCTATATATGACAATAATAAGCAGTAAAAAAATGTCTAACCCCTTCATCTATGTTATTTGTTTCTGGATAAATGCTAATGTATTTATGTTAGGTCGATAAAAACAAGATCATAGTTGATTTTAACTACTTAAAAAATATATGTACTTTGATGTTGATGAGTCACATATAGAAAGGCTTTTTTGTTGACTCCAAAATCTTTTTATGTCTATTTTGCGTGCATAGAGAAGTACTAAGCAGTTCAAACTTGGCAAAGGAACTTGTCTTCTCCCATTGAGGGGGCAAAAATGCCTTCAATATTGTTGCTCCAGGGGCTTATGTGAACCTCAGCAGAGACTTCCATATATCACTCATGATGCTTTTTTCTTTTACTTTCAACTTTACATTATAAGATATGATTAAAATAATATTTTTTGTTAGTACAATGGTAAAACCAAAGATATCTATGAAGTTCTCGATAATAGAACCTACAAATTTTTACATGTGGTGTACTGTCAAACTTGTTTTGGCGATCTCTATCCCGCAACGGCCACACAAATTTTCGCACAGAAACCAAATTAATTACTAAGGTTCTCTATATTTAGCGGTCAATTGTCTCTAAAGGTTACTTTTTGGGTTCCCTTGAGATGTATAGACAGTTATGACTGTATCTATAACCAGTGGAAATGGAATACGAGTATCTATATTTTATCTCAGTACGATGGCATATTCGACTCTCAATGTTGAAGGATCAGGGTTGGGTTCGAGAAGTCTCGATTGATTCATTTTAAGGTTATGATACTTACTCATATTCTTATAGTATGAATTCCACTATACCATATAGGAAAAAATCTTATATGATAATTTTATTGTTATGCCTTTTATTTAGATATATTTTTTAATAAACTAAAATTATTATTTGATTAATATATGTTTATACTTTTTTTACATATCATCTAAACAAAAGGAGATTAAAAACCAAGAGCACATCTATATAACTTATTAATATCCTCAAAGATGCAACTTAATCCAACCATATTGGCAATCAAAATTAAGTTTGTTCTTTATTTTTTATAGTCTGTCAAGATCATATACAGGGAAGTTAACTTACTTGTAAATACAAAAAAAAGTACTATAGTAATTGTTTTAAATTTTATTCTATTTGATAACATAATACCGCCCCCCCCCCAATTATATATATATATAAAGTTAAGTAGATTTAGATCATTATTTATTGAAAAAAATGATTAACTCCTTAATTGTTTTAATCAAAATCATGACTTCATTATGTATTTTTGACACTCCCCAATTATGAACCCATAGACATGTGATCAAACTTTTTGTCAATATTATATAGGTGGAGTCCAAAAGAATGAACATGACTCAGTAAAAGTCGGAATTTTCATCAAATCATAAAATACTTAGTGTATAAATTTTAAACTATAATGTTTATTTATATATAGTATATACGCATTTAAGCAAAATTTCAATAAAGTCTTTAAAGGATGAAAAAAACCCACATATAATCGGTAAACATAATCCGTTTGCAATAACTTGGTGGAGTTGGTCCCGGAGCTTTCTGAGATGGTCGAACAGCTCGTCTTCGCTAACCCTCTTCATCACCTGCTGCACGACCAGTGTGGCGTCTTTGTGGCCCCCAAACTCGTCATTTCAGAGAAGGTTACTTCAACTTCCTGATCAGGTACCGGTTCATGTCGGGTGAGTAAGGTGAGTTTAACCTGTTCAACGTCTCTCCGGGTCAGAAAGTCGAGTACTTCACTCATATTGCTGGTGGGGGACGAGTACACTCAGGACGTTTCGTAGCCCAAGATCCTCCGTCAAAAGCCTGGAAACCTCACTGGTTAAATTTAAAGTCTTTTGGTACTTCTTATTTATGGACATGTAAATCTCCAATCCGACAGCTACTAGTTATATAAGCAAAAACATAATTCAGTAATTATAGTTTCAAATATTCTTCATCGCTGTGCCAAAAACTCATCTCTAAATGGATTATATAATAATTGATTTTCCTCATTAATATTTCTCTAAAAAAGCATAATCAAACATTAAGAATTGCAATTCCAATTTTTCATAATAGCTTCTAGTCATGAAGACTCCAAAAGACTTGGACACCGCATGGAGACCGGATAAGCAACCACACTTATGCTCAATTGAAGCAATTCTATCCTTTTTTTAGAGGGGATGAACAAAAAATATGAGGTAGGGGTTAAGACTAATTATGGCTTTAAATTGATTTCATTATTTCTCTTCTTAAGGGAAGAAGGCTTTGTCATAACCTTCAACGATAGAGGGAGGGAGAGAGGGAGAAAAAGAAGGAGTCAATTTCCTTTAGGGCATGTCTATTGACGCTTAGATGTTGGAGCGTTTTTTCTTTTCAGTGAATGTATGTCTGTCATTCCACTTTTGCCTTAGGGTTGACTTGATTTTATGGCTCCAACTGTCTAAAAACATGGAAGTTGGATGATATTTCTACTACAACTGAATAACTGCTTTGTTCATAGTACTCACCTCACGCTGCAGCACGCTGTATAAACAGAATAAACATAACTGAATATTCAAGCCAATCAATTATTTTGATTGAAAGAAATAATATTTTGACTCACATACAAAATAATTATTCTTTACTGTTTTATTTTCTTTCATACATTTACTTTTATATTTTAAACATCATAAAAACGTATAAATAAAAGTGAATAAATATACTTGTTTGTTTCGATGAAAATAACTATATTTTACTACAATTCCTATTTTACTTATATACATTCTCAGTCATACAATAATTATGAATAAATATCAGCTCACAAAAAGATATTACTTCTTTTCTACATTAAAGTTATTTGTATTTAGTTTGTAAGTATTTTAAAGTTTTTTATGCGCATTTTTTTATATTATTTTCTGAATTTTTTGAAACTATTGTACAAAACCTCTTAAAATTTGCTTTATTTAAATTATAAACATAAATTTGTATTTTGGTAGATTATACGTTGCAAAAAATAATTTCAGTTTGTTACTCACCAGATAAAATGGGATCAAAGTGGCTAATTAACTTTTTTTAATGTATGGCTGGCTATATAATTTTTTGGGTATAAAGTTCTTTATAATGTTATCTTAAAAATTCAGTGTAAATTGAAATACAGAATATACCTTTTTAGCATAAAGGCTTTACAGGGTTTTAAATTGAACCTCAGTTTCTGTTACCCTAAAACTCTTTAAACATCTTAATATGTTAAAACACTTCATACTGATAGATTAAAATAAATATATTTATATCATTTTTAAATATTGACAATTTAAAGTTAGAATAAAATATCTCACTACACAATAAAAATATCAAAAATATTAAGTTGATATAACTCATTATTTCAGACAAACAGAATGCGATCCCCATAGAAAACCCCATGATATATCTTCTTAAGATCTTAATTAATCAAAGAGGTACTATTAATATACTTTTTAATTAAGAAAACTCTAAAGACCTATCAATAGTTGCCTAGCTAGGCCATATCTTATTTTGTGTTAAAAAAATCTCAATAAGATATGATGAATCTCACTATTTATCCTTCATATAATGGAGCATAAATTAAGGATCTTTTATTTCCATATATGAAATTCCCCTTTGATTGCAGTAAGACAATGAATGCTTCAATTTTATACACATACCAATACTTTTTTGAATACCTTAATTTATATAAAAAGTTTCTTCAATGTGAGTGTAAATGATAAAAAAATATTACTTATAAGTCATATATATATATATATATATATATATATATATATATATATATATATATATATATATATATATATATATATATATATATATATATATATATATATATATATATATATATAATATATATATATATATATATATATATAACTTTGTTAATGTGACTTCAAATTAAAAGAGCCAAAACCTACCTACAAGTTCCTTTTCCTTAATCACAAAGGGAAATAGGTAAGAATAATAATCAAGATTGAATGATATATCAAAAGAAAACCCATAAACGTTAATTTGCGCTCTTATTAGGTCATTCCATCATCATTACTTACATGTTAGAAGGTTAAAAACCCTTGTAATCTAATGATTTATTACTTAGTTATTTGGTAGTTTTAAGACAACAATAAAAAATTGGCACAGAAGAAAAATTTAGATAATTCATTGGTTTTAAGGCCTGAGACTTGCGCATATTCTATAGATTGACGTTATTTCCTTTTATATTTTGTTTATAACAGATATAACAGTAAAGGATTATTGATGGTGGAGAATAACCATACTATTAGAGACGTATTTTAGTGGGAACTTGAATTCCTATTAGCGGGTTGAAAATGTGTTAAAAGCAATAAAAAGTGTGAATGGAGATTGATTTGTGGGTTTAATAAAGCATTATTGCGACCAAAGGAACCAAAATAAAGTTTAAAGTGGGTAGAAATCTGCAATAAATTATAAATGCACCAAAGAGAGTCTGAAATATCTTTAGATATAAGTTTTAAATCCAACGTACTTTATATTGGAGTAGCCAGTGATGTTATACCATTATTTGATGTACTCTTATCGATAAAAACATGTAAATTTATTTTTATGAATAATAAACTTTTTAATAATAAAGTCAAATAAAGAGTTTAAAAATATAGCGAGTAATTTTCCATTAATTGCCATATCAGTTTTGATACAATGTCATTGCATCTAACAAACATAAATAATTCAGTACAAACATGATGTGCTTAATGAACTTCAGCAACCCTTTATACAGACATTGAAGAAGAGCTTATTTTTACACATAACAAAGAATTATTTAATTAAAGTTGTGCAATGTTCTTGGCAACGAATAGTTTTTGCCTGAGGGGCCGAAGGAAGGTGCCTATTATAAAAATAGAAAACACTCTCATATTTCAAGAAATGGCAAAAAGCATGTGTAGTTTATCTTTTGATCTCATATCTTTGTTTTCGTCAGGATTTTATTAACTATATTCGTAAAAAGCCTACTTTGTTTGCCTTTGTTTACATGCCAGGGAGATAATAATACCTGAAATATCAAATGACTCAATAAAAACTACCTTGTATTACTGGAATAGACTTATTATTCTTTTGATAAATATTTAGGCAAGCCTCAGCCATAATTAATATAATACATATGGTATAATCAAAATATGCATTTGAATTTTATTTAAAGTGCTAATTATACATTCCTTATGTCATTGATTGCTCGGCTTTAGATAAAAATATATGAATAAAACAAAATAATATTTGTTCAGCAAACCATTTACATTAAATAATAAGTATATACCATGAAAAACATTCTGAAAGAAAATTAATAAAAAAATCGATACTTAATAAATCATCCTATATATATATATATATATATATATATATATATATATATATATAGGGGGTATAATAAAAACCTTAGATATCAAAATATCACCCCCAGCGAAAGTTGCGTCATAAGAAACTAAATGATTGTTGAAAAATTGATCTTGGTTGGACCCCCCCTTCCCCCCCCCAAATTGCGTTCAAAGGTTTTGTTATGAAGCAAAACTTTTTGGCTATGACTTATTTTGATAAGAATTAGTACTTGTACTAAATTTGGCTATGATTAATTTATGAGTTTATTATTTTTTCCCAAATTTTCGTCAAATAATATTTAGTGCCAATAAATTAAAATAAGTGCTGACGCACCAGCCATTTTTTAAATAACAGCTCCTACTAGAGTTCGTTTATAGTTTTAAGAAGAAAAAAGAATAAGAGGGTACTCATGTTGATGTTTTTAAGTTATTTTTTAAATACGTATACTTTTCACATCTTAATTTTCATACAGTAACTCCCTCCCATGGTTGAGAATATATATCTATGACATTGATTTCACTTTTGCAGGGGGTGATATTTTGATATCTTAATATTAGGTTTCCATAATACCCCCTAATATTATATATATATATATATATACACATTGGTTAATATGTTAGTATACTGTACATTTGTTATATGAATTACTCTTAATATGCTACATGGTTAGGTTACCATGTAACATATTAAAAGTGGTGAACATGCTAGTAATGTAACGATATTATACAGTAAACTTGTTCAGTTTGTTGTTCTCTACTTTAACATGATTTCAAATTGTCTTTAAAAAAGACGCATTATGTTTTTGTTGCTGGGTTTAATGAAACAATTTTTTTATTTATTAATTCCAGACAAGCAATTGCTTAAAAAGTAATAAATAAACATTAAATTTTAAAACTATTGCTTGCTGAAAATCAACCACATGGTGGTCCATATAAAACTATGCACAGCAATAAACAAACAAGGTTATACAATTTTATTCTCAACAAACAATAATATACCAAAGTACTGATACATTCTAACGAATTTTCTTCAAAAACGTAGTTCGTACTACATACAGATTTCTTATAGTCTTATAGGTTTCTGGTAATGCATTTTTTAATTCTATATTTGAAAGTTAAACTCTGGTTTGACTTCTAAAAAATACTGTATAATTTATAGTTTTATTCGTTTTACATAGAATTAACTTATGATTAAAATATCTTAATATCAGGAAATGCAGAAATCCAAATACTTTATGAATGTCTCAAAAAATCCATAATCTAAATAATACACAAACATACTTGTGTAGTAAATGCTGAAAGAGCAGTTAATTCAAATAAATAATAAATCACTTCTATGTCTAGGATATTATATATTCCATTCAGAAACCTCCCCGCCTTCTAACCCAAGGGAATAAACCTCCGACTATATGTAACTATATTTTAAAATTCGGGAATGAGGTAGGTAATTTTTTCTCACTTTCATTGCTTCAAAAGCGAATTAAACTCGTTTTTCATCATACAATAGAAAATATGAAGGATAAATGCAGTTGCCGAAACTTAACAATCTCTACTGAAAGGAGTTACTTATTTTAGATATATCTAAAAAATTGATTAATAGCTTGTTGGAAATTGAAAAGAAATATTCAAAATTCACGAGGGAGCTCGATAGCCGTGCGTGCTAAGGCGTGTTCAACTCTAAATGTTGAGGGCGCAGGTTCGAATCCCGAGAGGGGATGGTCATTTTTGGTCTACCTCATTGATAAGATCCTAGGTTCAATAGACTAATTTTAATGCTATAATGCTTATTTATATCCAATTGGATGCAATTCTATCGAACCTTATAGGTAAAAAAAAAAATCACTTCATATTTGATTTTTACGTATTTTTATATTTTATAATACATTTATTCATTGATTATTATTATATTATTGTTGTAATTCCGTACAACTAATTTTTGTACTCACTTTTGCAGATAAGTACAATAAGCAATCGTTTAAAACTATAATATTTATCTATATTTTTTAAATTCATTTGTTTATCCGAAATATAAATAAGAACTTAATTTAACAGTTGAATGAAATATTAAATTCTCATGAGAGAAGATTTCAATAAAAAGTAATTCTCAAAGAAACTACCATTTTTCTCTCTATATATTACAAATATCGTGATTCCCCTTATGGCTTTTTTGTCCACGATCCATGAAATAATTATTTTTTTAACTTTTAGGATTAAATACAATCATTAGACTTAATTTCTTAACTGTAATTATAAGAGTTTTGAGGCATTTATAAAAAAACTACAAAAATATATTATATTTATATTTTACAACATTTACAAACTTCATAATTCATTAATGTTTTTTTCTTACAAAAAAATATTCCCACTTTGTTTGACGAGGGCATTTATGGCTTTGTTAAAGGCATAGAACCGACACAGACTCAGCTAACATGTGCAATCAGTTCTACATTGATAAAGTTGACCGACTGCGTCGCGATCTATGTCCTGATTCCCAAAATGCATGCTCTAATGCCGATTCGGACGGCGAATTTGGATTTCGCAATGTAGTCACTTCTGCTGTGAAGAGGGCACTAAAATCCCTCGCCTCTAAGCACTCTGCCGGCATTGACAAAATTCCAATCGTCTTATATCAGTCAGCCTGGACAGCATTAGCCCTTCCAATCGTTAACCTCATTAACACAATCATTATTTTTTCAGATATGGCCAGACGAGTGGAGAACGGCAATCATAATCACAGTACTGAAAAAGGGCAAACCACGTAGAGAACCCTCTAGCTATAGACCTGTCTCACTCCTTTGTGCCATCTCAAAGTTGACGGAGCGGGTACTTTACAATCAACTCGTGACCTACGTCGAAGCTTCTTGTAAACTCCCACAGGAACAACACGGCTTCCGAACTGGACGCAGTGTCGACACTGCCCTTGCAACTCTACTGTCCAACGCTGCCAAGGCTTGTGATCGTAAATTAAAAGTATGCATTGCTGCCTTCGATTTTTCTGCGGTCTTTGACCTTTTGGAAGCAGATATACTTCTGGCCAAGCTCCATTGGATGGCGGGGCCCACCAAAAAGCTGATGCTCAGCTACCTAACAGGAGGGCGACAGCAGGTGAATTGGAACGACCAACGGTCCAATTTCCTGAACATAAAGTACGGCGACAGACAGGGTTCTGTGCCTGGCCCCCTACTTTCATTCTTCTCACGGCTGACCTACCTGATTACCTGAGAGTAACTGTCAATCCAGAAGCTCAGCTTGAAGTACTGCTATATGCCAACGATACTTCTATCGTCATCTCGGCCCCATCCTGGGAACAGGTCGACTTCGCTATGGGCTCGGCATCGAAGGCCTTGGAGGCGTATTCTAATATCAATGGACTCCACCTAAACGTTGGGAAACCCCAAACGTTACGTCTGGGTGCTCCAGACACTCCTTCGACCGCTACACTCGACCCTCTGGGGGTAACTGTTAGCAGGAACCTGACATTTGGGCCCCACCACGAAAAAAATATTCAGAATGTCAGGAAAAGATTCGGAGTCATCCGCCGGCTCTGCGCCACGGTATCGCGAGGGCCATTGCTGACCGATATAGCTAGAGCCATAGTTATTGGGAAACTTCAGACGTCTGCTTGGGTGACTAGAAGTGCAAAATTCTCGTCTTCTGCTGAAACCCCTCACATCCCTACAATGGCAAAGACTAGCTCAGATGCGCAACTTGCCATGAACGATCTCGCACGTATCTTGCTAGGAGTTCGAAGAGCAGATCAGTTGCGTGTGGTTGACCTTCTTGACAGGTCACATCTTCCATCTGTAAATGAGATCTTAGTGAAGCAGGCTGCCATATCCGCTTGGAAGGCTATGAACGTGGACAGGTGTCCATTGGAGAGTATTCTCGTGGGCTTCGATGAGCGCACCCGTAGTGCTACAATATGCCTAAAGAAGCCCGTTTCTACCAACTGGGTCGCTGCTGTTAACCTTTCAAAGGCCTGGAGCTTGTCACAGCCATTAAGAGAGGTATGCACTTTATCAAGTGCTCGGAGGGTAGCAAAGACAATGACAGGGTTTTTTAGATCCTTATAGCTCCTTAAGTTCAATGTATTTATAAAAATGGAAAAAATATTTGTATTTAGATATATTTTTTTGTTATTTTCTTTAATTAATATTTTATGATTATTCTTATTATTTGTTTGTATATAACGATATATGTTTTTTATATTAGTAGCCATGAAGGCTAGGGCCATATTAGCTCCGTAATAAATCATACAACAACAAATATGAATAGGTGATATCTTATGATATCGATATCATCCGTTATAAATATTAAATATAAAATTTTATTTATATAATATAAAAAAATATAACGGCTTTATTTTTAAAGCCATTATAACGGAAACATTTTTAAAACTCTAAAATTGTACACAAGAATATCGCAGCCTATTTGATTGGCAGTTTTTCCGTATAACATATATATATATATATTTTATTTTTTTACAATATATGCAAACATTATTTTTGTACGGAATTAATTGTTTAAAGCCATTTTTGAACTCTCAAATTATACACTTGAATATCAAATCCTATTTGATTGACAGCTGTTCTGTATAATAGAACAATCTGATTCATAAAATATAATTATATTTCGGAAGGATTACTTTACAAATTGAAAAATAAACCTGGATTCATCTGACCAAAATTTAGAATTCGTATCCATTAAGCTCTCTTGCTTAATGCTAAGGGTTCTCCAACCAATCAGAAAAAGGCCCATTTGATGCACAGCATTCAAAATATTATAAAACACATATAATCACAAAGGTTTTACTTTCTATTGATTTGCACCTTTGGTACGCAAGGTAAAATTGAAGAAAAATTATATCTACATGTACAACTTTCAAGAAAGTTCAAGTAAAAAATATTAACTAGCAAAGTCCAAACAAGGGACCTTCAAGAGGCCTCAAAAGAAGTAAATGACACTATACTGCAAAACAACAAGAGTTTTTATAGTCAAGTTAAGGTACTGATAACCCTAATGGGTTAGTAAACTGATGTCTAGATATGTATCAATTGTATGCAATTGCTTTAGTTTAAAATATGTAAATGTATATCTTTTAATATGCAAACACTGTTGGAGATGACTAGTTATGATAGATTTGATTTCAATAAGCTTTAGTATTAAAATAAATTTTCATATTTTAAGATAGTAAATAGTTTTCCTCGTTCAATGAAAATGTCTTAGAATTACATTTTTAAATAAAATTGAAATATTATGTCATTTCAAATATTATTTTTTTATTTTTATGGTACTTTTAAAGTTTATTTTTTCCTAATAAATTAATTGCGTTATATAAAGGTTATAAGTTGTTTTGAATTCTCAGTTTTAATTAAGAAATTTTTTATTTTGATGATGGATTTAGCTTCTCATTTTGCATTTTCAATAGTTATGTTTATTTTAGCATTTTTAATACTTAATTCCATATCTTTAAAGTATATTGTTTAACTTATAATTATTATATATCAATGTTTAAATACATACCTTTAATGTCTTATGTTCAATTAGGTATTTGAAAAGGTTAATTTTTTAATTTTGTATTTTTGATGTATCATGTTTAAAATTGTATTTTTGATTTATCATGCTTAAACTTGTATTTTTGATATATCATGTTTAAATTTGTACTTTTGATGTATCATGTTTAAATTTGTATTTTTATAATTTCATATTTTAAATGTCTTAAGAATATTTTGCATCGTTTATTGTTTATTTTGGTTTTTGAATATCAAACAATGCACGTATATATATATATAAAATATATATATATATATATATATATATATATATATATATACTTATATCCAATAAGACTTTATTTTGTAAATGGAAGTCTGCAAATCAAAAATGCAATAAATGCTGTGATGTCACTTATGTACAGGGCTCACAAATACAATATTGACGTCAAAACAACGCCAAACTAAATCAACTAAGGCACAAGAGACTAGAGATCTGCAGACCCAGTATACTTTCTGTCCATCTCTTCACAACTGTTGATAAGCTCGTCGAAGCCATACAGGGAGCTAAAACTTGTCGGCACAAGCAGAAATCAGATTAGCTGGAAAAATTTACGAGCCGTCTGATATACTCTTTGATGGCCAATATTTGTTAATGATGTTGCTTCTTTTAAAATATTATTTTTTTAAAGTTTTTTTCCAGCAGAATATAATATAATTTGATATTTTTATGATATGATTTTAATCATATTCAATATTATTGATAACTTATTTGATATCATATTAAGACACTTATATAAATATAATTTTATTGTGGTTGGTCCTAAAATCAGTTATAAAATAGCATAGGAATGAGACAACCAACCTTATTATACCATTGATCACCATTTTCTTTCCCAACCTTTGGATAAACCCAATACATAATTGCTGTAACCAAACCAAACTACTTTTTCATGCATCCTGAAATCCTTCTACAACTTTTCTTTTTAAAGAGTCTTTTTTGCATTCTAAATAGCCATTTAAGGTACTCATGCACAACTGTTTTATTGGCTTCTAAGTCAACACCGTGAACATAAAAAAGGCAATGGATGAGACAAATGTTGAGTATAATTAAGACAGCTCAGAAGAAGAGAAATGTCCTGACAATAGTATTAATGTGTTTCTTTATTTCTATTAATTCTTTCTTCCTACTTTTCTAAGGATTTTAAAAATAAGGGCGCATCTACGGTAGGGAAAAGCATGCTCACCATTTTTATTGATGTTGTTGTTATGGAGAAACGAACCAAAAAGAAAAAGAACTCATCGCACTCGCGGGAAAAAATACTCGCACGCTTCAAAAAAAATCAGGCTCGTATTTTCAAAATGACTTTTAAGCGTTAGTAGCTAGCCGTCTGCTAGGATATGTAGATGTCTCTCTGACTAACCCTTTCTGCGATAGTGTGTTTGTGATTTAATCAAATTGTTGAAAGCCTTTATTTTAAATGAAAGGAGTATGTGTTTATATGTTTGAATAAATTCATCAGCCAATAAAATAGTGTCAAAAATCATACGAAAAATACATCAAATAAAAAAGGAACAAAGCTTTATAATTGTCATCTATGACAATATAGAATATCTCGACTCTCACAGGTAGGCCTCAGTTTGTAGGAGTAAAAATTACTTCTTCTCGTATTTTTATCCACATACATACTGTAATTTTCGCAAACTAATATGTTTTTATACATTTGTATTCTTTGTTTTGTGAATTTTTACCTTTTAATTTTAGAATAATAAATACCTACTATTAACTATAGCAAGATTAAACAAACATAATTATATATAATTTATCTGAAGTTTTATTCGTTTTAGACATATTTAAAAATGTATGTATATACTTCAAGAATGTTTTATGTTATAGACATTTAAACTCTAACACAGAAAACTTAATTTACATCATAAAATATTTATCATATTTTAAAAACAAATTTCATCTTCTGTTATAATTATTTGTGATAATTTGATGTAAAATTTTGATTGAATAAGGACCTGCTGATGAATAAAGTAATGAGGAAATTTGACTTCAAAACCAAAGCAATACATTTTATAAGAAGCATTTCATATTATGTTATCAAAGGACACGTACCTTTTCAGTATATTTATAATTTATATTTTCACGGTTATTCCGAGAAAATGAGAACATTTATGTACATTAGAAATTAATAATGTCATTTTCATTTTCTCTCTTTATGCATAAATAGTTTGGATTTTTCTCTTTTTTTTCAACTATGAAGAAAATATTATTGGGGTGAAATTATATCTATTAAATATAAAATTAGCTCAGCCGTAAAGTTATTTCCTTGGCTTATGTGATTTAGAAAACCTCTGCGACTACATGACATGACTGACTGCAACTCCAACCGAGAATAAAGTTTTTATGTTATTGTTATATTTTATAATGGATGTTTGAATTATTAAAGTTATGTTTTAGGAAATTCGTTCTGCCTTCCTGGATTGCATGATAGAAACAATTAAGATCAATATTGTTTTCTATATATTTTTTTTGTCTAAGCTTCATTGAACTTATATTTAAAAGTTACTTTTTACATGTTCACGACATTTATTCTATTTCCGAATAGATTTATGGACAATTATTGCATGATACTCTTATAATTCTTACAGTAAGGAGACATGAGCTCCTAAAATGTTTATTAACACCGCGGTTGAATGGGAGTTTCTACCTTGTAAAATTATATAATACCGTTATTTAATCACAAATTTCAGCTTTTATCTAATATAAACAATCTAGACATTTAATTTAGGTGTGGTTGTGACTAAGTTAAATGAATAATGTATATAGATTTATTCAATGTAGCAGTTATATATACATACATACATTGTAGCAGCTGGAACTCAGACTTATATTTTGCTTAAATTCAATAGTTATAATGCATTGCGAAATTAAGGAAAATTAAAAATTAATATAATAAAAATGTAAAAATTAATAAGGACACATCGTAGGTTTTTCATCGACAAGGTAAATGTTAAACAAATTATATACATTAATATATCATATACCAAATGTAAACCAAATAAAAAATACTTCAAATGTTTGATTTATCAAGACGACTTCATATAAGAATCCTATTTAATTGGAACATTATTTCAAGAATATATATATATATATATATATATATATATATATATATATATATATATATATATATATATATATATATATATATATATATATATATATAATATATATCATAATATAAAAATATAATAGAATATGAGCATGAATAATCATGATATAAATTTACTCGCATATTTAAAAGCGAAGATTGGAACATGAATTAATGGTATTCTTTATTTCGTTGTTAATATTATAAAATATGCTGCTTGAATTCAAGCAGTCTTAACTTCCTTTAATTTCAAGTGAAAACCAAGAAGCCGAAGTTATCATACTCCACTTTTTTATTTCTTTATATTTTCACTACAAGAAATCCCCAAGGTAAATTGAAGTACGAGGTATGTCCATATTGCCAAGAGAGCTGGAATAATATTTTTATGGCATTAGAAAAAAGTAATAAGATGAATTTCTTATGTATTATATATATATATATATATATGGAAACCCGTATCAGTCTCCTTAATTAAAGAGATTCACAGCATTGCCTTCCATCCCACGTATTTAAAACAAGAAAAAACCTAGCTTAACAACGCTGCAGATGTTCTACCCATAAAATATTCAGACACATTCGAAACATTAGAGTATTCTAATTCAAACCTATTAAGCCATTTAATTGCCTTTTTCTGACTTCATCGGTATGAAGGATCCACTCCATAGTTGTTTTTAGCCCAATTGATGTGATTCCTCCATAAATCAAATTTACCCCCACCCCTGCCATCCTCAATTGTACTTTCATTGTATGTTCTGTCCCTTTTTCTCCATTAAGATTACACTTGATTTGAATGAGAAAAGAGAGGGAGAGAGGGGGGGGGGATTGCTCGTATAAATCAATTAATTCATCATACTCAATGAAAGGACGAAGAAAAAAGAGGAGAAAATATGATGCCCAAACGTATTTAACAGACGTAGCAGAATGCACTTTGCTCAATTGATGTTGCTTAAGTGTATTGATTAAGTTTGTCGTGTACAAACATTGACAAATAAAATGCATGAAAGTGTGAGGAAAAAATGTATTGAGTGGGTATGGACAACGTATATGGAGAAAATTATGAAGACATAACTATATACAGTAGATTTTAAAAGGTAGTTCTTGCAGACTCACTAATAAACATTATTGTCAGCTGCTAGCCTAATTCCCTTTTCCCTACGTCTAATATTCAACTTGAGGATCGTCAATGAAACAAAATCAATATTCATTCAACCAATATCAATAGGTGAAATTAGAGAAGTCCAAATCGGCAATGACATAAATATAGGTCCATAAGAAGGGACAACTTGCATTATTTGGATGATATTCTTATCTTTGAATTGAGATACCTGGAATTATTTTCACTTTTATTGTCTTTCATCCTCTCATATTTGAGAAAAAAGTCTCTGTTCGTTATCCTTACAAATGGATAAAGATACCTTACATGGGGTTTCATTACAACGTAATTGGTTGAAGGGTAAGAAGTACTATAAAATAATAATGTAAAAGTTGTGTGCACACAGTCATACTTTGTCATTTCATTCATGGCTGTTTTATTTGAACACTTAATCAAAGCTATAATTTTAATAATGTAAGTACTCACTTTTTGTGGGAAGTAAAAACCAATGTTTGTATAGTTGTAAGTAAATTTGCCTTCGGCAATGACGATAAATAGGTCCTAGTATGATAATGGACAATAAGGAGAAAATAATTGTGCTAACTGCAAAACATTGTTAAGGGGGGAGCTTGCGAGAAATACTTATTGATCATTTGATTTTTTCTTTAATGGTTAAAATAGTTTTTTTAGTCTTTCTGATTAATTGTAAGGAGTTTTTAATTATCTCTATTTTTGTTTGTTGAATATACTACTGTTCTAAATAATAAAACAACTGTATTTTTTTAAAAATGAAATAAATAAAAGTAATAAATCAAAATTCGATTATGGGAAGTTTATCAATATATCAATATTTTTATGTGTAATTAAAAGTGCAAATTGTTGAAAGTATATTGTCATCAACATTATTTATGAATTATCTTTAGAGTCTACAATATATAAGTAATCTAAAGTATATATATATACTTTAGATTATTGTATATACACCCTTACGATAATTCATAAATAATGTTGATGACAATATACTTTTAAACAATTTGCACTTTATTACACACAAAAATATTTTCCCCCTCTCCTCAGTATATTCATCCGAATATAAAATAATCAAATTTTTTACTGTTAACCTAAATAGGTATATAAACAATTTTTAGTGCTTAAAAAACACTAAAATGTATATTCCAAGGAATGTTTCAATGAATATATAACCATCCTCTTCTTTAAAAATACGTCTTTATAGTAATCTCAAAATATTTTTTTGGTCCGTTTTTATGACTGATCATTATCATATGAGGGATGAATTCATTGGGGTATCAATTATCATTTGTGTTTGCCCAACTGGTTCTTTGGAATTATGGTCTAATGAATATAAGGCGTAAAATAATATTATATTTTACTATGAGACATTGAATCTCTTTTGACGAGGTTAGTAAAAAACTTCAACTTGTGTCCTTAAATAATTGGATCTAAAAAAATATAAACAATAATAGGTTAAATATGAATCATAGTATTTTAAAGCCGAGGGTGACTACCCTTAGATATATAAACAGAGAAAATTGTCAGTCCAGGACCTGGATAGATACACATGCAGATCTTAAGCAAAAAGAACATATGTTCGAAAACATTGATAATATAGATGACTTCAGAACAAAGATGAAAAATATATGTTGCTTCGGCAATCGTTTTTATCCATGCTTGAAAAGCAATTTGTTGAGATGATAGTCGGAGGATCATCATCCCTAAAATAACTTGTTTGGCACTCTTGTTAAAAACAGTAAAAACGTTACAAACTAAAATCAGATCATTGCTTAGTATAGTTGTGCATTGATGTTATGGCTACATCATGATTAAGTATCTCATTATATATTTTGAGAATTGCTATACTTACAGGTTTTTACTTTTGTTGGTTACAATGAGTCTACTGCTTTGTGCTTTTTAAATGGCTTTGTCTTTCATAACGCTTTAGTTTCCTTTGTACGGCTTTGTAAACTTTGTTTCTCAATGTCATTTCATTCTTCCAACTCTCACACAGACATCATAAAATTAGGAATAATACATTTAGCACTTAGAGAAACACATAAATTCGTGTTTCTTTTTTGCAAGTAAGGTCAGGGAGGAAAATATAAATTTATAATAAAGCTACCTTCTAATCTTGAATACAAGCAATAACTATAGTCTTTCAAATAGTCATCCTTAAACTGAATGAATTGAGCACGCTCCACTATGTTAAATCCTCTCTTGTTATAAATATATATTAGTAAACACTTATTAAGACCTTCTTTGGGGTAAAATCCACTTAAGTTTGCAGAGTTTTATCATTGCTAATATTTCTTACAATAGGTAGCATCAGAAAATACCACATATGCTTTTATATATAAAATACCAGATATGTTTCTTTCATTTTATTGAAACGTCATAAATCTTAATATAATTTTCAAGTCATTAAAAAATCTATTGTAGCAAAAAGTTTATCATGACGTAAGCAAGAAAAAACACTTTTCTAAATGCCCGTGTGACGACATTAATAATCGCCGGCAAGCGAAATGTCTGCTTTTTCACAATATTTTTTCAATATACCATGACATAACCTACGAAATCTTACAAATACGATTTTTTACTCTTTCTGAAAAAGGACTCTAAATTCGATGGACTTCTTTTATGAAGCTACAATCATGTATATATATATATATATATATATATATATATATATATATATATATATATATATATATATATATATATATATATATATATATATCTGTATAGATGCAATTTCATTTCTGCGGTTAGACAAGATAAAGAACATGTCTTTTAGGGTTTTTTCTTCTTCTTTCCTTCTCAAATCCGAGTAGCATTAAAGGCCTCCAACTATTCAATGCAGTAGGAAAGGTGCTAAATGAGAATAGGATAATGTGCATAGCTGGTAAAAGTTAGACAGAATAATTTATTAGGGTATTATAAATACACTGGGAGGAGATGATTATGGTCCAAAAGCAGGAGAGGTAATAATAATATATACCATTTGTCTATCTGTATATATGTAGGCATAAGCAAGCAAGTCAAATAAATTCGAATGTGAATAGATATGATGAGGAAATTGAGGCATGGATTATTTTGCATAATTTGTACGTATATCTATATTTATGCTAATGTGACTTCATCTACCACTTGTTTCCCTTTGCGTGTGTATTTTTTGTTTCTTCTCTAAAATTTTATGAGATCATGCAACCCAGTAAGAGTCAAAAAACCTATAATGTGTAAAAAAAGTTTACCAACAAAAGCATTTATTTTTGAACTTTTAGAAGCCTTATGGATGAATCCAATGGATGATATGTATGCATTAACGATATTTGTTTCTATTATCTTTAAATACCCTTTTAAAGCTGATGATTGTTTTGTAATAGGTCAATCAAATTATATTAAAAAGGATTTACAACTTTATTTATTTTGAGTTTGATTACTTTTTTGATGATACGAAAATATTTTATGAACTTGTCACATTCCTTAAAAAGTTATTTCCCTTCAATTATATGGTTATATATACATCAGTTATAAACCGTCAATAAATTAGTCAATAAGCAAAATTATCTGCTTAAGTAGTATTTTTCAGCTTATTAACTGTAGACTTTGAGATATCCCATCCGATTGTCGGCTATTAGGATAGCAAACAAATTATTAGAGTGCATCAGTATAAAATTTTATATGGATTTCTGCATTAACTGCTGTTTTGGGCTAATATTAAAGCTTGAGTCACATTTTTTCTTTTCTTTAATAGTCTTCATATGTCCAGACCAATTAAAAGGATATAACACGAATTTTACCCTGATAAACTATTCTTTTATCAGCATTTCAATCATTTTTAGTAATAAAATACCAAATAATCATCTTGTTTTGGGCATCTCATGAAAATATATAAATAGTTATAAAGAAACATGATGATATTTCTAATTTTTAAATCAAATATATACAAAACACATAACACTATATACGAAGTAAGCATGTGAACAGATATACGTCGACATAAAACACAATCATTATATCAACAACAGATCCTTATTTATTATTCCTCACATGTATCATTTCATTCGATATAAGAGGAATATATGTCCAGTTTAATAGAATAGAATATGTTTCAATATCATTCTCAATGATGCTAGTCTAACCATCCCTGAATCTTTTAAGGGCAAGGGGTAAGAACTATCTCATTACGCCCAAGCCACCTAATTAAGATTTCTTCAAATTACACAGATATGCCAAATGGTAGGTCCTGCACCGCTCCACGCCTACAAGTTTACATTTATCATGAAAGGCATTAAGAAGTTCGTCCCCTTCTTCCAACTAAAGATACTAAAAGTCATACAATAAGAAATGAAAAATTAAAACATATATTTTTTAAAGAAGAAGACAATTACATATTAAATTAATACTAATATGTTTTGCACCACACCAATACTAAAAATGCATTTGAATAATGAAAATTTATAGTATTACCTATTCTCCTCTAATTAAGATTACTTTACTTTAATTCTTATGTTCATGGAAAATATATAAAAATATATGTATTTCATTCTTAGTAAAACACTTCATGTCAAGGAATATAGTTGGGTACTATTATAACCAAAATAAAACTCGGCCTTTGGATTGGTGAGCCGATTAAAATGTCGTTGATCATAAAATATTTAATTCTTTTTTATGCAATTATAATTATTTAAAAAATTGACTGTATGACACCAGTGACTTGCTAACAGGCTTGAATATTAAAATTTATATTGCCACACTGGCTAGAACAAAAACAATGAAAAAAAATATTCGAAACTTAAATAACAAAATTGAAAAAAAAAAATTATTAAAGACGTATTAAATTACATCAGAAAAAAAAATCACAAATTTTTATCAATATAAGTAAAAAATTAGCAATTTGCTATTCTTTATGACATGATCTTCTATCGTGAGGCACTACAACTTTTATTTCATACAATATTCATTTTATTTCAAACGGGGAAAATATCTCAATTTCGTTCCTGATGGTTTAATAGATATGAAAATGTAATGAGAAAATTCTTAATGGACAAATTACTTTTTGTTCTCAGCGGCTATTTCACAGGTAAATTTACTTATTTTTAAAATGGCTTTGCTGAGTCATTTACCTAACCATCGGATGAAATGACTCTGGAAAGAAACAAAGCCTTTAGGTATTTAAGCATAGAGAGAGAGAGAGAGAGCCAAGTGCGGGCTTTGCATATACCTTTCGAAGACATCATTATTTTTTAACTCCAACGCAAACTATCAGATTTATTTTATTACGTAATACAAAATAGGATATTCCTAGATCAAAACCTAATATCATAATGACACTATGAAATAAATTTTATTTATAATTCTGAATGTGGTACTGTATTTCCCACTTCATAATTACGGAGTCTAAAAATAATTTGACTGAAGTGTATGACAAGCGTTCAGCTTCTTTCTTCAATATTATAGCTAACAAAACCTTACTGGGACTCCATTCTACTTTGTGATTGGTTAAAAGGAAAAGAGGCAAAATAAAAACAATAATAAAAGTAGTTTAAAATGTCACCGAGATAAGGTAGTCATAAAATAAACTCTTCATCATGCAAACTACCAGACAGGTGAAATGTATTATCAACAAAAAAATTCAGTTCATCTTTGAACTTTTTTTCAAAATCGTCAGGCGTACAATCACGTTGCGTATCCCTAGGGGTACGTGTACCATAGTTTGGGAATGATGACATAGGGTATAAATACCTATGTAGTTTTATTCATATTATTAAACAATTAGCTGTGGACCGAATGTCTATTTATGCCATGTTGAGTACTTAGTTATTTGATTTGCAGGTAGTTAAAGAAATAATGTTTTTAACTTATTTTATTTCGTATACAGAAACAATGTACATAATTGCTTACGTTTTTCCTCTTCTGCTTACTCTCTATTTTGTTATATAGAGTATATGGATGCGGAAGCGTGTAGGCGAATTCCAGGATTCGTGAGGTCGCTCATTATATAGGGTCATAATGAGATTATAATGTTCCTTCACGGTACAATGAATCTGGATGGACATCCTTCTCTGAGCCGGGTCATGTTCCAATTTGAGATGGCTCGGAGTCATTCATCTTCAAGAATGACCATTAGGGCTCGGCATGATATATCGTATTTTAATATGATTAATTATATGTTTGTGTAAGCAAACTAAAATATCTTTGATATAAAGCGTAAAAAGTTAAAGTGATCCATGAAGAGCGAACGATAAGAAACATTTCAACTATTTAAGAAGTTTTTGATACATATTACACGGTCAAATATGAAAATAGAGTAAAAACTGTAATATGTTAAAAATGGGGCAAAAACCTATAACTTTTTGTCTGTGAAATGACATATATTGTATATTGATCAATTTTATAAAAAAACTCTTGCCAATGGTCATTTTTTAATGGCATTGGGAAAGGTTGTATTGCTCACATTCAACTTGTTTGTAAGTGTTGACAGGAGAGTTCTAAGACTTTAGTTAATTATGAGTCATTGGGGATAAATGCAGATAGTAGTTCTGACTTTGGATGGTTGGAAGTCTTCTTTTCCCCCTTCGGTTTTAGGGATCCTCCTTACATGCCAAGGATACTCCTTAAAGGACGCGTAACAATTCTGTAAACGATTTCTTTGAAAAACTGAATTAAGCCGATAATTATTTTGCACACGGCCGAAAAGAAACTCAAAAATAAAGCATTTCTGGTTTCAAGTTTGGGGGTAATATTCAAATTTTTCGTCTAAGTAATTGAGTCTAATGATTGCAAACCTACGATAATATTTAAAAAAAGCTACTGGATAATTGACTTTTGATGTTCGATTGAACATTGACAATTTAGACAACAATGAATAAAAATGAAATAAATATATTTCATTTATAAATACAAACTTTCAAAACACAAAATAAAGGATTAAAAAACTAGTTATGTCAATTGTAAAATTTTATTTCTACGTAATAGAAGACCATCACATTTTTATACATCAAAAATATTAATGTATATTTATTTTTATAAAATACAGTAACGAATAATCTATCTAACTAATATATGGATACTTCGTTTAATTTTGACTACATTGAAAAAAAATATTAGTAATATAATTACACTATATAAAACAAGTAATCCCATCAGAACCAATCGAATCACCATAAGATCGGCTTTTATTTGACTCTGTTTCTATGCTTATTTATGGAAGAACATCCTGCCTCTATATTGACAATAAGTTTAAATGACTGACGTTATGTTTGTCTAAATTAACAGTAATATATACTTAACTAAATAACTAACTTACTTATGGAAATTCCGCTTCAATGGTCACTTAATAGAGCCTACATACAATAAAATACATGCATAAAACAAGATTCTCCCATCAAAACAAATAGAATCATTATAAAAACAATTCATAGTCGACCCTCCTACTATATATACATACACACACACACACATATATATATATATATATATATATATATATATATATATATATATATATATCGAGAGAGAGAGAGAGAGAGAGAGATATATATTATATATAGAGAGAGATATATATAGGATATATAGACACATAATATATATATATTTTTTAGGAGAACATTTATATCCCATAGATAATAACGTTGAATGGCTTGGAGAGGGGACCTATGTAGCTATAAGCCCTTGAGTTAGAAATCGAATACTTCCTCCTATTCGCCATCCTTTTAGACACATTTATTATTATTTCGTACTGGATGGCTACAACATTATTATTATTATCATTTATAAATTCAATTTTTCTTAGCACGGAGGTGCTTCCATTAAGTTATACTTTTTTTGGCAGCGGTCCACAAAAATAATATAAACGAAATACGTACGAAGTAGACGATGAAAAAAGGTTGGTCCAAGCGATTTTTCCTCTTTTGAAAGGTGTTTTTCCTTTCTATTATATCCCTCACTTGTTCCAGTACTAGTTATGTGTTGGAAATGTAAATATTAGTATATATATTATATAGTATATATATATATATAGTATATATATATATATATATATATATATATATATATATAAGATATATATATAAGATTAGTTGTATTGATGATACTGGGTCTCTTGTTATGCATCGATCTGTCTCAGAGAGGATATTTTTTGTGACTCCTCAGTTGTATCCATGGTGCTGATTGTTTGTTTCTTTGAAGGTAGGATCCAGAGTACGAATTGAGGTTGAGTCTTTGATTCAAAGCGGAATCGATTAAAAAAATTGTTTTAGTGCATACCTTATAACACACAACAACTTTAATCATGTTGTTGACTCATTCTAACTCAGAAAGTAGCCCAAGCAGGTTTTAATGTTACAATTCCTAAGAATTGTTAGAGTTATCAGCTTTAGCTCGAAGGATGTGTTTTAAATATTTTTATTACTCTTCTTTTAAGAAAAAAAATCAGTCTCAACCAACGTCGCATCACTCTACCGACAAAACTATACTGAGACTGATATTGCTCGACAATGACAGGTGGTATCTAAGAAAATGTAATGTAAGTTATAGTAGGTGTTCTTGAAAATGAGTTAAGCTTCACACGATTTTTTTATTCAAAAAGTATCCATTCCTGAATATAAAAAAGGATTAATACTAATAAAATATTATTGGGACAATAATTTCATATTGTTTGATTCTAAATTGTCAGTTACAATTCACGATGAAAACACGCTTTATCTACGTGTAAGTAATAAAATATATCTTTGTGAATTAAAATTTTGTTTGGGCATTGCAGATTGAGGTTAATCTCATAGATCTTGTATTTTAAATTATATTGACAATCATAACAATAAAGAAAGGCCTCTCAAGGAAGCAAGAAACTGTTACAAAATACTTGGCCGCCTTTAAAAAAAACCTGAGCTATTGTCTTTTCATATTTGGGAAAAAAATTATCTTCTAGCTGAGTTAACACAAGCACATATACACCCTACATGTATATAAATTACATTCAACAGTCCGATTAGATCATCAATCATGAAAGGAAAACTGCAGTTGTACTCAGAGACACATCGAATTCCTATCGTTTCCCAATTTATGTATTTATTATTTTTGATGTTGTTTTCATTGGATGAACAACTTTGTGCACGTTTTGTATGTGTTTCTCGACGCTTAGGATACATATCAGGTCGGACCTGATCCACGAAATAATAATAACGAAATACATGTTCGTCATACTTTTCTTGATGTTTTGAGTGCACTAAGTTTATTACCAAGAAATGCTATGGAAATACTGAAAGGCAATCTTAGGTTATGTATATATATAAAATATATTTACCCGTGGTTTTATGTAAGTAAAAAGCGTCAAATTCACTTTTATTATTTTTTTGAAAAAAATTAATGTGATTAATATAGTCTAAGGACTTGTAGTAAATGAATTGTTATCCCTATCATGTTTTTATTGAATAACATGCTCATCAAAGATAATATTTATGATTTAATAGAGCCATACCAATATATAAAAATGAAGCTCAATTCAGTGGCAATTATGACCAAGGAGTAGATATGACAAGTCGCATATATATTTACACTTGTACGACTATTTTCATTAAAAAACACTCTTTGTAGCCTTCGGCAAATCCTATAAATGTTCACAAAAATGAAGCTAATAACATTGCATATATAAATACCATTTTAATCCTAAGAACACACTATATATTAGTTTGATAGGAAATGCTTCAGTGATTAAAAAAGGGACCACTACTCTGTAGACGGATAGGTCAGCATTAGTTAACTCCCATCAACAACAAACAAAACAATGCACGGCCATATAAACACATTACACTAAGTTATTTTCTTCTTTTTTAAAAAATATATATTAACTAGAGCAATATACACTCAGAGAGTGCAACCTCCGCCGTCAGAGCCTTCCGAGGCGGATTTTTTCACGGAGGCGGAGAGAGGCGGGGGAGGGTTCCCCTAGACGGAAATTCCGAGAGGAACCCGCTCCCGGCACCCAATTTCACAGCACAGCGACAATCTATTGGCAGAGTAGGCTAACTTGGAAAATTTAGTAGTATTTAGCTCATTTGGCGCCTTAATTCTGCACTCAGAGATGCCAAAATTAATCATTCTTTCTTTTGGCACTTCCAACAACTCCACAAATTTCATCCAAATTCCGTTCAGTACTTTTTAGTTATCCTGCTGACAAACTAACAAACCAACAAACGCCAGTGAAAACATATACCTCCTTCGGCGGAGGGTAATAATGCAGCTTTATATAATATGAAAAGTTGTTGTTGAATGCAACAACTCTTCCCTACATATCTATATCGACCCTTTTCTTTTTTTTACTTTAAAATAATATATATCTTGTATTTACAAATTGTGTTTTTCCCTTTCCTCTCTTTTTATAGGAAGTGAGAAGTTTGCCTTGTAGGTGATAATCAACTGTTGATATCCACGGAGAAAACAGATGGTCACTGGGTGTTGTTGTTCTTTTGAATATATATATATATATACAAGTATAACACACATAACATCACAATAACGGGGGTGTAGTGTGGCTCTGAAGGGAAGTAAGGGGTCATAAACAAATTTCACTGTTTACACAACTATTTATCAAAGAAAGAATCACAATTTGAATACCGGCTGCTTTTTGTAATGTTTGTGAATGTGTGAAAGAAATGGAGACATCACTTGCCTTATCTGTCCTTAATTTTCCGCCTCTTTCACCTCTTTTTTTAACCTTGGCTGATTAAAATTCAAGGATCCCGGCGAGTGAAGCGCGCTTCCTTTTTAATAACAGTCATTTTATGGATTTTATTTTTATCATTATAAATACTTTGCTTTAAAAATAATAAATCTTCCTACCTATTCCAAATAGGAAATTTATGGGAACAAATAGGTGTTTTGGTACCAACGGGCTGCCATAGGAATCTTCTTATGAGTAACGTCTTACTTCTGGAACTAATGGCACTTCTTCAAAAATCATGTTTACTTTTTTCATCATTTTTATAGGCATTGTATTACAAATATACAACTATTATTTTTCATTATTAAGGATAAACATCTGGGATTTTTTCTATAACGCTATTGGCGAAAAAATTAACAATA
Organism: Caligus rogercresseyi; assembly: GCA_013387185.1. Taxonomy (NCBI): domain Eukaryota; kingdom Metazoa; phylum Arthropoda; class Copepoda; order Siphonostomatoida; family Caligidae; genus Caligus; species Caligus rogercresseyi. Next base: position 11,784,752 of record CP045900.1, read on the forward strand.
CGAATAACAATAGTAATTAAACAAGCTATCCCTTCACTCGTGGCTGATGAGACGTGAAAATCAACTCAAAGATACGATAGCATCCTTAAAACGTGAAAGGTCTTTCTTAATGGCCTCAATCAATGTCAATTACGAATCCTTTACATTGAATATTCCTATATAGATATTAAAAAAATTCCTCATGGGGAAAATTGTTTATTTGTTTTCTCATATCTAACAATACTTGAGTCATCCTTTGACAATAAGGCATGCAAAAAGAAAGGAAAGTAGAGTTCCAACTGAACGATGTTTTTTGCGAGTTTGCTAGAACGCCTCTAAAGGCATGTATATCCCTAATATCTTGCAGAGATCGTCCTTTTCAATACATGTTATTCAGATAGAAACCGCATAAATTATTCTATTTTCTTTCTCTTCAACCTAGACTTTGTTCTCTTCAAAAAGTATACAAAGCCTCCATGTTCTTTTATATCTCTGATTTACAATTCCATTGGGTTGCCTTGGAACCATGCCTTTCCTATAACCAAAAGTTTCTTTATATATATATCCAACCATACCTAAACCAAAAACAAAATCAAGACATGAACATTTTATATACATATGAACAAAAACTTCTCAAAAAGAATCCCTAAAAAACATTACAATGTGTTCCTTTATGAGATCCCTTGGTCCCCTTTCAAAAAACCCAGCTTGGATCCGGCTTTTGTGGCCTCTTTTTCTCCTTTTACTTAAGCATATTTTCATTGAAGGAAGAAAAACTCAGTATTGAATTGTATGAAAATCAATTCTTTATAAGCAGAGCGGGTAAAAATATATATGTAACTTAACATTTCCCAGTCACAAAAAAGCGTATTTGAAACAAATATATACGTATATAGAAATGGAAGCATTTTATAGTGAGTTATAAAGCATAGTGTTATGCTCTGAATGAGCTTAACAAAATTAATGCTTTTTATATGCATACTCTTTTGAGAATAAGTATTTGCTATTGGATTTAAGAACCACCATCATTTTTGTACAGCCAAGGACTCTATATTTGATTTTCATAAATAAACATACATACATCATTAGACGTTTATAAGGAGGATATATATATATTATATCTATATAGTGTTCCAAAGTTGTATTTCATGAGATAATAAAAAAATTCAACTCATATAAATGGTAAAAAAGAAAGATTTGTTGACAAAATGTATTGTTGTCCAATGTTGTTTATAAAAAGAAGGGTACTACATAAGAGATCTATCATTCACTATAATAAATTTCAAGCAGGAGTCACTTAATTATTTGTCAATGAAAACATTATTTATTTTATAGATATAAATAAATAAACAATTTTACTTCGTTGAACACCTTTTACTTGAATCATATTGATATAATATTTTGTAACGCAGAGGATGTATTATGACTCTAAGGAGAAGAAAAAGAACTTGGCTCATGGACTTGTACCATCATTTGTACCATTATTAACAGTCAGCCATATAAGATTTTCACCCTCTTCTACCCTAGGAATGTTTAGTATGTTTATGACAAATTGTCTTATTAAAAAATGAACATTATTAAAAGAAAGAAAAAATAGTTACGATAAGAAAAAGGACCTGAAATAATGTTTGGTATTTTTCTCCAACTGTTTGAGAAAATGAATAATAGAAGAAGGTGGATGGATTTCTCTTAATAAATAGCAGGTCTAAAGAAAAAAAAAGAAAAAACAACAACAATGACTTCCAAGACAAAAAAGATATACGTAATCATTCAAGGAATTCCTTGTATGGGGGGATGGAGTCTAGATAATTCTATGGTTGATGCATCCAGTAGACTCCATATAATCAAGGAATATATTATATTCAGGACAATCTTTGTCCTTCAGTGTTATTATAGTATAGTTGGATATATATTTGTGCTAGGGAAAATGCGTGTACATGTATATTTGTGTTCGAGTTAATCAATAGGAATATTCTTATACACCAGCTCCATATACATTTGATGTTTATATAATTTCTATATTTGGTAAAGAATATATATTTTAGAAATAAAAGTTCTTTAGTCGTCGTACAATACATATCATAGATTTTTAAAATGCATTTCCTTTGAAGAGAGATAATTTTCAATACTTCACAATTGTAGATCCTAAAATAATACTACTAAAAATAATTTTTTTGTTAAACATGCAGATTTATGGGCTTATAAAGCCGACCACTTTCGTCTTCTTCATATTTATCAATGATTTTATAATATGTTCTGAGAAATATTATGAGAGTATTATACGATTTGAAAAATAATGTAACTGATTGACATTTATAGAAATCTGTTAAATAATAAAACCACATTAATTCTTTTCAATTCTTTGTAAGGTTGAGTTATTTTACACCGTAAATTATTCGAGTGTGGAGAAACTCAGGTAAAAAGCTATGTCTAATAAATAATATGTTTTATTTTTAAATATTGTATAATGCAACAAAAAAATCTTTTTAATGTTAAAGAGGTTGAGTGACACAACAAAAGTATTCCTTCTCATCCCTTGTGAGTCGCAAAAGTGTTTTTGAGGAACCATTCTTTAGCTTTACTTCCTCTTCTTGAATCATTAATATATAATGAAGGGGATCCAAGGCTCACACTTCAAAGAGAATTCTAAGTCATGGGCTGATGACTATGTGTTTTATTAACATATACATACATTTACGCAGTATGTGTTTCTTCATGATGAAAGAAGAGCATGTTAAAAAGGGCATGTTTTGGACACAACACAGGAATATATCTTGATGCTAAAGGAAATAAGTATGATTAATAATATGATGTTTGTAATAAATGGTTCCATGAGCTGCTAATACGTTTAATAATTTTCCTCCACACATCAATCATTAGTCTTCCTCACCGTAATCTGGGAGTGTATTAATTTTATCCTCAAAAGAATCATCTCCCACCTCCCATTTCTACAAATCATAAGTCGTAAATTCCAACAAATATTTTCTGAACTTGATGGATCCTATCATTCATCAATTGGTTAGATAAATAAATCTCTTTATACTCCGTATTTCTTCATATCAATTTGTTAACTTCATGTTTTGAATATGTATAATCTACGATCATTTTCTTTATCAGATTGGAATTTAAGGTTACACCCTAAACTTGTTGATTGGTATGTAGTAGTTGGTAAAAAATTATATTATTAAAGCCTTCAATTATCAAATTGTAGGTTTGTGCTGCGGTGCTCAAAGATGATAACATATCTAATTTTACAGAAAAATGTATACTAGTTAACAAAAAAGAAGGGTTTGTTGAGTTTCATGTTCTTATTATTTTATGTCAAAATATATCATAATATTGATTGGTGTTTTTCTCTTCATCCTTTAAGATTTTTGACGGTTCGAACTGCTTGATTACTGCGTCTATATGATCAGCAACAATAAAAAACCTTTTATATATGAACTAAATAAGTTTTTCTTTTCAATTTTCACATGATAGTTTGACTGTTTAATAAACAAATGGAGAACAGTGACAGTGAATATTGAGTTATCGACAATATATTTAAACGAATATACCCTCTCATAAGTACACGTTTTCGAATATGTATTGAATAAATAAGTTTAATTGTAGTTAAGACAAATAATGATGTTTTTTGTTGCAGAAGTATCAAGATATGTATATTTATATTATTGCTAATAGTAGTATGTATAGTATTCCCTAATTTACTTGTTTAATAATAAACCATTTATGACGAGAAGGACTTTAAAACAAATTTCGAAGAAGTTTATTAAGCCAAGATAATTGAAGGGATTTTAACAGATAAAATTCCTTGGAAACTATTGATTAATCCATATAGGAAATCTATGCAAAATTATAAACAAGGGCTTACACTTCTTAATTTTCACTACGATATGGGGAAACCCATCTAGTTATCTGTTTATGGCAATTTCAATACATTAAGTAAATACTGTTGCTAGCATAATACTTGGTTTCTTCTGTATTATCTTTAATCACCCAGTACAAATAGCTCCCAATAAATGTCAGTCAGATGGCATCCCAGCTATGCATTTGTCTTTAAAAATTTATATATTATAAAATCCAATTTCTCCTTATTAAGAGTCATCTTTTCTCTTATTTTGCCTTTCAACTTGAACGATCCACAGAGAGAAATCAATCCCTTTTTTATAACTTCTTGATTATTTGTAATTCTATAAAATATGTACTATTGGAAATATCATAGGTCTCATC
>CP045900.1:11789060-11799511 GCA_013387185.1 Caligus rogercresseyi
TGTAATTGTTGTGTAAAATGTAAGTAAATAAGGTATGTGTATTAAAGGAAACAGAAATAGACATTCCAACTAATTTGAAACTACAATGTTAAAATAATGTTTTGTAAACCTTTGTTGGGAGGTTATGTATTCATTTTATTACAGATAAACACACATGAATAAAAATATTCCGTCAAATGGCGGAAATACTAACAAACATTAACAAAATAATATGTAGGATTATTTGTACTATGTGGCATTTATTTACTTTTTTGCCGACTAAAGAATGTAGACAAAATATACACGAAACCTTAACCATTATTATTGAGGAAATTTCTCAAACCTTTAATTATTTTATTTCGCCTCAATTAAGTACTTAGTCTGCATGAGATGGCCAGAGTAAATGATCTCTGGAGGGTAATGGGATTTATTCTCTTAAATGAGCATCTCTCTCTTTCTTTCTTCACTGTCTTTCATATAGGGACTAAATGTCGTTTATGACATGTTACATGGAAGGCGTTATTATCTCTTTAGTCCAAGAGAAAATCTTTAAGGAAATAAAAGGATAATAGACGAATACACCATGGAGCAAAGTGATGTAAGTCCATTTAAGACTTGATATATGTTTTTGGGTATTGTGATATGCACACTTTAATATTGTATATTAAAAGACCGATCGAGGGCTATGGACTACTGTAGTATTACAAGACTTAATGAATGTCAACAGTTGAGTTTACATAAATTTAGTGAAAGTTATACTTTTGAAACAATTACTTTCGATTGAAAAAATGATATATCTAAGAATAATGATGTATTGGCTTCTTAAATTAACATTGTTTAGGAATGCAGAGCATATAAGAAGAGTTGCGACAATAGAGTGGAGCGTCACTGATGAAAAAAGTATTTAGGCTCAAAACAATGCATGAAATTAAAATTAAGACATTTTTCTTGGTTATGTTAGGATAAATAAATTGGAATCAATGACAAAACATTATAAAAACAGATGTAGTTTTGTTTTAATAGATCTTTAAAGTGTATATGTTTGTTTATTTCGAATAAATTATCTGCAAAAGACTGTTTATTTACAACGCCATTGATAAATTATGAATGTTTTGAGCCGGACTTTTTGGAGTCAGCGTACACAGACAGTTCTTACGACATAACTCTACCTTATAGGGCTCTGCAAAAGGTTTAAATAAGTTATTTCTCTATATACTTATTCAGTCAATAGTTGTTATAAACCCAAACGTATAAAGAAAAAAAACACATAAAAAATATTTAATAACACTTTAACTGCTATTAACCGATGATAAGTTTGAGAGACTGAGGCAGTGATAATGAGTGACAAGGCTTTTAAGGAGGCGTCCAAGGGGAATTTATATGAGTGAGCAATAATTTACTCATGAATACAGTTGGGACAATGGTTTATAAGTCTCAAAAATATGATACAAAATAAAAACAACATGTCAACTATTGTGTACGGTTTTAGAACACGTTTTAAATTGATGTTGCTTATAGTACAACAATGATATGGAGTTTAAGCCGTTAGTTATTAATAGCTTACTTTTATTTGTCATGCATCAAAGCACTTTAACAAATAAGCTTGAGATTGATCGAATAACATTTTTTTACTTTACTATTTGGCAAATAAAACGATATTCTATGATATGTATACATCTTAGGAGAAGTTATTTTGTATAAAAATATGTTTTTTAACATAAGATATTCTTTCCATAACATTTTTTCTTAATTTATTTTATATCAACTAGAAGTTGACCGATAGATCATTTTAAGGGTATATATGTATATAGTATGATATATAGATAATATATATATAGAGATATATATCTATATATTACCGGTGTCGCGTTTTCGTGATCCTATATAACTCCTTAAAAATGTGCTTAAACTTTATAAAACACTGTTAAAATTAGGTTCATTAAGCTTAACGATATATTAAACATGTTAAAAAGTCTAATTTTATTATCAAACATTGTATCAATTATCCTTTTAACACTTCTATCTTAATTATAAATAATCTATAGTATAAAATTATATTTTTCTATTCCCTCTCTACTAATGAATGTGGATATTAAATACATCACAATTTATTTTTCAACACACCCTACAACCATAAAACTCAGTTCATTATTTTTTTTGTGTTGTGTCATACTTTCATTCTTTTAGATCATACCAGATATTTTAACGATATAACAAGTCATTAAAATATTGATGATTGTACATACATAGTACAAGTTGTGAGTTGTATTGCTCTAAGCACTAAAGAATAAAAATATGTTTCAAAATTATTATTTTTTAAACTTTTTTTTCTCCAAAGAGGGATGATCCAGTTTCAGTACATTTATTCTTGTTAGTTATGATAATAAACAAATATTTATTTTAAGAGCTTTTTAAATAAACATGACGTCAATAAAATTATTGTAATGAAAGTAGTCACAATACACGAGTGCAGTCTAAATGTCTTGTATTTAATATCGCGTAATAAATATTATACTAATAAAAAATAATTTATTTCGTTCGTCTGTATGTTCGTTTCCCTGTATCCACCAAAACGATTATTATTTTGTGGAATTTTTCAGTAAAATAATTTTAAGGGCTGATGAGTAGTGTTCAGTTGTGGTGGTGGAGCCTCCCGGAAAAATCATTATCGACATGTTATTTTAATCGCCAAAACATTTATTAGGATTTTTTAAACTTACCATGCTGGATTTGAATCAAATTTTCTGTGGAAAGAATTTGAGATATTAAGATGTCTTTTAACCCCTTTGATTATTCTGCAAAAAAATGTGTTTTATATGTTATTGTACATGGAAACAACGTTTCATACGATTTCTTTATAATGGTGAGTTAGACACGGACATAGGTTTTTGTGGGTGATTGTGGGGTGTCCATATTTTTTTGGGGTGGGCAGTTTTTTCCCGGAAAATTATATAACTAGTTTTTAATTCTATGTGTGGTATGATTCAATGTATAACAAATATTATATATATATCTATATATATTATATATATAGGTATAGGAATATATATATACGGCTTATAGCTATATATAATATAATATATATATCAAACTTTTTTTGAACGCTGAACGGAACGCAAAAAAAATTGAACGGCGTTCAGCTGAACGCGCGTTCAATGAACGGAACGCAACTTTTTTTGAACGCTGAACGATAGAACGCAAAAAAAAAAAATCGTTTTGCGTTCAGCGTTCAATTTTCCAAACATTTCAATGTAATTTTGATTAAGTATTTTTTCTGGGATATAAACAAGGGGATGAAATCATAAGAAGAACTTATAAACTACTCTCCCAAGAACTCTCTATAGAATAGTAAAGCTCTTTTTTTTAAAATTTACCCCAAGTGACAAAAGTTTACACACAATTGAATGACCTTTTTATTCATTCATTCTTATTACAAATAAACAACTTATTTAGTATTAGGTATGAAACTATTGTTGAAATAAGTTGAGATTAAGTCCGACTACAGGATATTCATCTGGGCTGTGGACTAGGAATCATGGATTTGCTCATTTTGATGGAGATTCGACTCGATAACTTAAATATTAGACCGGATACGAGGACAGTATTAATTTCGTCAGCTTTTTCATTTGTCATGGAGAATAAATGACAGTCTACGAGCAAACAAAAAAAAATATATATACAAGGTTAGTCCCTGTACGCTTCTAGTAATTAGCATAGTTTGGTAAACATTTTATTCTCGCACGTCACAATTGTATATGGATGTTGATGACTATAGATGATCATTTATTATTTTGACTTCTCCTGGATATAGCAGATAGATAGATTTTTAAGGCGCCATGATGGTCGCGAATGTCTCAACCAAAGTACTGAGGAATGTAAGATCAATCTTTGCACATTCCCATAGGCCACGCGACCTAGAAACTTGTTGTTGCTTTAAAAAAAGATAATTTGACGCCATTGATCAAACCAAAAATTACCCTTACAACAGTTGCAGTTAATATTTTGCGTTTTGTTTTGTTCCTTGCATAAATTTAATGTTAATAATTGATATTGAGATAAGTTATTTTCTAATGACGAAGACGATATTAACTTCAATTTAATTTAGTAAATGGTTGATTCGTGTTTATATATATTAAATGTGTTTTATATTGCAAAGATGATTAAAAAAATACATCTCTCTAAAATAAGATGCATTCATATAATGTTGTTTTATAATATTAATTTGTATTATATAGCTTTGATTTCGTATTTGTCTTGATTTATTACACCTTAAATATGATTTAATATAAAATGTAATGTATCCATTACGGAGAAAGTAGGGATCCAGTTACTCATACATCGAAGGTTTAAATACTATTTTGCAGATTCTTAATATCGAACTCGGACTCCGTTATTCGAAAATAAGCGAGTCTGGTCATCGCGACACTTTTTCAAATATATTTGATCTGAAGTTGTTTTAATAAGATTGAAAAAAGCTAAGTTTCTTCATGCTGACTGGCACACACCTTGTCTTTTATATATGGAAAACTATTATATAATGATTATTTGATACGGGTCAGGAAAAAATATATACAAGTTGGGGTTGATCAGGGTTCCCAACCTTTTTTCTTTGGCGACCCCCCTATAGAAAATCTCCAGTCTGGCGACCCTCTTATGAAGTGAATATAGACGTTCTGCGTACCCCAGGTTGGGAACCCCTAGATTGAATCCAGTCAACAAATTTATATCATTTGAAAGTCGGTTCGGGCTCATTTTTATTATAAAACCCCTAAATAGTACTTCCATTTTTCAAAATTACACATTGTTATTTTTTAAATATTTGAACGCTGAACGCTAACGGAACGCTGAACGCAAAAACATTGAACGGAACGCTGAACGGAACGCTATTATTTGTTGAACGCTGAACGGAACGCGAACGCAAAAAAAGCTGAACGCTCACAAGCCTGATATATATATATATATATATATTTGCCTTAATGGTCTTTAGAATTGAATTGCATCTGACAGGATATAAATAAGCATAATAGCATTAAAGTTAGTCTATCAAACCTAGGATCTTATCTGAGGTAGACCAAAAATGACCACCCTTAGGGATTCGAACCTGCACCCCAGATTGAGAGTTGAACACGCCAGAACGCACACGCTATTGCAATCCCTCAAACAACATTAAATCTTATTAAATATATACTTAAGTTGAACGCCTTTCCAATAAGTTGATCGACGTAACTACATATCTTATGATAGTTACATGTTTTTCTATTTATTAAAGATATCTTTTTAATTTCATAAAGCGTAAAATCACACATTCATACAACAAAAGAAATGATATTTGAGAATCTATTACAAAAAATAATGTTATTATTTAAAAATAAAACAAACTTTTTAGATATCTCATCATCTGAAATCCAATGCATAAAAATCCACTCATCCCTGAGTCCCATTTCTCATTATAGATAATCTAGAACATCATAAAATAAATTCGTTTTCATTTCTTCAACTCTTTGTTTCTTATATATTTTTTGTTTAAAAAAATCTATCTCACAGAGCTACTGGTTAATGAAGCTTTCTGTGTAGGGGGTCCGGCCTCTGCTACTCCTTAGATGGAAGATAGAAAAACCTCTTCGTATTCTTGATTAAGTGTCAAGGGTGAGGGGGGGGGGGGTTACCGCCCTTTATATGAACCATTTATTAAAGTAAAGTTTAAAATATATGAGCACCTACAAGTGCTCCTATTTATAATAAAAAAACACCTTAGATTAATCTAGCGCGTTTGGTGATAGGTTGTGAATGAAGTCATTGATTAAAGATCGATGAAAACACAAGTACATTTAAATTATCTATTTATTTCTTTTACTTTTTATTTATAAAATGTACATAATACATAAAACGATATTAAAATACTAACACCATGTATATAAACTGATATTTGAAAATGAGGCCAAACATAATTTTACATGCCATGACATATAACAAGCAATTGTATTTAAAATTTGGTAGGATACTTGTATAAAATAAATCGATTTGGTTTTATTGGCTGTACCCTAAAAAAAGACTGGTGCAGCAATAGTTGATCCCACATGATTTAGTCGTAAATTTTTTTTTTAATATCTACATTTATTCATACTAAATATCTTTAAATAAAAAACTACATAAAGTTTAATTGTAATTTTGGCTCGTAAATTGACGAATAACTTTCTATATTTCTTCAATTGAGCTTCAAGTAACGAATTTAATCCATTTTTCCTTTCTTAAATCCAATTGATGTGTAAGGGTATTTATGAATGCTATATTCTTTAATTAAATAATAAAGCTATTACACATTATTTGAAATCATACTACAATACTTATATTGTTCGTGCAGAGACTACATAGTAATGAACTACTCAATACTTTTCTCTGGTGGTTCGTCTAAAAGAATGATTTCATGTGAACTTATATCATTGAGTTCACTTCGTATTATATTAATTAAGCAGTATTCAAACTACTTCTTTTCATATTGTGAGCTTTGATTTCCTCTATTTTATTCGTATAAATAATAATAAGGCTTTAATGATTAGGTGAAATTGAAACGCTTTGTGTGCGCTAAGTATGACAAAGGCTCTTGAACACCCCGAGGTGAGCCCCTGGAGCCACCAATAACAGGACTTCATTAATATTTTCACAGATGGCTACTACCTACTAAGTATTATGTAAATTATTCCTTACTGTATTTTTTCCGATGAAGAGATTCTTGCTTCAAGCAAAGATCTAATTGACATTTTGTTTGAGAGTAATCATGCTTAACACTTATGTTATTCTCTTGGTTGTATATTTCTGCTCCACGTGAGAACACATTGGGTAATTGGGGCTTTGAGGATAGCCAAAAGAGAATATAGGCCTAGTTAATTGGAAAGACGCATGACCACTTGACCATATATTGTTTTTACCGACACATAATTTAAGGAGACACACTATAATAAATAGTTTTAAGCAATAACAAATATTAAATGAGAGAGAAAAATTAGTGGGAGCATTTTTAATCTTATCGCCCATTATTATTTTGAAATATTATTTACAAAATATATGTTTTTATATCAAACCAGAGTAGTTGCATACAAAATCCTAATTCAAAGTTGCTATATATACATGAAGCTTTCAAAAATAACATGACGTTAAAAGTATTAAGAATAAGTCTTTTATAAAAATATGAATATATGTAGATAAAAACATGTCTGATAAAGATAAAGATCACATACTAAAAAACACAGGCAACATCCTACTCCAAGTTTATGTAACATTATCAGTTCAAATCCTTTATTATGGATTCATAAATGTATTATAATTTAGAGGTGTTTGAAAAGAAACAAGTTGATATTTCAAAAATAAAAATTAACTTGTTTTATTTATATAAAAATCCATCAAATCACACAGTAATGTTGCTGAACATGATTTTAAACTACGCAAAATATTAGTACATTCATTGCAGATAATATCATTTTAACTTGGAGGCCTAATGAATTACTAAGTTAATAACTTTAGCAATGGTACCGTGATAAGCATTATGATAATCAATTTTAATGCTACAGATAAGGTTAAAATATATTTTAGTACCCTTGATTGTAGTTTGAAAATCACGATTTATAAAGCTGTTTCCTTACTTACGAATTGGTTGAAACAATACTTAAATAACTAAATTAGTTCTGTAAATTTGCTTAACACATGATATATTTCACGTTTATGTTCTTATTAAGATAATGAGTATTGTTAATTTACAAATTCAAATTCACCTACTTATGCAATGTGCTTCGATCTAACTTTTAGGCCTCTGTCGAAGCAAGGTATAAATAACCGTTTGCTTATGATTTATACCAAGGTCCTTATTAATATTAATAAATACTACCGCTATTGAAACCAAATTGAAAAAAAAACACGATAAAATGAAACATATCTTAAAATTATAAAGTAAATTAATGAGATAAAAAATCCCTCCCCGTACAAAGATATATATTTCGTTATATATGATATATTTCATTCTTCCAATGTTTTTATAGTTTTTTTGCAAATAAATTAGAAAACGGAGTTTTTTAATATTATATTTAATACCTAAAACTACAAACGGTGAAAACTTTTTATGAATATAAATAATATTTGGAATATTGCAAGGAACATAAATATGAGATTATGAGAATTTTACTGTAATACAATAACGACTTACCAACATAAATAATGCTCTAGTACGTTTTGCCTAATTATTTATAAAATACAGTGTGTACTTTCATACCGACAATCATACCAAAATATGTAAATGGAGCAGTTACGTAAAATAAAGTACATGAAGAAACATATTACTACCCTGGTATATTTGTTCACAAAAGTCTTATATCCACCATTACTCATTTATTTGTCAAGCAGTCATATTTATTTTTACTACATCTAGAATATATTTTTCACTTTTTTTAAATTATGATTACAATACATACGAAAAACAAAAAAAAATAATATAATCATCATTATTATTTAACTACTTCCATAATTAAATTATTTTTTGAGAAAAATCTCGTTGGAAGGCAATCATCATAACGAGATAATTATATGTCTTTAGACAGCATTTCACATATTTCACTACTTACATACATAAGGTACATCTAATTCTTGGTATGTAATCAGTTATTTGAATTAAGCCTTGTATAAAGACCATGACAACAAAGAAATATGTGACTGTGAAATAAAATACAAATATTTTCGGAATAATATAAAAACATACTTCTAGGGGTTTTAAATGTAAAATGTAATTGCTTCATAAAAAGAGTAATAAATACTAATATTAAAATAAATTAAATTTCATCAAAAAATAACTTTTAATATTGAGCTTATGATTTATGATTTTATAACTATAAATAAGGAGGTTTAAACAAATATTACTAATTGCTTAATAAACAGGCCATTCAGCATATATTTTATTAGAAAATCCATTGTTTTTCCTCCATCTTGAAATTGCAGAAAGGATATTAAAGTAATATAAAGAAGGATCTAAGTTGTATAAAATGATTAAATATTATCTATTTTTTTGACAGATAGAAAGACCAACTACTAATTTTTATATTGGTTTTAATTTTATATATTTTTTCATTGACAAAATCTTACAGTTGAATCGGAAATATAATGTGTTATTAAAAAACCATTTAATTTATCATTCGAATGTAGAAGAGTTTACAACATAATGATATATAACAAGTAAATCTGATCAATTAATCTTTTATTATTTAATTCAAATGTACAAATGAAAAGTTATTGAAACGAATATCGATGAATGCTCAATAAGAGATGTGCTGTTAATAAAAAAAATGGTTATGTGAGAAATTTATGAAATCTTATTTAATCACATTGGTCATAACTTGGTACAAGCAAAATTATACGTGACCAAGGATTATACTTAAATTGTCAGCTTATTGGATTGTGTAACTTTCCAAAAAATTATTTAACTTGGCCTTTAATAGAGCATCGGTATTGCACAATGAGAACAACAAAAAAATAATATGTCTTGCCTAAATAAAGAAATACATGTCTTAAATTTACATAAATTAATATCAATATTTAATAATATTGATATGTTACTCCGTTAAATGAAATTTTTAAAAATACTGAATATTTTAAAATTTTGAAAACAGTTTATAAAAGAACTATTCCGGTGGGACATATAATGGAATGCCAAATCTATAGATATCACGGAAACAAAAGCTATTTTTGTGTTATAGTCTTTTGGTGTCACTAGCAGTTTTACAAAAAAAAGTTTATACGATTGAACAATTACGAACTAATCGTTTCTTATACAAGTCGTCTCTTATTAATGCCAAAAAGATGAGTAGCGTTAATCTATAAATATTTATTTTCACCTTACCAAGGTCTCTTACTTTTTAAGGCACACTAATGTTTTTTTTAAACCATTTTTGTGCGCTCAATTTTTCTAATCACTATTTTAATTATACCATCATTAACCGTCTAATTATGATTGCTCTCATTATGGGGGTCTAATTAAAGAACATAAATACTCCCCACTTGAAAGTTTCAATAGCTTATATATTCAACTCTTCCTATGATGAAGCATCAACACATGAGGAGGACGCCCTCTCATTCAAACGTCCATGAAAAGTCTTTAATTGCTCTCTACACAATTGAATCACTTATGCAGAGGTTTATACACTAAATGTATTCATATGTGTAGGTACATATTTTAAACTAGGATCTACCTTCTAAGGCTTCTTCCTGTGTATCGAAGAATGAAGGATAGAAAACATTTTCCTCTGAATAAGCAATCGAAATTATTCAAGAATATATGTATATGCATACATTATAATCTTTTAGTTTTTTTGGTTGATAAAGCTAGTTTGTACAGACACTTGAATAAAGATTAACGCTTTCATAATGAGAACATGTAAAGACCAAAATTGATTTGGATTATATAATAATGACCGGAACTACAGGCTTACATTTTA
>CP045900.1:11799611-11818899 GCA_013387185.1 Caligus rogercresseyi
ATCCTCAGGTCCTTAGCCTACTAAGACTTGGTAGGAGCAGGGTAAAAGAAAAAAATATAAACACTGTGTAGCGCTGAGCAGGACAGTAAGGGGGAGCAAAAATAAAAAGGAGAATAAGGAAAACATCTTCTCTTAAAAACTTACAAGAGATATGAAAGAAAGTGATAGCCACGAGTCCTTGGGTTACGTAAATCCCAAAATTATTCCCTAATATTGTTTAATACAGCGGGAAAACCGAAGATATTACCGGCGTCACAAAACATGCATGTGCATACATAAGTTTTTTTGTTTGTAAAGAGGCAATATAGGTTTAACGTTAGGCATTGTCTTTCCAAAAAGTGAATGAAATGGTCAAATCGCCTTTGGAGTAATTTCTTGATCGTAATACTTATTTTTGCCATGTAAAAGAAAAAACAAAATCATTTTTGGAGTTGTATCATATAAATTGGTTAGTCTCTGTACAGATTATAGCTAAAAAGGAAGACTGTGATCCAAGTGGTACGCTTAATTTAAATAATTTTATGTTCAATATTTTTTAGATGCTAATTCAAAAATGAAATAACATTTTTATAAAACCGACATTATATCTATTTAATTCATTGACTGATGGCATTGCAATCAAATGTTTTTAAGTTAAAATGTAAGAATTTTACTTATTTCATATATTTACGTACTTTTCTTTGGAAAGAAACCATATTTATAAAAAGAACATCATATTACATCACGTATTTCATTAGCCTTCATTTATAAAATTTGATCCTTCATTGGTTTCCTAGTTATCATTAAGGATACTTTCTATATATTTCTTACAGAATGAACCTTGATTAAACTTCTTCAATAGGCTTAGAGTTAATACCTACTCTCTTAAACATGTATAGATACATGGAATTTGTTTTATAAAAACATAATCTGATATATAAGTATAATTAAAGAAGAGTCTGGGAAGAGGGGAAGAAATACCTTGAAGTGTAATTTAAGATTGAGTAAATGAGGTATGAAAAACATTCAAAATTATTTGTTTACCTGGTTTCATCCATCTACAGCTATACATACACGGTAACTTACATTTTTTATTGATGAAGAAAGTAAATAAATAAATTTTAACCAATTATCACATAAAAGAATCAGAATCATATATTATGTAATTCTAAAAAAAAGTTATTAAACCCAATTAAATATATCGAATCGGATAATGCTTGATGACATTAAGGGTTCTCATGGAACTGTGTTTGATCAGAATATGGTGAATATTTTTGTGAACGTTGCTCTTAGGTAAATGATTCTTATAAAAGCAAATATATTACTTCATGTTACAGGTCAGGATCGTTGAAGAGGAGCAGGAGGGTAAGGATAACCTTTTGTAGTTATGAAAACACAGTAATTTATATATTTTTTCCATTGGTTCTCATTTTCTTTCTTTTTATAGGTTTTAATATATAACGTGATAATACATTTATCACCAAATGCGATAAAACAAATCTATTCATATGAATTCGTAAAGGAAAGGGATCGAAGAGACAATTGAAATTCTTATTCTGGAGTTCATGTTTGCACCACAACAACCATGAGTGAAGTATGTGTGTGGGTAATCATTTATTCTAGTTTTAACAAATAACAAGTCAGTTTTGATTACCTGGCCTAAAAAATTTAACATAAAATAATGAAGAAACTTGTATGAAAAATATATAAAATTATAAAACACTATTTAAAAACTAGTGTCAACTGTAGTTGAATTAATATTAATTAAACTTCTCCTCCTATCAATTACAACCGACTAAAAGTTCCAGAGTGTTAACATTAAAAATGACCTAGACATATGGCAAGAGAAACGTGCAAGAGTCAATGTTCATTAAATAATTGATTGTTTGGCTGAGGGTAGGATCCAAGAGTACGAATTAAAGTCGAGTCTTGGATTCAATACGGAATCGAATTAACGATTTTAGCCCAATTATAATAATACGATTATAATAAAGCTTTTATCAAATGAAATTTTCAGAAAACGTTAAAAAATAATAAAATTATGACGTCACGTTAAACAGATTAATACCTCACCATGGTTGAAATTGATGGAAAGGAAACCTTATTAACTTGAGTGATATTATAGGGATCCTTGCTGTAATAATAATAATTATTATTATTACTATTTCATCATTAATAACTATGAAAAAAAGAAGGGTGCATAACACAAAGGCGAATAAGAGGGTGCCATGGCACATTTCTAGATGAAAGAAATGATCCACAACAGAGAGAGAGAGAATGAGAGTTGAAAGGACTCTTTCTCCATATGTATATTTTTTTGTTCTCTTATCAACTGATTTTGCTTCATTTAATTGATTTAGAAGAGTCCTCCCTCCTCCTCCTTCCCTCCCCCTTGGAAAAAGACAGCTGAATTTTTTTCTCTCTCTCTCTTTCTAACAATGGTATTAATGAGATTAGCTCGAATGCATTTATGTATATGAATAATATTACAATTACTTACTCTTAATCGAAATCCTAGTTGAAGGCAAGGGGGAAGTTATTTTATACTCTTGATAAATTAAGACGGCTCTTATGAAATTTTTTAGGCTGTACAATTATACGACATCCGACGATCTTGAAAGATATTTTAATCTAGGGTTAAATTAAAATTTTAATAATGTGGGCGAATTAATAAAAAAAATTGTTTATGAAAATTCTGAAGCTAACATTTTCCATTGAAAAAGTATAAATATTTCTAATATATATTAAAAGATAGCTTTGTTCAAAATAAGCGATGATTATAATGCAAAACATATGTAAGCAAGAAATATTTTAAAGACTTTATGGAATTAGAGATATTACATATAACAATTATAAATCAATATTACGGTTCAAAAATAAATCTCTAATCGAAAGTCACGCATACAAAAGCTTACAAGACATATTCCTATATAAATTCAATAAGTAGTAGTTTTTTCTTCGTGTCGGAAGGGGTAAGCTATCGGTTAAGCTTGGAGGAGAAAAAAATAAAGGGAGCACGTTAGCTCTGAGGAAGTTTACTCAAATTTCAATGTACAGGGGAAGGTCAACTTTGATCAACCTCATTTAAAAGATCCTGGGTTTGAGTGACTAGTTTTAAAGCTATATTGTTTATTCATATCCCACACAAATGCAATTCTATCAACCTAAATAGGCATTAAAAAATATATATATGCTTGCTCTCTTGCAAAAGACAATAAATAACCTCATGGCGATGAACGATAAACATAAGATGGAGGAACGAATTGTCCTGCCATATCATTTGCATCCAGCCAATTCAAAGTATCAACGACAAAGTACTTAAAGCATGGTCACACTAACGTTGAACAGCTATCCTTTATAACTTTACCCACTGAAGTATTTTCGAAATTTTGGAGAAAGTTGTTTATATTTCATTAACACTGCTTTTATATTAAATATTTATTGGTTATTTGCCCATATTTGTACATCCATTTTCGGTACAGAGGTTATGTCGATGTTTTCATTATTTTATCTAAGATATTTTCAATCCTCATAGTTTGTAATGTAACTTAGTTAGTTTTCAAATACGGATTTAATCAGCCCCCCCAAAAACCTATCATTCGATTGCATGTGATATATACCTAAATGCTATATTTATCTAATCATTAATGTATTCTCATTCTCCATTTACTAACATCATGAGAAGACATGACGAAAACAAATAGGAAGAAAGAAAAATACATCCCACACCAAAGAAAAAAAACATGTTTCCTAAACAATCTATTTTTTTCATTTCGTTCCCCACGTATTTTGTTTATTCTTTGACAAATTATGTCAAATTATTATTATATTCTCCTAAAAAATAAATTATTATTTCTCTCTCTTGGTATGCGGGTATTCCATCATCAAGGTAATATCAATCAAGGCAACAGTCATGAGATAAAGGGAAAGTTGTTGTGTGGGAGAAGCAGAGGAATAGAAGATTCCCTTTAGCTAAATCCGACATCAGGCCATGTCTAAATCACGTGGTGTTGACACGAATACGTCAATCATACCTCTTCAAATAACAAACATATGTATGCATAAAATTATACATACCACCCATGGATACCTAAGGGTAAAAGTAAGCAAATAAATGTAACTAATAAATATGTTGTTTAGTATTTTTTTCCAAATTTCATTCAATTCGTAGAAAAATACCTGTAAATAAGCAGTATAAAATAAAAATGATAAGGATACAAGTAAATTTTAGCAATGTTACATTATAGATGAATTATAAATAATATAGTATTTTTAAGCATATTGGAATTTAAAACATAACAATATAAAAAACATTATTTTTATATACTTTGGAAGAAAAAAAAATATATATGTATATATTTTAATTTTATGGCATCCTTCAAATAATATCACAAAATCTTGTTAATGTAAATATATATTTTACAAGAATAAATAAAAGTGAGAAGCCAAGAATAATGATAGCAAATGAAATCTTCATGGACCCATAAAACTGAATCAGAAAATAAAATTTATGATTGTCGTTCAACCGTATGCCATTGTTGTTTTTATTATTTTTATTATTGTTCTTTAAAAGAAAGGGGTTTTCTCTATATTCTATATATTATATACGCATATATATTTTTGGAGGAGAAGAGTTTAACGACTCCCTCCCCCTTCCGACAATAAAGAGTAAGTATAAAAACATTATTTTATAAGACTGCTGCTGTCTTAAAGGCATCAGAAGCCACCACTCAACTAACAAAAGGAGGGGGGGAGGGATAATATTGTATATATGAAGAAAAACATTTGGCATAGAAGCCTGCAAAAAATCCTTGTGCTCCAACACAATACATAAGAATAAATAAATTGCACTTTCTTCTTATGTGTGAACATTACGCTGAGTGTGGCTAGGGATATGTGTACTATAGTTTGGTGGTGGGTTTAATGGGGCTCAGAGGCTGCTGAGAGAGATAAAAATTCCCAGCCAATATATATAAAAAGTGCATATTCTTCATTAATAGTTTTTTTAATGATTCTCTCGGCCTGAAACAATGCAATATTGTAAACAGTAATGTGTAACTAACACAGCTGGGATGCGATCGAGAGAAAAAATACTATGGGACTCGGTAGTTTTATAGAAATTGTTGTTCAATTGATAGATTAAAAGCGGTTGTGGTATTTGGTAGTTTACCTAAAATAATGTACAGGAGAAGGTTTCATTATAGAATAATCAAGATATTATTAAAAGTCGACTACTACGGATTTTTATAAATCATGCAAATTGGAAGTAGTATTCTGTAGGTTTTTATTATTGATCTGGAGGAATACGGTTCATTATAAAGAAATTAAGATTCTGGTGAAAATCTACCGATATTGATTGAAATAAATAAAGTTATTCGAAGCGTTATTCGATTTTTTCTATCAGAAAATATCCAGTATCAGTGGAAAAAACTACCAAAGATAGAGCTGATCTACTGAAATGCCTAATTCACCAGCAAATAGGATAAATACTTTTTCTTGTACAATTTTCTTTTTACAAGACAAGTTAAAGTTTAAAATGTAATATGTACGTAAATATCCTGTGAAAAACAGTTTTTGTTGTGCAACAATGAATTTAAATCATCATTGTATGTTTGCTAACAACTATGTGTAGATTTAATTTTAGGAACTTCATATAATTTTTAAATTGAAGTATATTAGAAATGCAAGATGTTTTTGTGTATTATAATTATTTATTTGATACTTTTATTTCAAGGTCCTTCAAATGAAGTGTTTCTACTCATAACTTTAGACGTACAAGCGTCACATCGTTCATCTCTTAAATAAATGAAAGATACTTTAACTGAGAAAAAGCTTATTTATTAAATGTTACCACATTGAGTAAAAGAGGGAAGCTGAACTTTTATATTAACCCCATATAATATCAAACTCTATTCATCCCACAATAAGTACAGCCCCCCTTTAAGTTGGAATTAAGAAGCAAAATGTTTGAGAATAAGGGGTTCTGCTGCTGGTTCATAAAAAAATCTCTATCCAACAGATGCCAAATGTAATGTTTATATGTATGTTTATGTTTAAATATAGAGACAATAATTTTTAAAGACAGAAAGAAAGAGACTTGTGACTGGGCTGCTATTTTATTTAATTTCTCACAGTTACTTTTATCTTGGTATGATATACATATACTCTGTATCACATAAAATCCAATGATCTCATGTTGGCATACCCTTGTTAAAATAACAATAATAAATTGAAGAGATAGAGAAAATAAACAGACTTACATATGGATTACATAAGGTCTACATACATATATTAAATATGTATACATATATGTATACAAATTGGTTCAAAAACCCTGGGAATCTTATAACATATAACTATTAACAGCTTGGATTGATCTGATTTGGGATGTGAACCATTGTAAATATATATATATATATATATATATATATATATATATATATATATATAATATATATATATATATATGTATATATATATATATATGTATACATATATAAATTCTAACGTTACCGATAAATGCGCTCAAAGCGGAGATATATATATATAATTATTTTTAAGTGAATTAGCTTATTATCAAATGTTATTTCAGTTCAGAAAATAACATTTTCTTTCAACATTATAATCATCTTTATTTACTATTGATATTGAATTTTTCATTTCTTCCACTTCAACCTAATAAATAGTGTTTGTATTATCTTAGAATTGAATAGGACCTTCTGAATAAGTATATTTTTTAAATGGAGATCCTTTCATTCATATTTGCATGTTTAAAATAAAAATACTATAAAGTTTAGCAAATAAACCAAAGGAGCAACGTTATTTTATAATATTTAATATCCATATGATTAAATTGATAATTTCGTTGAACTTTTATGAGGATATATAATTGGTTTTCATATGTTCAATATATGAAATGATATTTATTCGATTTATTTTGTCTCGTAATTCAAGGACTTTAAGAGATATTTTCAAGTCACAGTTGATAATTAATTTTTAAATAAGTGGATATAGGCATCCATAGAAAGATTTAAAAATATCAATAATTTTACCACTGAGGGTTATTATGTACTTATATGTATATTTTTATATGAAAACACTGTTGGTCAGCCATGTTTGGTTTGAGAGCTGAGCTCGGCTGGATTCCAAGCTATTTACTCCCTCTTCCTTTTATTTATGGTATATCCACACGGAATATTAATTATCTGTGATATGAATCAGGTAAAGATTATTTAAATATATATGTACATATGCTTAAGAATTATTCATATACATACATCAAGGTTATCCTTGAAAATATGTTTTTAAAGATACAAAGCTCATCATGCATCTCTATAATATTTACTTGATTTTTTTATAGAGATTTCATGTACTTATAGTCTCCGTGACAAAGTTTTCATTGTTTTGGTTAATGCTGTTAAATCAAGTAAACTATTATAAATGATAAGAAGATTTTTTTCCTTAGGTATGAAGTAGGTATGCTTAAAATCTGACAGGTTTTGCACACACTTTTAAATGTAACCTTGGATGCAAAATGTGATATTTATTCAGGCAGAGACAAAATTAACTATTACAAAAAATGTTGAATGGCTTATAACATGGTTTTGAGATACTTTATCATGACAGTGTACTATATAAGAAAATATAGAATAAATAACATACAGTGGAATGGCTAGATATAATATCGTGGCAGTTTAGGATTATATTGTCTAATAATGTACAAGCTGAACGAATCATATATCGTTCATAGGAAAAGTGATGAAACACAGAGCCGATACAAAACATTAATATTATTGAGTTTCTTTACATATATCTATATAATAATTCACCAATCTTTGTCCGTCCGTCTGTATGTCCGCACGCTATCTCCTCCCACATTTATGGTCAGATTTGAACTTTGAAGGTACCTATGGAATTCTTGGGTCAAGGCAGACCTAATAAAACTATTTGCAAAGTGATGAGACTAGAAATGAACCAAAAAATCACCTTTTCTGATTTTTACTACCTACTTTTCAAGGTAAAGAGAGGAAAAAGAAAAGGAAAAAAGCATATCACGTGACTTACTTTAAATACTTTGTACAAAATATAGCTTTTATAACGAATGTTTGTACAAAAGAGAAAATTAGTGTAACTCATTTGACATTTAGAAAACCTATTTTATCTCCACAAAATCCATGATACAAATTTTAAGAAACTTATGCAATATGAACAAATATGCGAGTATAATAAATGAATAAGAAGACAAAAAGAAACCGTAAAAAGTATGCATTTTTGAACTCTCTTTCTCACTCAAAGAATGCAATTGGAAAAAGAGACTAGAAGAGGAATCATAAAAAGCATGCTGCCTATATAGAGGGTAACTCATCTATGTACCTATGAATGTGTACAACTTGAGATGATCCCATGAGACCATGAAAAAATGCACGAAGCATATACACTTTTTTACCATATACCTAATATACTCAAAATATAAACATAATACCATGAATACAATAACATATATATATAATTACTGATTTTTTTCCTTCCCCTACCCACTGCATATTTGCTCTTATATGTATATACAAAATATATATACTTAATTTTTAAAAATGAGGGAATGTAAAATTTTAAAAACTAACAACATACTCTTCCAAACAAAAATTCTTTCTGTGGTGTTCCCATGAGGACCGATTAATTTAGATGCTAACAATGCTTTTAAGCTCATGAAATACTGTTGTTGTAAACAAAGCAAGGCTTTATGTTGACGAAGGAAGTAATGA
Organism: Caligus rogercresseyi; assembly: GCA_013387185.1. NCBI lineage: Eukaryota > Metazoa > Arthropoda > Copepoda > Siphonostomatoida > Caligidae > Caligus > Caligus rogercresseyi. The sequence goes on from CP045900.1 coordinate 11,808,353, forward strand.
GTGTGATGATGGCCTTGCTTAATAAACAAAGGCCAGTTCTTATAAAGGATCATGACAAAGAAACATCTTCTTTGGGCTTATTGTGTTTATGGAGTGAATGGGAGATTAAAAGGGATACGAATAAAATTGTATAGAGCAAGAAATTTGTTGTTATAAAACAATATGAATAGGCATTATAATAATATAAGTATAAACTATGTGGTTATCATGTATTAAAAGGAAAGTCTAGACAATTTAAGGATTTGTAAGTATTGATTTGAAAATCTTATAGCCGAGCACACTCGACTGTTAAAAACACACAGTAAAATATTGAATTTAGATATTTTTATTGCAAGACGAATTGCTATAGTAATTAGTTACGTATGAGGAAATTAAGATTATAACATTTAAAGAATATTATTAAAATTTGCATGCTAAAAGGATAATTTACTAAAAATACTTAGTAGTTTTAGACACTTCTGACTTACGAATCGGAAATGCACTGTGATAGGACTTCATATGGAACTCTTCTATATGTGTTATAACATTCTATATGGTTCCTGTTAGGTCGTATAGTATATGTAGATACAATATAATATAAATTATTACAATAAGCTGCAAAGAATCAAAAGATGAATATACTTAGCTTATATTCAAAATGGTTTCACTAATGTATCTAAATTTCATTATATTTTTGCTTCCTCAATACAAATCAGGATGACACTTTTAGTTTGCAGCATATCTAGATCTTCAAGCTAAAAAATGGTTTGAATAAAATAACAATATTGAAATAACATAATAATTGATTCATCTTCTTTTGTAGAAAACACTCGAAGACCATCAGATAAGTAATTCGTTGACTCAGTATAAAAATCGAAATCATTATGTTCCTTGAATAAAATATTTATTATGTGTCATAAACAAATATAAATGTAGAACATACTCACAGGGAAAAAACATTTTAAAGGGAAAAAAACATTTATATTTAAATGATTATGGCATGTGATAGCAAGATCAATTTACCTATATTTCCCAATTCAAGACAAAAATGCAGTTATATTTATAAAATATGGCCGGTATTCTGATGAAGCATTGACTGTAGATGTAAATTATTACATAAATAAATACGCAAGTAACAAAACTTTCATTATATTTGTTTTGAGAAAAAGGGAACATTTATGAATAATACACCAACCTACTGAATCACATGTTCTTTGTTGTATAATGTCCCATTGATTGGACGTGAAGTAGGAAAGAATAATACATATTTTTTTAAACTATGAACTATTACGATATCTCGATCAGCCAATAGAATTGCGATATCTTACTTTTGATTAATAGTACTATTATCAAGATCTCCAAGAACGAACTACGAGGAGATTGCGTTATATCACAAAAGTATTGCCTGTAAAAAAGAAGAAAAATACTCTCATATTTCCCATTTTGTCCTAATCGTATGGGGATAATTATAAGGTCCATTGTCTCAATCGTGGAAAAATAGGTAATCCCTACTATATTTAAATTAAAGGAGCACGTTAGATCACCAGAACGCCTGTATTTACATTAGATATATATATATAGTCAATATATTTGTCAATAATTAAGAGTTATTTAGTTACCTCATATTTTTTATATACATTAAATTAACGACCTTTGGTCCATAATTGAGTGTGCCAGTAGAGACGAAACATACACTACAAAAATATACACAGAAAATATTTATTGTTGACGAAAAGAAATAGTTTCGAATATTAGTGCTTTATTTATATTTTGTGCTTCATATTTTGCCTAGTAAATATAATTATATCGATATTTTAGATACATTCACATTTATGAATACTCAGCAGCATATAGTTTAAAAAAAGGCTTCACAATAGTTTGTGTAGGCAAACAAAACTAAGTTTACACACTTCATCCACTTATGCATCAATCTTAATGCACACTCATCAAGAGTTCAATGTAAATCAAATATTAAAAAGTAATAAACTTGATATAAGTGATGATTAATAAATATAAATACAAAGTGAAGAGGTTATTTTTTCATGATGAGTCTTCATTTCCGTACATGATGGAGTAGCACTTCATCCAAGGGGCAAAAAAGCGGAGGAATCTGCCAGAAGAGCCGGCAAGCTAAGCATCCTCATCTTTCCTTCCCCATTTCCGTTTGTCTTCGTAGACAGACTCATAAACAGATCTCAAATTACCAGTCGCATTTGGACTCGTCATCATAATATATTCTTTTCTCTGAGCTGCTTTAGAATTGTTTGCAGGGGCAAGACTTTAATGAGACTCATGCTGCAATATGTGTACTTGTGGCATGGCAATGATCTTCATCAAGATATTCAGAATACGAGGCTTGTTATTTCATGTTTTTATTAATAGTGAAACGTCTTAAATCTTTATCTTATTTTACGTAATCAAAAAACTTATTGTAGAAATGGATATTGGATGACCTAAGTTGGAAAAATTGACAATACAAATTATCATTATTTTCCCCGTATGACGTTATTAAAAATCGCGTCAAGCAAAAGTTCAGCTCGCTTGACAATAAGTACATATTGTGTTTTTTTAAATACACCTTGGTATCATGTAATGTAACATGGGCAAAAGTAATATAGAGACGAAAAAAAGTGCTTATCATTTCAGAATTGAAGACACACCTAGTCGTAATTTTTATTATTATTCCTTCTTATGGTATTTATTATTTATTATATATGACAATCGTCCAAATGTCATTAACACAATTATAAAAGAACCAAGTATTCAAATATCCAATAAAATCCAATTAACCAAGAGATAAATATCACTGTTTTATAAATATATGATATCTTTTATACTTGAATTTATAGATATAAGTCAAAAATTTATGTATAAATATAGTTAGAGTGTATATATGGTACCCAGAAATGGCTAACTTTTCACTGAAATTTAAACTTATAGGAAGTTGCTCATAATATTTATATTTAACCAGGGAAAAAACTGGAATATATCTTATGGTAACCACATTTGGTTAATTCAAAACGATAATTTTTAATAAGTATTTGTTATTTTTCTAATAACTTGTAATTTGAAAAAGATAATCAAGTAAAAAGGCATTTGTGTTAGACTACTTACACAAGCCGAATAATTAATAGTTATATATTGATTAAGTAATTACTTTATATATATATATATATCACTAAATTATTTTTCATTTATTCGACAAATATTACCAAAAACCAATTTAATTTTCTAAGAAAACTATTTTAATTTTTGGGATGCTTCATAATTATTGATCGAGTAATACATGAAAGGAAAAAGGACAAAAAACGATTGTTTCATTTATAATTACGGCAAAATCAATTTATCATTTAAATTGTTTTCTAAGAGTTAAAGAGAGTTCTACTTTTGAGGAGTGATGAAGGACCACCCTTGCTGTACTTTAATACTCATTACCATTAAATAAATCGTGAGTGAGGCATTAAAGGGCCAAGAGGCCATCATAGTTTATTATTATTATGATTTGGGAAGTAGTACACAGAGTAAAAAAATCATTTTTTTATAATATTAAAGTAAAACACATCATCAATTTTTCACTTCATATCACTCTCAAAACACACACACACATTGTATATCCCTAGCAAACACGGAGGAAAATGTCTTTACATGAAATATAAGAATTATGAGAGGGAAAAGGAAAAATGCAAAGCTTTAGTGTCACATATGATTCATAGATGGGAAAAGTTTACCACTTTTTAAACCAATCTGTTAAATAGGATGGTTACGTATATATATTTATCTGTACATTTAAGATCTACTTTATTGGTAGTACAACAGTTTATTACATTTTATTGGTAAAGAACAAAAAATATAACCGACAAAATAGATGTATGGACACAACGTTAAAGAAAAAATGTTAAACAAATCTTGATACTGTGAGTTTTGAAGGAGGTCGTTATTTTGTAATTACCTCCGCCGAAGGAGGTATTGTTTTCACTGGCGTTTGTTGGTTTGTTTATTTGTTTGTCAGCAGGATAACTCCAAAAGTACTGAACGATTCAAATGAAACTTTGTGGAGTTGTTGGAAATGCCAAAAGGAACAAGTGATTAAATTTTGGCATCTCTAAGTGCTTTTTTAATATGCAAAATGAGCAAAATACTACTACTAATAATAATGAAATGGGGTCTCTATTCAGGGAGTAGGAAAGAACAAACGCTTAAAAATATCCATTGACGTAATATTGTTCATTTATCAGCTAAGGACTACGTCACTGGGTGCTTAAACTTCTTTCTCTTCCCGTCTTCCTCTTAATAATATTAAATAAAATATAACGCTAATATTAAGAGCTTGATGGAGAAAAGAAAGGAGTTTAAACATCCAGTGACGTATTTCTGAATTGACTAATAAATAGTATGACGTCAATGGATATTTTTAGGATGGCTCTCTCCTCACTCATTATTCTCCAAACACACCTACTTATGTAGACATATATGATTGGATTGTAATTCTGTTAAGTGATCATTAGGTGGGGATCGGCGGAGGTTTGCACTCTCTGAGTGTATATATGCCTCTAGTTAGATATGTATTTAAAAGTAGTATTTGTAAATTAAATTTATTAGTATTGGTTTTCATAATTCCTCAAATACAAGTGTTTTTTATTATATTTACCTATAACATATAAAAAAAGTTATTTAGAATAATATATATTGTCAATTTTTTTCTTTGACTATTTCCATTTGTTCCTTTAAATTACTTTAAATTTAAATTTTGACATTATTTTCCTTTTCTCCTCAAGTCCTATCAAATTATACTAGGTGATAAAAAATTAATTTATTGAAAAAATAGAAATATATTGTATTCTCTTATATCATGAATAAGGATATATTATCAAGGAGCATTTTCAGGAAGAAAATGGCAAGAATGAATTGGAGCGATATTAATTGAAAGAGGTTGCATTATGCAATGCAGAATTACAAGATAATCCTCCCTAAAACAAAGTGTCTTTTATCATCAATGACAGTTATGAGCTCTTTGAATTAGAGTTTGAATTAAAACATATTTCTATGTTATATTATTTTGATAGGAAAAAATAAACGTTATTTTTAGTAAAAATATCCTTACCCTGGCGATAGGACCAAAAAATGTGTTGTCAACTCCATTACCGATATTTATTGGAGGGTTTTAGAGAACTACTAATAATGCATCCTTCAAAATAAGCCATAAACTTGATTTTATTATTAGATGCCACCTAATTTCTATGCTGAAGTTTAAATTTAAAATATACTTTTACGATTTTTTTTTAAAATTCTTTATAAATATAATAACATTCGAATTCGAGCACAATTAAATAGTAACAAGCATTTTAGAAATGTGTAAATAGTCTTTCATATAAAGCTGCTGTTAAATGAGATGTCCTATATGATGTCGAAAATAAATGGACTTTGCATTGTGCGCAAAACATTCCTTGGAAAAATGAACATGTCAATATGGTTTCTTTTTTAAATATATATATTATTGTATGCACTTAAAAGTCATGATTTTGAAGTATTAAAAATATACAACTTTCATTTTTTATAACTTTACTAACATATGAGCAAAGAGGATGCTCCACCCATTTTAATACTCATCCAAAGATTTTAAACTGTTTCCTAATTATGTAGCAATGCTTCAGCATGGAGATTGTGAAAAGTTATATGGGCAAAAGATATGGTATATAATAAAATCAAAATCTTAGGCGTATGTAAATTATGAAGCCGATCCGAAGAACTTTTCTCTTGTTTTAGATCAAAGAATGCAAAATAAATACATGTTTATACGGATATTAAATATGTACGCATATATAAGAGGACGAAAGAGTACTTTGAAGCATAAGAAAGGGAGTCCCAATCAGTTTTTATTTTCCTTCTTTTTTAAGAAAATGAATCATATATCGAGGATGTAATGGAAAAGTAGTTTGTCTGGATTTATTACCAATCTAGGGCAGAAAGTAAAGAAAATTTATGATGGCATAAATTATATATTAGCTCAGCTTGATTGTCCTTGAAAACAAGAGGGTAATAGAGCCACTGAAGGATGGGGAAGATGTATAAATCTGAAATCATCGATTACACAATAAAGGGTATCTTAATGAAGATATCACACGATTTGGTTGGTATAAATATGACAATATATAAAGGATTTACTTACAGTCTTTTTGTATTATTGCTTATTTCAACACATAAAGTTATACTTAAGTAATTCAGTCGAAATTGGCTTCAATCAATATACAAATTGTTATTTTGACGCCATTTAAATCCCCATTACAAAATATTTACATATGAAATACAGCTAAGGTCATAACTTTGTAGCATGTTTTTCTTCTGACATATCAGTAAAAGGAAGACATGAAATTGATGACAGCTCCAATGGTTTAAAATTTGATACACACATGATAATATATGCACATATTTTCAAACCTCTTCCCTTCCTTAACATGATAGCGTAGAAAACTCAGTCAACCGTTGAGCATTTATATTTTCTACTCTCACTATATATGTGAAAATTGAAATATTTTAAAGCTCTGTCCATATAATCATTTCCCTCTTACTTGGTCTTGCTTTTTAAGACGATTTTGAAAGATTTTTGCATACACTAGAAGTAAATAATTATTAGAAGCAATGGAAAAATAAATAAAATTGACAAATTGTTTTGTTTCAAATATTTGGGATTTCAGAGGCGGAAAGAAGTGTTGCTTAATAAATAATATATTAAATGGTGTTGTTGATATACCAAATAAATAGTAACAGCTTCAATATATTTGTATATGTTTGTAAAATAGGTCAAAAAGCAATTAATTTACAACTCTATTTCACCAATGGTTTGTTATATAGAGAATTTATTAATTTTTCTATTACTTTTTATATATATTTTAAACAAAATGGATTCAATTTGAAAAATAGAACTAAATGTGACTGAAGATGTAAAAAGTTGAAAAACACTCAATCCAGGACATAAAAATATATAATTTTATAAAAAAATGGGAATTTTGGAAAGTTTGGGAAACATATTGAGTCTAGTATAACCATTTCATTTTTTCATTCCAATTACATTAAAAATGTAATCTAACAATTTCAATTTAACTGCTTTATTATCGAATAGTATAAAATATTATATATTTTTATGACGTTAAGTTATATGGCGCATCTAAATTCACAAAATATTTTTATAAAATATTCCCTTAAAACTAAAAGTGACTCTTTTTTAGATTCACAAACATTTTCATGATTAAAAACCTTTAATAAATAATACATCAAAATGAAAATTTAAATTTTCGTCACCCAAACAAATGACTCGCCAATATAGTCAAACCATGGGTTCTACACCATTCAATGGGATTTCTCCATTGTTTGATAAACGTAGTATAAAAAGAGATGCAAAAATAGGGCTATGAGTGCGCAGGAGGTGTCTTTTTCATAAAAAATATTTCAGTTTCTCATTTCATACTTCTGTCTTGCAAAATGAAAGAATATTCCTGAATGATGTGCATGATTCGACGGAAAAACTTTAGCGATGTCAAGGGAGAGAAGATTCGTTTAAGAGCCAGTGTCCTTTAAAAAAATAAGGACTAGGGAACAAAAAGAAGGATGCTAAGGAGTGAACTTCTCTGGGCTGTAGCAAGGTATGGCACATTGGAGTTGAAGAATTAAGTATGGTCGTATGCATTTAAGATGATTCACTATTACCCATTTTTGTCCCTCAATCACCACTCAACAATATTTAGAAATTCGAAACGTTTTAATAAACGCTAATGGTGTATTTAAAAATAATGTTTGTCGGATATTTTAAATAATCCAATCAGTGTTTTAATTCATTATCATACTAAAAAATTGAATTCGTTTATCTCCAATGCTCAAATTTTAAATTATAATGATCATTATGTTTCCTTTAACATATATTTATTTAGATTATATAAAAATGAACTGTAAAATTTTAAAACAGTAAAGGTTGAGAGTCACTGATTTATTCGATCCTCCTCATACAATACATGGATATTTCTGTAGTGTACATACCTAAAAATAAACAAACAAATAGGAAAATTAGATAGTCATGCATTTTATGAGTGTATAATTCAAATTTATGGCACGTATCATGAGTAATGGGACGTAATAGTGGATGTAGACCATAGACAATAAAGCTCTCTCTACTTATAAACAGAAAAGTTGGTACATGAAATGTAGTTTTTTTGCATGCTAGATAGATACAACATGGTTGCACCAGCAATACACAAAGAATGCTTGCCCAGCCCAGTGACCAAATAATTTAATTACTAGTTTGCTGAGGAGGAACAATAAAAGGGGTGTTCATCCTAATATACGTTATAGTAGTGTAAGGGAGACTAAGTGATACTAGAAAATTATAAGCATCGTATAAGAAATCAAATGATGAAAATTGAAATTGTCACGGTTTAGAATCCTATAATTATCATTATACAATTTTATATACATTGTTTCGCTCTTCCTACAAGAAATAAGTGTGAAAAAATATATTGTACTTCCTTTGAAATTGACTAATACGTATTTTAGCCACATAGGTACAAATAAGTAAGAATAGCAAGGCCGGTGTGGATAGAGCCATCTGTATCGTGCACAAAATTTATCATTTGAATTTTATAAAATATAACATACCCATGTTTTGGGGCTGCAATTATAAGCTTTACTTTATTATTATTTTTTATTCAACAGTCCATAAAAGAATATACAAGCACACATAAGTAAATGTATATAAAATGATGTTAATGTGTAAAAAAAATAATTAAACATTTTATTTTAAAATAAATTATAAGCTTTACTTTATTAATTTATATTTATATCGACATGTAATATTAAATCATCCAGATATTTTGTGTATATGATATTATTTCCCTAAATGTAGTATAAGTAGGTATGTATATCTTATGTTTATAAGGAATGGCAAAGCATATATTATTTTAAAAAAACCATTTTAATGTATCAAATGAAGGGTTGCCATGGAAATTAACAATCCCATTCTAAAGAAAAAAGTGCTTCCAGTCTTTTATGTTATATACTAATAATTCTAAAGTAGTAGATATTTGTTAATCAATAAAGTATTTTATTATCTGTGTTCCAGTGCTTAGTAACCTATCAGATTTATACTTCTTGCAAATATGACTGGATCTATCTATATTTAGAATATGAATGTTTGAAACTATATATTCATTTGGATTACATATTATTTTTTCTCAATACAAAGCTAATAGGTATATGTAGCAGAAGTTTATCACCATTAGAATATCTTTGGTTGGTATCATCTTCGTTTTTTAATATTTTTTTAGGATTTATATATCATGGATGAATTTTTAACTTACTTTATAAATATCTTCTACAATTTGGACGTTAACAATATATAAGTCGTATAGAGTAAAATAGTAGAAAAAGCATTTATAATTACAAGGAATCAGTCGAACTTTTCACTGACAGAGATTCAAACCAGGCCTCATAGCAATACAGCATTATTAAAGATATATGCTGGGTGTTATTTTACAGATTAAAATATATAGAGTGCACCAAGGAAGGAAAATTTGATGCTTTGACAGTTGGCATGATGGATAAGAATGAGATGATCATAACAATGATTTCAAAAGTTAGTTATATAAAAGCAAAGGTTTTTAGTCTTCATTTATCAACGTTACTGAAGAGATTATGAAATACAAACTATTTTGAAATACTTTATATATGCAGATATGCAATGTATCTACTGTTTTGATCATCTCGGCATGAAAATATCATCTTGAAGCCTTTTTAACTCCACCTTCTCATTTTATTATTGGTAAACAATCGATAAATGTATATTTATAAAGATTTTATACCTGTATCTTGTTTAAGGAGTTGAACATAATAGATAAACTTTGAAAAAGTAAGGTGGATTCGATTCACTGTGATGATATTGGGATCCGAACATTTATTTTTTCGCCAAAACACTTTTCTAAGTGTATATTTAAGTATTTCAAAATAATCATTTGGATCTTGACCTTTTAGGAGTCTCCTAAGAAAAAGTTGTCAGGGTTGATTTACGGTCATTCTCCCAAGACGACTAGCAACTACTTCACAATCGTCTCTTCATTTGTATATAGTTTTCCCTCACGGGTGTCTCATAAATATGTCTTGGCTTATTCCATATTCCTCCTCCTCCTCCTCATTTCAAAGTCATTCAGGGAAGATTATGTACACTAGTAAGTCGAATGTCTTATTCTTTATAAATGGATTCTATTCAAGAATATCATTGTATGCGTGAGAGAGTCTTTTGGATTGAAAGTCATAACATTGAAATTATAACAATATAAATGGTTTTTTGTGGTGTGTATATCTGAGCCCCTCAATATTTATCCCTGAAAATGATTGAAATGATGAATCGATGAGTCTTTTCTTTATCTAGAATAATAATAATAATATCTTTGTTTATTTATACTTTAGAGGGCCGCTCTTGTGTTGGATTTTCTCCTGACACAATAAGGGATCGTCAGGGATCTCCCATGGAATAAATCAATATGTGAATTTTGTTGGAATTAATGTCATAGAAAATTTATCCATTT
>CP045900.1:11818999-11845406 GCA_013387185.1 Caligus rogercresseyi
GATTTAATATAAATCACACAGAACTACCAAAAATCACTAACTACAACTTCCCCTCAATCAAATACGATTTCTATAGAAGGAGTACTAACTAATGCACTCGTGTATCTCAGATTTCCTTCCTTCACCATACATCTTCTTAAAGATGTATCTGTGTTTATACTTATGTAGATTTGTTCTGTAAGTGGCTCACCTTGTATATATGACGATAAAGGATATATAAACCATCCATAACTGAAATACTAATAGATATCAGTGTTGGGCCAAAATTTACAAGTTTTGGGAGTATAAAAGGAATTGGAATTAGGTCAATACGTGTAGGAGTACACTTTAAAGGATTTGTACCTTTTGAAAGAAGTTTCCCTCTTTGGATCATTTGAATATGTCCTCTCTCTCTCTGTATTCCACTCAAATACATGTATTAAGCCTCCGTGCATGTCCAGAATGAATTAGCCTACTTTTTTTAAAGATCCTTAGCGTGTCAGAGATTTTTCTACATCATTTGAAGGAAATTCTCATCGCAAAAGGGGTTAGTCTTATTGAATCCCTTGGAAAATATTCACCACACTAAATACGTTTAATAAAGCACATCAGTTTTAAATGAATTAATCTTTTTTGGTTGTATAACAGTCAATGTTGACTTACTCCGCCCCAATGTTTTTAGTAATGGGTTTGTTTATATGACTGCTAATAAGTATTTAATATGGCTATAAAATATTACATTTATTTCATTTTTAATTACAGCTTGATGTTAAATGAAACTAAATATTCATCACAATTGGATGGATGATAACATTTATGAAGTATATCGATTATGACAAGGTATATTGGAACAGAAGATATTTCCATATTGTCAAATGAGCGGACTTTTCGCTTACTGGTGGTTTTAATGAAAATTTAAAAAAAATTTGAGCGTTTCACTATACATGAAAAAAAATCGTACATGAGTTAAAAGTAATCTGACCGCTCAAAAGACTCAAGCTCGCAGCCTTCCAATTATTTAATTTTATCGGTGGACTTCATATTATTTTATCGTATATATCATTTCTGAAGGGTTTCAGTAAAAAACACAGAAACAATTTACTTAAGTAAGTCATATTTTATAATACAAAATTACTTGTAAGATGTCTACCGAGCAACGTATGCAGCATCCCTCTATATATATTCTTCTTTTTCCTTAAGGTAACAAGGGTTCGAAGAAGAGATTGTGATACATGAGTATATCATCAACACAATCTGAGGGTTTTTTCAAAGCAGCACAACCATTCATCATTTCCCCCCTTTTTTCAGCGTTGACTAAAAGTGTCAAGATAGTTTTATGTTATTGTAAGGGTCCATATCCCTCAAGATGAGATGAGTACCTTTGTATATCTTGTACATCCTTGCGTTTCTTCTTTTTTGCTAGCTTGTTTCATCTCGTTGAATGAATGAATTGTCGTGTCAGAATGTGTATAATCATACGACAAATATTTGTAGTGTGAACTCATAGGTTGAATAGACATAACAACATTTTTCTAAATAAGGTATATAAACTCATAAGGGGTATATAAACATATACACATATGTAGGCAAGGGATAATAAAAATGAGAGGTACATATTTAACATTAACAAGGTAAATCTTTTATGACATATATAGCATGAATGTATTTTTGTACAAAATGATAGGGATTAGTTCATATTGAATAAATATTGATTAAAAATATTTAAAAAACCTCATGTGAATTTTTCAGCTATTTATTCTACAATGTTAAATTCCAAAATAAGATAATTATTCATGTTACCCAGCTAAATTTTAGTTTATTACAATAGCTTATAATTTGAATAAAAGTGTACGCACTATAAGTAATAAAATAGTTTAATGGTAATCATTTTAACTAATTAGCTTATAATAGAAACTTATTCACAAATACCCTGTTATATAATTGTAGATTATAAATATTGTTTCAAACACACATATTTAGTATCAAATCCTGCAAGAAATCCTTTTCACAAACAAAAAGCATCATCAAATATTGACGCTATCTTCATGTCACCGAAAATATTTAATATACTCGTACATGTGCAATCATAAATACATATATCTATATTTGATAGTGAGACAACGTCCAAGACATCCCTCCCCTTTCTTCTTCATCTTCAAAACATCACTTCCTCTCTATTGAGTCCGTTTTTGATACGCCCATAAAAGGAAATTAAGAATCAAATAATAATATGATAATAATAGCACAAGAATACTTCTTTTCTTTTTTCCCTTTCTAATCAAATATTGGGATCTTTCAGTACAAAACAATTTTCTTCCCTCTCGGAGTTGTGTTTCTGTTATTTTATTATGTAACTCTATGACTCATTTTCTGTTACGCTCTCATTGTGATGGTGTTTTTTGTTTTCTTTTTCGTAGTTTGGTTGACCTCAAGAAAGTACAAGATACCTCGAAGGGTAGACAACAAAGTTTAATAAAAATCGATGTCTATCAGAATTATTCTAAAAAGAAAATATTATGTTTTTTTAAATACCATATATACAAGATCTACCGGATGACGTCATTTTTGACAAAGTATTAAGTTTTCTCGGCATGACTGGTTGAACTACAGGGGTGTGCAGGCGAATCTAGACTTTTTTTGAGCACGGAAACAAGATACTCATATCCAAGAAAAAGACCTTTTAATTGACTTTTTCATATCACACAAATTTAATGACTTTTCTCTAATGTTCATTCAATCCAACTTCCTCCTTTCACAATAACAGCCTCCACACGGTGCCTGGACCTCCCAACGGCATGATCCACCTGTTCCCTCGACAAGATTGGCCACTGCCTAGATGATGGCAGCTTTCAAGGATCCACAGTGTTGTGAGCACGCTTGTTATGTCCCTTTCAGGACGCCCCACAAGTAGTAGTCGCAGGGGTCGACATGGAACACTTGGATCGTCATTGATCATCGTCTGGAGGCGATCAATGAAGTCGGCGCTCCTCTTCCTGACTTGGGATCGGTCTGGAGTCTTTCTTTCCGGTGTTAGGAATCCTTCCTCGATGTCCTCCGACTCCTTGAAGGACTTGGCAATGCTGTAACAGTAGCTTTGGGGAATTTGAAGAAGTCGATGATCTCCTTGGGCGCACGGCTGCAACAGAGCGCCAAAATATGGCTGTCCTGCGCTCAAGTTCCGAGGACATTTTCAGTTTTTTGTTATTAACAAAGCTCATAGGATTACTGACCAGTTAATACATTTTTTAAGCTTCTACCCTAACTGGTTTCTGAGATACAAGTACTCAAAGTTAGTCTAGATTCACCTCCCACCCCCTGTATTATATTTTTTAGAAGAGACATACGTCAAAAGACGTTATTTTTATATTAACTATTAAGTTATTGATAAAATAAGATGGCATGCCTGATAAATACAACGTTTATTCTTCCTTCTATACTCCAAGGTTTTTCTATTTTATGGTTATAATGTTTACTATAAAAGTAAGGATGCTAGAATACTAATTATAGAAACTCAAAACAAAAATAATTAAATGCTAGAAATCATTCATAGATGTCTTCAAATATCTACACTTTCTTCATATTTTGTATTAAACAAATCCTATCAGTGACGTCACGAGATATCTATACAGCTCTGTTTTGTTTTTTGTCATCATATAGTATGGATAAGTATGAATGAACATATACAACCAAGAAATACTAGACATCCGGAAGAGAAGACTCCATAAACAGAAACTTATAAGTTAATTTCGGTCACAACCCACTTTAACTTCAACCATAGTGAATATAAGTACCGAAGCACGTTTGGTACACTGAAAATCGGGTCATTTCTTAGAAATAGGAAAGGAATATGACATCAACCTGTTCCCATTTTTTAAAATTGAATGTATTAGATATATGAAGGCTCATCCCTCTCTTTGTTATTTTTTCGGTCTTTTCTCCAAGAATAGACAAAAGTATTGGTTGGAACCTTCTTTTTCCGGATGTTTTTTTATTCCATGAGTTGTATATATGTTTGGTTTTATTACATTTATTTTGGTTACATCAAAGGATTTAGTAGTTCATTGAAATCCTCTCGCATTAACACGTCTGGACACGTCAATGAATAAAAATATATGGTGGTAATACAAGAAAAAAATGTCATTATTGTTATTATTAAATACGTATGTTGGTGTAATATATATGTGGATAAAAGTTTATCCCTTAATCTCATTAAAACTAGGGATGTATCGCTTAAAATAAACATATATATATATATTAACACTTTTAAACAGCTTATTTTTATATAAACATTATAAATTGGGGGAAAATTTACACCACTATTATTTTTTTTAATAGCTTCTTTTTATATAAATTTCCGTAGTGATACTAAAAATGTCTAATCCGTGTTTCTAAGACGATGTCTACAACGGATTCTTCATTTTTTCTCTCACCCTCCCGACACGTTTGTTGACGCTATTTCGCTACGCATGTTGGGAAGTGTAACAGGAAGAGGGTGATGAATAACGTTCCTCTAAGCTAAATGGTCCATGCTAAGAGTAAAATGAATTATATGTATTTATTTCCGCAAGAATACAAAAGCACCCACATGTCAAAAACAATGATTACATATATGTTATGCTGTACACACACATAATATATCAATATCTTTAAATAATAATACATATTAATGGCTGTCACACGTCTCCTATCATAAAAGAAAAATTATATTTTCCCCCTCTATTAAGAGTATTGAGAGACTCCGTTCTGTGATAGATATCATAACGGACTTCCAGGGGGCCATCAAACAAGATTTTAGGATACTTCTTATTTTTAAACATAAGTAAAACATACACCAACTTTTTCAACTCAAACCTAAAATTTATCAATAATAATTTAATCAAGAAGTCAAAAATACAAAAATGCTTACTTTTGAGTCCAAAAATCAATACTTTTTTTTGCTTAATACTTCTTTGGAATAAGACATTTTAAAAGTAATTATAATATACTGGGTGTTTTTAAACAAAAAAAAGAATTCGTAATTTCATATTTTGGTATAGTGGTTTAGTTACAATAACTGTAAATTCGAACCATAATATTCCTTATTTTGGTTTAATCAACTGTTGATAAAATATTTTTTTATTTTCGTTATTTTATCTGTATTTATTTGGGGTTTTAATCAAACTTTATTGTTAAAAAAATAATTAATTTTGAACAACTGAATTATTTAAGTTCTCTACGATCCGCTTTTGTAAAATATACACAAAAATAAACACGTTAATAATTTACAGGGAGATGATAAAAACATACCTTGCATAAGTATATTATAAATAATGCTAGATAAGCCTACTCATCGACTTTGAAACCCTTGTTTTGATGGAATGTAGAATATCTATGCTTCTTCTGACTAGACCCTATAGATTCCTAGGAAATCTGCACGTTCTTGAATCATAGAAAAAAACTCTTTGCACTGTGGATATAAGATTTAGGATGGTGAAAAAATCTTGTAAAAAAAGTGGCACCGCAAATGCAGTATCTGATTCCCTGTTTTCTTTCTGAATAAACAGAAACATATTCTATGAACGAATACCTACGCTGTTTCAATTCGGATATGACTTAGCAAACTTTTTTCCATAAAGATAAACGTCATGATATCACCCACTACTATTGAAAAAAACACTTTTTCTTCGGCATGATGAAGGTGAAGATAGATGAAGCAAAGTTTATTATGATACTGAGTCGGACTCGTCTAGCATCTGCAAGTGAACCACCATATCCCCCCCCCCCTATTTATTGTTTAAAATAATAAAACTTGATGTACCAAAAAGTAAATTCCAAACTAAAGATATTTGAACCCGTAAGTCGAAAGTTTTGGTATAAGCCAACCCGAATGGGTCATGAACGCCTATACTTCCATTATGTATCTTTTACACTCACTATGACGTGACTGGAATATATTCTTTAGCACTAGGATTGTTTGACACTAAAATATTTTATTGAATATTTTGCTTTTTAACAATATTGTCCCTCGAAAAAAAAAACTTTCAAAATCTAAAGCCAAAAATTGAAAACGAAAACGCTAAACCTTTGTTTGATATACATATATATCGAACATTCTTACAATATACCTATATATATATATATACTATAACTAATTACTATAATCAGTCTACTTATTTTTGTTGTCTGTTGAACGCTAATTGACTTGCTTACTTATAGCCGATAGGATGCAGTTCTATTGAATGCCAGAGGAAGAAGACACAATAAGAAGGGTATTTGTTCACCAAATCTCTTCTCCATCAGTCAATTCCATTCTCTTTCTCTTCCCCTTTGTAGACAGTTCTTTGTTTAGGAAATTAATTGACCGGCATACAATCATATTCCCCCTATTCCTTCCTTCATTCCTCCTGGATTATGGGTTCCATCTCTACCCTTTATTCTTA
The DNA here is from genome assembly GCA_013387185.1 of Caligus rogercresseyi. NCBI lineage: Eukaryota > Metazoa > Arthropoda > Copepoda > Siphonostomatoida > Caligidae > Caligus > Caligus rogercresseyi. Next base: position 11,825,398 of record CP045900.1, read on the forward strand.
TATGAAGCCTGATAATGGACTAAAGACTATATTTTCTATATTTGTTTTTTCTCTCTTAACCCCCACAGAATATCCATAATCTAATTGATTATGTATTTTGGAGCACTCTTGGTTGAAAAATTATATCTAGAATTGTTTAAGATACTATAATAATGTATATATTATTCTTTGTGCAATCAATGCTTTAATATTGATATTGTTTCCTTAGTGACAAAAAGTGTATTGAATGATGCGTAATTAGTTATAACATGAAGCTCTTTCTCTACACAACAAACAATATATTCAAATTCTCTGTATTTTAACTTATTAAAGGTTAAAATAAATTAATTTTAAAAAGACGAGTAAGAAAGTGTGTATAAGAAAAGGAAACGAAAAAAACTCCTATTTCCTTGTGACAAAAACTTTTTGCATATATATAAATAAATAATAAATGAGTTGCTTATGTGAGGGATTTTTCTTCTTTTTCAAGAATGGTGTTTGTATAGAGTCTGCTTATTGGTTTCCTATACACAAACACTAGCATGTATTCACACACACACTTCTTTCCCTTGGTGCTTATATGCTAATATGAAGCCATAAACCTAATAATGCCCGGGTATTAATATATTTAGGAATATAAGGAAGAATCATCCCTTTTTTGTTCTTTTTTCCACACACTTTTCATACTGTATGTGTAGATATACACTCACACATACACTCACACACAAATATATATATATAGCACATATATATATTATATAACATATATATATTAATAGAACATCCATATAAAATATAATATATACAATCCAGCAGGATGGGCAGCCTGAGAGGGCCAAGTCCGCCCAACGAGTGACGTAGGCCCGCCCACCACTGAGTGACGTGGGCTCGATTTTATGAATTTGCCAATGGCCCCCCATAACAACTGTAGGGCCCCCCAAAGCTTGGGCCTGCTGCCAGGCCTTTATATATATATTTATATGTGTGTGGGTGTGTGGAATGTGGATGTTACTAATACACTCTTTTGCTGATAAAATTGTAAATCCTTCCAAAACTAATATTATGTTAATCTAAATTAATTTTTAATTCAAAATATTTTATATATTTGTATGTATGTGAAAACCTTGAAGAAATGATCATATTTTGACAATTAGTTAATTTACTATATTACAGATGCTTTAAAGGGAAATAAGTAATGGGGGAGATTATTTACATATTTTTTATTACTTTTACATTAGACCTAACCAAAGTTCACTCCATTCTTAGAAAATAATAAATTGGAAGTTTTTCAAGTTCTTCAAATCTTTAATCTTTAAAAAATTGAAGATATTATTTTGATAGGAGGTGGGGGGGGGGGGGGTTAGGAGGGGTACAACAACTACGCCAAATAAAAAGAAACTAATTTTTAAATGTTTTCAAAATATTAATATCATTTAAATAGACTTACTGTTCCATACATTTCCTTATACATTTTTCAAGATGTTGCATGAAGAATGATACACAATATTTAAAAAAATGCTGAATGACTGGAATAGAAAGAGATAGGGAAGATGGATTTTGACCCCTCCTTTCTTTTCTTCAAACCCTCTTTATTCATGGAAGTGCCACCACCCTATCTTAGGGTCTCAAGGGACACGTCAAGTCCAGGAAGGGTATTTAAATAGGTAAAGGGACATCTGACAATGTATGTCAACGTTGGTCGATCCCCAAAGGTAAATGCTGAAATGGCTTTGGATGTGGAGAATGGAATAATTCATGTATTTTTAACCTATTGGTTGAGTGATTGGCTTCATATAAATTTTGAACATATGTGGTTTATTGTGAAAAGGATAATGGATGTATGAGTTATTTGTTTGAAGGATGTAAAAAGGCGTTTTACTGCATTCTTCAAATTATTTCGTAGCAAATAATAAAGAACAAAAAATCAGTGTTCCTAATTAAATATTATAAAAATATATTCCACTCCTATATTATCAAAGCTGATCTCCATCTAACAAATGAATTGCTTAAAAATGTGAAATCTGATGCAAAATATTATTTTTTTGTAAAAAGTTTATTTATGTTATGTATTTTTACACAATTTTATTTTATATTCAGTTTCATGAAAGTTTTTATATATACATTCACAATAAAGATCTTACCGTGGAAAAAAAAAGTTATTGTAATGAATATTTTTTTATTCAACTTTTTATGAAAGTTTTACCAACATTCAAAATGTGTCGCATATACATCAATAAATAATTCATCTATCTTTTTTAGGCAGTTGGTTTGAGGTGAAGGATATCCCACCCCTCTTTCTTTTGTGTCTTATTGTTTCTTCGTATCTGAAAATAGGGTGCTTGGATTGTGTAGAAATACAGGTCGCTTGGCTTCTGTGCAAGCTTCATATTTCATTTAAAGACAGTAAGGAAAGGCTCATCTCTTATCTCATCCTTTCCTCTTCCTCTCCCCAAAATATAACTTCATTATTATATCCTTTATTGATAGTTTTCTCACTCATTTTAATTAAGATATAATAAATACCAGTCCCCTTCCATATATTTCTTGGAACTATTGTGTTTACTATCGTTAGTAAGATAAATATTGATAATCATGGAGAAGAAATGAAACGATAAAAAATACTACAATGATTTTAGTCAGATATTATTTGTGCCCTATTCGTCGTACAGTATAGATTTGTAAAACATTAATTATTCGTGTAATCATTTCATGTACACAAAAAAACCATCATTTTTGAAAATCTTTGAGTACTATTTAGCATTTGCACAAAATTATTTTAAAGTATTATTATTGAAGACATGAGGGGCGATGGAATGAAAATAAAATGCTATATAAGTCTACTGCAATATATATATATATATTATATATATATATTATATATATATAGATATATATATATATATATATATACATTTTTAAACCCCTCGTAGAATATCTTCCCTCCACCAACTACGCTTTCTTTCAATTGTCTTCTTAAACAAGATAAATTTGTATCATCAAGAAACTTTTTGAGAGACAAGTAAAGGGAACGAGGAACAATTTACAGTTTTTATTTTTCATAAATATATATATATATACATAATTTATTAATTCCCCTCATTTTTTATATAAATATAGAAAATATGTTGAAGAGTATTGTTTCAAAGAATATATATGTATGTACACTGGATCTTCCTAAAAAGGGGAAGTTTTATAAGATATGTTGGAGGGGTTATTCTTAAATTTCATGGAGCGAGAATATAAAAAACTTTATACTGTCAGATAAAAGCTTGATGCACAAAAGAAAAATAATATTTTCTCCATATTTTTATTAATTACAAATAAATATATATATATTAAAGAAATGTCTAACCAACTTTATATTAGTAATTATTTTCAGTTAAAAAGTTATTTGTTCTAAATTAAAAAAACTTAAGGAAAAAACACTTTTAATGAACGACAATAAAAAAATACAAATGAACTAGTAGTTAACCAATTTTTTTGGACAAAAGAAGGAATCGGGAGTATACAAGGAGATAATTAATAATTAGTTTGATAATTGGCAATCTTATGTGCAATCTTATATGAGGTTTAAGTTTGATTTTATTTATATCACTGCAAGTTCAAATTTCTAGAAATGATTATCTTGGTTACAACAAATTTTAAAAGAATAGCTTAACAAGATTCCATAAAAGAAAATATCAAATCATATCAAGTTCAAATCAATTATATATTATATTATATATATATATATATATATATATATATATATATATATATATATATATATATATATATATATATATATATATATATATATATATATATATATATATATATATATATATATCCTCCATCATTTAAATGGAATCATATTCTAATATCCATGTATGTAAGAAAGTACTTTTGCAATTAACATTTAAAAAATCTAAATTTAAATGGACTGGATTACAAAAGCCTGTTTCCTTTTTCGTTGTTAACGTTTAACTTTTATTAATTGTAACAAACATATATCTTAAAAATATGAAAATAACACAAACATCAAAAAGATATGTAAAATCAATACCTAAAAAACAAAAATAGATATTATAAATTATATATATTTTTCTACTTTCAAACAATATATTCAAAAATAATATTTTCCTTGGACATTCTATATAATATAATTCTATTTGACTCCGTATTCACAATAATAAAAAATTGTTTATTGTATGATGGTAGAGGCTGTTCATATATTTATGTATGTATATGAGAGTATCTAAAAGGGTTTTCAGTGAGTATATTTCTTTTTTATTCTGGTTTGCGTCACTTACTATATTACCACTCTAGACGCTCTTATTTCATGTCATTACATCTGTGGTAGATCTTATTACATGGAGAAAGAAGAACAAAAAAATGCAGAGCAACTTATTGATTAATTAAAAGAACAAGGAAGAACCCTATAGTTTTTACACATACATAATACATACATACACACACACACATATATATATATATACATCATTTAAGAGGTTTTTTCAATATAAGAATGTGGATTCCCCTCACTATTTACACTCAAGACTGTCTATCCTTTGGGACACGGAGAAAATATTAGGGATGTTTGTGTAGATATTATTATTTTTGTTTTTATCATTCAAGGAATTCGCTCGTTTCTTTTGTATGTTGCTTCACCTATATAGGAAGTATGTGACTTTTATAAAGAATATAAATACATTTACTTAGAATAAAGGTTGAAATTTTAGTAAAATTTAATTAAATATTGAAACAAAAATCTTGATAGACTTTTTATATGACGTTTTATGTACATATATTATTACCCGAATGAAACCCCACATCCACCACGCCGGAACTCAATCCGGCGTTAAACTGTCTAAGAGCTAACCTATAATAATAAAATATATCAAATTTACAAAGTAAGATTGCTTTTAGAAGATGTTTCTCATTGGATGTTTTCCCTTCTGATTATCTTTAAGAAGAAAAGAGTCACAGAGTCGGCAAACTGGGATAGACGACTTCCTCATCTTCGACTTTATACTATATATTATCCATTTAATCATGATTCATCAAATCAATACTAATTCTATATACAATTTAGTTATTAAGTCAACACACAAAACCAAAAAGCCATAAATATTGGCTAAATAATAAAATATGTATTAAACTGCTATTGCTCTGATTTACAGAAATATTTATAAAAACGAAATAGCGAATAAAGTTCATGACTGCTTGCCTTAGTTAAAAAAACACGACTACTTAAGGCAAACTCCATATAAACACTTGTTTAATTGAATGTCTAAAATCTAGTATATCTTGTTATTTTTGACAAATTATTTATTTGTTTGTATGTGCTGTTTTGTTTAATCAATTTGTATTTATCCGCGGTTGTTCTCAATAAATAAATTACCTGTCAAATACAAACGAAAGATATCTAATTCCGAAAAAAGTGATGGGACTAAGTATTTAGATCTGTTAGAAGAAATTAATATTAAAAACTAATGTTAATTGAGGTTGTGTATTCCACAATTTTCGTTTCATATGCTTGTTTATTCAAAATGCTTTGTAAAATAATGCCAAAATATAAACAATTTAATTTTGAGGAGAATTACATATCAATTTTTTGCTCTCAAGATGACTGGTCACAATTATAATAGTATTATTATTATTAATGATATATATATATATAATAAATTCATTCTCGTCACATTCCGAAGGTGGGATGTTCATGGAATTTATCACAGAAATTCTAAATATACCTCATACAAGGACATCCATACAAAAAGGAAAAGAGACCAAACTTGCTGAGCTCTTTGAAATTTTCTTTTTATGTTTTCTCAATATTATTAGATGTCGTTATGTTTTCTTGTTGTTTTTGTAATACTTTTTTGTTCCATAACTTTGCTTGCTAGCTTGCAAAGGGAAATACTTACTTTGTGCGTTGGTTATTGGCTAAAAAGAAAACTTTGTTTTTGGGAGTTTCTCTTTATAGTATTAGTGAAACAAAATAAATGTTTCTAATATGTTATATATATTTATATAAAGTTGTAACAAAATATTGCTTTCTTCTATCGGATTCGAAGTTTCATATTTCCAATATTATTTATTGTAATTGATTTTTATATGATTTGAGTTCATCCGCTTATGAAACAGAATATATTTTGAATCTTTGCATAGTTATATGCTATTTTAATTGATTTTTCTCTATTATATACATTTAAATGACTTAAATGTATCAGATTGTAGTTTAGACTGAGTTCTACTTATAACGTAGTATGCGAACTAACTTGTTTCACATACATGGACTTTGAACATTTTAAGCAAATTCCAAATTTAAAAAGGTATATTTTTCTAGCATCTATTACCTTATTTGTCGATTGTATTTTCTAAATTTGATAATCTTAGTTTAGTTACTTAAAAATATGGATATTAACCAGCCAAAATGGCATTATGAGGTGTATAACTAAAATTTAATTTTGTTATAATAAAGTGTTTTATGTATTCGCATTTAATTCTTAAAATTTCTGATGTTTTTGCTGATATATATCATCAAAAAAAGTTTGGGCTCCTTTGTACTAATATCAAACGATACTGCTATTATTTATTAATTTCTTGTTAGTCGTTATAAACACGTTGCCACTGAAGACATCGAATATATGCATTTTTCTATTAACCCAAAAAGTAGCTTTTACCTCTTGTACGAGTTTATATCTTAAATATGTTGCAAATAAAATGCAAAAAATATATACATTTAAATATTTAATGCACTTTTTAGTAAAAATTCTAAATAATGTTGATATAAACTACTGACATTGTATTAAGTTTTGATTATAAGAATAGAGTTTTGTTGGACGAAATTGACTTGCATTTTAAATTTGGTCAAATCTATCAAATTCTGTTTCAATGGTTGGTTTAATGACGATTTAATAGAAAAACTTTTGAAACTCTTCCATTTCTCAGTCTGAGAACAAAAATAAATAATAATAACAGAACAAATGCGAGATATGATAAGTGTCATCTTAAATCTACTGTTATTTATTAAGCAACATATTTGGGTACAGCTATTTAAAAAATGCATAAATATAAATATTTATGGAGAAGGGCCTAATGTGTACATTTTGTAAATATGTGAGCTTTTTTCAGGTCACTTTACACATAGAGGGGAGCATTTCAAATTTTTTGAATTCTTGGATAAAATGTATTTGTTAAATGTAAAAAAAAAATTCTGCAGATCTCAGAACCTTAAATAACTAATCTAAGGCAAAAAGTGGAATGAAAAATTCGGTAATCTAGGTTCTGTTATTATTATATATTTTTGTTCTCAGACTGAGAAATGGAATAGTTTCAAAAGTTTTGGGGGGCGGAAATCTGTTTTCCTAGGGTTTAAAAAAAATCATATTGGAATAAGTAAAAGGAATCATTGATAAAACAGCAAAACACAAAATCTTTCATTTTTAAGAAACTCGTTTCACTATATAAATAAGTATATGATTAATAGTATTACAAATACTAAATGAGACTACTCCTTTACAGAGTTTGCATTAGATAAACTTTGGATAAATTAAAAGGGATAAATAATACAACTGTCAATCACAAAACCTTTCATTTAATGGAGGTAACAAATATTATTAAAAGTTACTTTTCTGTACGACTTTTAGAAAAAAGGGCAAAGATTATGACTAAAACATTTTATCGCCTTTACAAATACTTTATTAAAGAGAAAATATTTTTGTTATAATATGTACCATTTTCTATTACGAATAATGAAGAAAAATAAATTACCTCAAATGTTTTTAACAAAAAATAAAAGTTTTATGTTTTACAGAATTGTCATTAATTTTACATTCATTTACCCCAGATTATAAAACGCCACTCTCATCTGCTGTTGTCTCATTACTTCTTTTTTTGTCAAGATAACATGAGATTGCTACGAGAAAAAATTAAACAAGCAAAGCTTTTTCAATTTTCATGGAAAAGTAGAGTAGGTAAGATTCTTATCTCCTGTAGATTTGTTGCTGGTAATAAGTAATGATCACTTCTGACAGAAATAATAAAAATAAAAATCGTTATCTCTCCGTGTAGTAATCTGAAAAAACTCACCATGATTACTTAATGTTGGGCAAGGGCATTGGAGCATCTTAATTCAGATTAATTACGTTCTTTTAGATACAGATAATATATATCTAATGTGGTGGCAAAAAGAAAACATGTGAAAGATAGTTGTTAGGGGGGGGGGGGGGGTATCTAAATGACACTTTTTGCTTAGACGTAGTGAATGATTATTAAAATGCTACTTGAATTGAGTATTTTTAAATATACAAGATACTTTTGATCTTATTTCCAGAAAGAAACATGATCCCTTTAGAAAAATTGCATATATAAAAATATACAAATATCCTTTTGGTTTAAATTTGATTTCTAATAAACGTTAAAGGCATGAAATAAATATTGTATAGTTCAAATTACAATTATAATCAGAAAAAGACATGCTTTTATAATATTAACTAAAAATTAACATTTGGGATTTTATTTACAACTAATGACAGAAAATAATTAAGAATAAACCTTCATATTATGTTGTGCTATTGTAAACTATGAAGTAAAATAATTATTTATTTTTATTTTTAACACGAATTTCATTTCCTTATTACATTATTTGATGTACATATCTTATATGCATGTTATCATTTATAGATTTTGTTTAGGAAAAAAGTTTCGGATAAAAACAAAAGAACTTCCAATTAAGCTTACAAACCCTGGGATATTACAATTCATCATCTGAAACTTAGAAGGCAAAGAAAATTTGGCTTTGACTAGTGATACAAAATCAAATCCACGATTTACAAATTTTGTGTTGTTGGTTAGATCAATATTTAGTTATACAAATATGTAATATTTTTATTTTTATTCGACTGTTCCTTCTCTATTTGTATTGGATATGCGTATATATCTTGATATCTCTATGAGTATATCTTACTTATAAATGCACAATACATCGATATAATTTTCCGTGTTCAATCGTTGCACATCTTAAAAAGTATAAGCCTTCTGTCTATGACTTTTACGTAGCTTTGAGCAATTCTTTCTACGTTAGTATAAAAACAATCCAGATCGCCAGAGGACACAATCTTTTTCCTGTGAAAGGGAAAATAATCCTCTGACTTTTTGCCTTTTTCATTAGTTTCACATACCTCATAACTATACATATGATAAAATGAGAAAACAACAAGCGGCAATCGTGAAGAGATTACAAATCAAAGCGTGTGAAAAGATGTTTTTCTTTCTTCCAACAACAATACAGAAAGGTATAAACATACTAGACATATTTCATTTCTGTTAAAAGGCGAAGAAAATACAAGTAGATTCGACTAAAACAAAATGTGTATACCTATTTAGAACAACACAATTTTAAAAAACAAGTCGAATGCTTTGCATATATATATATATATATATATATATATATATATACATTCGATTAGGATCCGAATACTGAATAATTTTTGCTTTATATAGATATAAATATATATTATCAATCCATCTCTATCTCTCTCTCTCTCTATATATATATATATATATATACATATATGAAACATATTTTAAAATTTGAGCATCATACATAAATAAACAAATACATAAAACACAAAGATTAAAAGAGATAGAAACAGAGTATATAGAGAAACAAAGTTGGGCCACAGTTCCAAGAGAGCAAACTTTTTGTTTGCCCTGATTTTTAATGATGTCACACCGGGAAGCAGGCAGAATAACATTTTGTATTGTTATTGTTACAACTTGTGTCTCCCAATATCTATTGTTTAAGTAGACTCTTTGATGAAGTTAAAATATTAATTAGCTTATTGCAGTTTACTTATCCATCCAAACATGAAATAAACGCACCGGGTATTTTAGATAGCTTAAATAGAAATTAATAAATAGATAAATATTGTAAAAACAATATCAACTAATTAATATTTATAGAAGTATTTTAAAACTAGGTCGTTGTAAGATGTATTTACCTTTGTTTAGTGAACAGGAAGAAAAGAGCTGCATTTCTGTGATTGTACATCAAAAACATAATATCCGAATCCAATAAAATTACAGTTCAAAAAATAATTCTTCCATGGTTTTTATGTAGGCTAAACAACTTTTAAAGTCATCCTTGTATTTCCAGTGTTTTTAGTTTTCTCATAGAAAAAAATAGTTTTTGTTTTCTTACTGATGGGATGAAAGAAAACAAAAAGAGACCGTAAAAGTAAATTATGTGAATTTTTTCAGTTGATGCGGAAAAAAGAGAGTTATTTTATCGGAGGACGTTTTTCTACATATTTCACTCTCTTTAAATATATGTTTGTACTATTAAGTAAAGCGAGTGAATCCATTAATTTTGTGTGTGTCTTCACAGAATGAATTCATTGTCTTAGTCTAGAGGGTATACACCTATATCTATGCATATTATATCTTTCTATTTATTAGGATGAATGAACTCTACTGGAATGGAAGAACTGTCCTCCTTCGCCTGAATAGTCATAATGCCCAATAACTTGCTATAAGAAGAAAATATTCCTCGTAAACCTTCCTCTGCCTTAATGACATTTAAGGGTCATGTGTTGAATTTACAAAAAGCCTCCACAATGCAAAACAATAAAAAAATTGCATTTAGAAAAAATTATAAACAAGTTTTAAATAACAAATATCTCCAGGTGTTTCATAATTAATAATTCGCTAATTCATTTAATTTATAAGAACACTTAAGTTTAAAAAATACAATCCTTTAGGGCTGCAATGACAGTGATTCCGTGAGCGTTAGTGGGGTTCATAAAAATATATTTAAGTATGCTAAAAAAATATGATGTATTTTTTAGTGAAGAAAGAAAAGGGTAGCTTAATCATATTAGAAAAGTTTTTGGCCCTATTTTATATAATATAATCGCATCCCTAAAGCTCTATTTTTTTATGTACACTGCACATGAAACCTATAATCTCTTTCAATGAAGCCAATTAAAAATTGGGCATCCCATCTCGAGGGTCGAACCTTAACCCTCTCCGACACTCAAGGTAATCCAAAAAAGTGGGCACTATAGACAAGCTGTCGCTACAGAAATAAAGCTCAAGGTACTTTTTTTCTGTGGAGAATATTTGGAACGGAGATATCGGCAAGTGACCGCTACTGGCAATTACTGCTATATGTATGTGTCCGCTAACGCGGGTTTGACTGTGTATTAATTGAAGTATTTGTTCACTTAAAACTCGCATTTGATAAATACTTTTTACCTCCATCCCCTCACTTCATTCTTTTTGAAAAATGCATAGCCCACCAAAGTGATTTCATCAATTTTCCTTTGCACTTAATACTCCTTAATGCGGGTAAACACTTTGACATTTAATGTTTTATCTTCAACAAATATATACCTCGAATTAAAAAAGGCTTTTTGTGTCATGAATTGTGGAGAGAGGGCCTAGGAATCAATAAATGTAACTTAATCCATAGTTGCTTGGGATGTGTCTCATCTTCTTCAGCTGTAACTCGATATCCTTTGCCTCATAACACTCAACCTTTCACTCAATCATATTCATTTATGAGTTCTTTTCCTACATGAAAAAAAACAACCATCAAATGACTGTACATATCAAATTACTTTCCTTCGCATACGTTTAATTGATAGACGAATCATTTTAAAATATTACATTTGATCATTTATCTATATATTTTTTTAAATTATGAGTTTTTCAATGAACGTTATTTTGTAAACGATCTTTATGTAAAATACTTATTTCTTCCTGTTATACTATCTAATAATGTTAGCTTGATATATTTCAGATTTGTAAATATTTTTTTTTTACTAATTTAAATTTTGGTAGGAATATATATATATATATATATGTTCGTTTTATTCACTTTTATAAACATGAGACTTTAAAGAAATAATTTCGTTTATTTATATTTGTAAGTACTGTTTTCTAAACTTTTTTTGATATGAATAAGTATCCCAACATTAAAATGAATCAATTGAACCAAGAGTAATCTTTTGAATGAGTTTGATCATTATTGACCTTCCCTCTCGGAAGGCGAATCTGCGTCCTCAACATTGAGAGTTGAACACACTTACACACTCAGATGTCAAACTCCCAAGGTATATTCAATTTTTGAACTTTAATATTAAGCTGTTATGCATGATTCTGTATACAACTTGGTCTACAAATGCTTATAAAAAAAGTATATCCTATAATAAAAGTTTTGATTCTCCATTTTGTTTTAAAACATCATGTTTCCAAGATTCTTTTATTATTTTTTTAATAGGAATATATATGTATGAAAAAAATAGGGGATGAATAAATACATATACGTCAAGGGTTGAACATCCTACAAAATACAAATTTATTTTTGAGAGACATCCCTTTTTTGTAGCTGGCAGCTGCGTCATATCCCACAAACTGAGATGAGGTTTGACGGTAATGATTTTAACCCACCGCTTTTTTACGTATGCTCAACTGTATAGGAAGGAAATAAATATTTTTTGTATGTTCATCAGTGATTAATCAATCAGAGAGAGAGACTGGTGTAAGTTCTTATAGAAAGAGTTTGATTATCCTATAGAATGCCTTATCCATCTGTTTAAGAGGGTCCTTGAAGGTTCGTGTATATATCCGTATGTGGTTCGTATAATGTTTGGTGTTAAGTAATTTTGATTAATTATTTTCCAAAAAATCAAGTCGCCAGTAGTTAGAACAATTGTACAATTATATTGGTAGTTTTAACCAAGACACACTTAATTTTTTACATAAAATCTATTGAAGTGTTGTAAACACTATGTCTAAAATTATGTTGGTGGCTTTTTGAAACGTTAACTAACATATAAATTGCATTTGTTTAATAAACTGAAGTATGCTGTTAAACTCATTTAGTGTTATTAAATTAATTGTTGTTGAAATTGTTTTTAATTCATTTGTGTAAACTAGTAGTCCAATTTTTATTCCAATGTTAAAAAATGTAATATCAACAGAACTAGTTTTATTACTGAACTAATATAAGAAGAGAATAAATATTAATTCATAACTTACTTACAAGCGACATTAAGAACAGTGACGTATTGTATTTCAATGACAATTTATTTTCAATCTGTAATATTCAATATGGAGATAGCAAAATTAGTTGGGAAATTTGTATGGATAATAATCAACTTGTATGTCTGGAATTTGATAAGCTAAAGAAGACAACTGCGTTTATTTAATATTGCCAATGTTGATAACGTCCTCTACTAGTATTTCTACTATCTTTATTTTGTTGAAATTTCAGAAAGATTTTGTTGTTTATGAAATATCCAATTCATATTGTCAAAAAAAAATCAAGGAAGGCCTTCATATTGGTCCCTGAAAGTTAATTGGTACATACATTTCCATAACATGAATGACTTCATTTTCCCCTTCAAATAAATTTAACATGCATATTAAATTGAATCAAAGGAATATTATATGAGAACTATGCTAAGTTTCCCATCATCAATAACACTTATAAATATAATTTTATATGAAAATTGATTGCATGGCGAAAGAACCGTATTTGAAGGATTCCATGATTTATTTTAATATTTTCTTGGAAACACATTTATACGTATGCATACATAATTTATATGTAATATTTTAAAAAATATATTCGAATTCATATATGCAATGCTCCATTAATAATTTAAAGTATATTTCGAACATATAGCGTAGATGAGTAAGATTTTCCCGGTGTTAAAGAGCATTGTATCTTAATTTCAATTTCTCCATGACGGTTTATATACTTCATCTGCCACATGACCAACTTTCTATCGAGTCCTGCATTTATTAGAAGTCTCACCAAACAAAGAAGCTAAAGTTTACAAATATTTCTGCATGGTCATTTTATATACATATTATAAAGCTCAAAGACATGTCAAGAGACTACTATTCCTTCATTCTTACTGCTCTTAATGACGTCTCTCAGGAAACAAAAACTCCATGAAGCTAAAGAAAAATATGCGCACCATCCAGAAAAATATAATTATTTCCTCGGAAGCTTATGCATTCAATCTAAAATATCGTATGTATGATTATAATATAAAAAATATCATTTATATTTATTGCTTAATGTTGTAAAAAAATATATATTTTTATCAACAAACTATAAAGTACAATCTAAAGTTGCTTTCAAATATATCACGACCCTATGGTTTGATAAACAAATACATATCTATTCAGCAGGCTATAAAATCTAAATCGTTTTTTTTTTGCTTCAATTACTAAGGATAGATATGAGAAACCAACCCGCCATAAGCACAATTGTGATTATTATTTTTGATAAGATAATTCATACAGAGTTTTATCGCAATCAAAGAGGTGTTCATAAAAACCACATACATCATTTCATCTTTCTTACTGAAGTGTGCATGATCGATTACATTTTGTTGTAGTTTTTGGACGGGAATATATATTTATATATATATGTATATATGGGGGGGGGGGGGAAGGAAATACGTATTTTTCCCTTTATATTGCTTTGTTCTTATTATTATCTAACCAAAACAATACTTCCCTACGTCTTGTAATTTATGTTAATAACTTTTTTTCCATCTATATTTTCAGGTAAAAAAAAACACATCAACAGTACTCCATCCTCTTCGGTCAGACAAAAAAATGGAATGGAGAATCAATGAATATTCAGAGGTTTTAATTAAGTGAGTCTAAGGTGTTAATAAAATATTTCAGAGCAACACAAATCGTTTGCAGTAAAGGGATGAGAAACTATATATTTTAAAGCGGGACTGAGTATGTTTTGTGCTAGAGCTCAGTGTGAAGACGTGGTTTACTCTAAATGATTAGGATATTGTTCCCTCAGGTGGGGGAATTACATATACAATATTCATAACAATATGTAAAACTGAATATCAAAAAAGCTTTACTATTTTAAATGAATTCAAATTGCATATAAAAACTCTACCCCTATTAGGCATGCTTATAGATGATATAGGTATATACTTAAATCAAACAATATGATAAAAAGAAGACACCATTTTTGATCACATATACTTATATATATATATATAAATTGTGTGTTATGAGAAAATGAATTAAAGCAGAGACACTGTGGCTATGCATGCTTCAATTATGACATTTTGGTACTGTAAATTCAGCTTCGCCAATTGAACTTTGGGTTCCAGTTTCATAATTCTATCATTTTGGGCTTAAAAATAAGCGTACATGAGTCCCTGGATTCCTCATGCCACAATTATGAAATATTGAGTTTCAAGCCACCCGCCCTGGGTGGCCAAATTATGCTGGATCTCTTGCTACGTGTTGTATTAATGATTTCATGATCCATCAATTCTAAAGCATATTAATGAAAGCAATTAGACCATTCTTCCTTCATTGGTATAACTTAGGAACAAAAGAAGAGTATTAAATAAATCCTATTTTTCTCATCATATTCTTCACTACTATTACAAGACACAAAAAAATAAGGCAGCAAGACATATAATCAAAGTAAGAAAAATAGGCTCATAGAGGACTCTTTTCGAAGGTCGTTAAAGTCTCTTTTTTGAATTAAAATGAAAGGAAGGGTCGCAGATGGCAGGAATGAGCTCAAAAGAAAAAAATATAAAAGGAAGACTTATATGTGAATATCTTCCTCGATTTTTTTGTCGAGGAGCTATATATATTAGGATGTGTCTATTGTTGAGTCAACTGATATATATTTTTTGTGAGTAGGAATATTAAATTGGTTAAGATAAATGTGATCATTGCCCTTTGTCACTTTGTTATGGTTAAATGGCCCTACAGAACACCATCCTCATAATAAGCCTCTAATATGAAGTTAAGCGTATTATTTTAGCTCTTTTAAAATTTGTGTACCTATTTTTCACAAAAAATAGAAATATTTTGTTTTTTCCTAGACTAAAAAACATTATTTATATTTTGAAATATTTTATAAAATATATAATTCTAAATATACATAATCTATGTTTAAAAAAATGCATAATATTACTTCTCAAAAAAAGATGTTATTTCTTAATAAATATTTATACAATATAACTTAAATACATAAAAATTATGGTTTTATAATAATTGTTTTAATATACTTCAAATATTCAAACACTGAATATGTTTTATGAAGTATCTGAAGCAAAATTTATTTTAAACACATAAATTATTATTGATGAACTAAACTAAATAAATCAATGATACAAAATAAATAAATGTCTACAGAGTTTACATAATAATACTATATTTTTATAATAAAACTTCTAAATATTTTAAGTTTAAATTATAAAATGAGTACTAACATGTATAATTTAATGATACAACAAAAATCCAGAGAATGTACATAATTATTTTTTTTTTTAAAGTTCTGGAAATATTGTTTTTCGATTTCATGATATGAATATTGACTTGTAATTTTCGAAATAAGTGTAGTCTTATCATTGTTGCATATTCAAATAAAATAAAGACGTTACTTTTCTTCATCAAAGTTTGACGACTCCATCTAGTTTTAGTTTAAACATATTATTTATGGTTACGATCCTTGCCCTCATGTGTAATATGAGGGTTTTTTTACATAACAAAAAATAGTCACATCATTTGTCTTCAATTATAAACAAACATTCAATCAAAAAATATAAAATAACAAATCATACATCAAAAGTATTTGAACCTGTCCCAATTTTTATACCTAAGTTTACTACTTTTCACACTGCATACATAATACTTTTCACCATACGTCAAAAGTCCTGTAGTTAATCCAATGCATCTGCAGTCATTTGATACGCCCTGCATTCGAATACATATTGAATGTATAATGATATAGAAACTAACGCAATAGTTACTCACTTTTACACATCAAACCATAACTTTACCATTTTTTAATATTTTTTTTGCACACCACTGGCCGCACAAAATGTTTTGCTGTTTCCAGGGAACCTAGGATTTAGTTATTGCTTTTCCTCTAGGGAATGGAAAATACGCATCTGTCCTCGATTGGAAAGTAATTGTAGTATTTTATAATTATTGATCGGCTCCTATGGATGCGACACTATACTATGTATATGTGTAAGAGCAGTTGGGTAAGGAGAAGTCACCCATTTTATGCTATATATAATGGGTCCCTGTTACACGGTGAACAATGGGTTGGGGGGCTGACATGACGACTCTATTGTTAGGAGAAAAGCGTTCTTAAAATGGGCGTAGACTAGGCACTTGGAAAGAGGGGGGGGGGGGTAAATCAATTATATATATATTTATAAATATATATATATATCTAAATATATCTTTTTCCCTCTTCCTAAGACTATTTGATTGTTTCACCATGTATGCTTTCAAATAGCTCTTTATGTGAACTGATCTTTTTAAACTTATTTATTCAACAACTCAATTTTATGATATTTACACAGAATACATAAAAATCTAAAATAATGTATGAAAAATCAAGAAGTAAATATTTTAATTTAGAATTTTATCAAAACGTTTTTTTTTCTATGTTGATTATTCATCATTACGTAGGTTGGTGGTATGATCATACAAAACTTTTTAATATATGTGTGCGAATACCCGAGGGATTTTGAAGGTGCAATACTAATAATATACATATAAATAGGCTGAGCAGAGTAACAAATGAATTGAATGCTTGGTTGAACATTGATAAATATTAGTTTTCTTTATATTCATAGGGACTACCTAATCTCTTGACTCTTATGCTGTGTGATGGAAGGTTGAACAACAAGAAGAGCAAAAATACTTAACAGAAAATAAGTTTTGGATCGATGAGTACTTTGGGAATTTTTATTATCAAATAATGAATTTTATAAGGGATTTAAAATTAAAGATAAGGGATAAACTCAAATAGTATTTTTTCCCCTCATAACAGTTTTAAATTCTAACTTATGTTTTTTATTACTTTTAAATCTATTAACAGCAAGACCTGTGCTGATTCTTCTATATTTAAAAAAAAATTATAACTAGGTTCATCACCCACAATTTTGCCGCTTAAAATAAGATTCTGCAAGAATAATAAGACTATTAATAAGATAACTTTACACAGGACATTTAAAACTATCATCATATCAATATGTTCTGCATAATATTAAACCCGTGACAACATCTAACGTCAGTCACCGCTTCTCTATTTATTGAAGCAGCCTGAAGCAAAAAAAAAATAGACGTGAATGAATATTACGATATTCTTTACCCAGACAACCAAGCTGTTACTGGTCATTTTCTTTCTAGGATCTATTAACGCAATACTGAATCCCCGACTCCTTACACAC
The DNA here is from genome assembly GCA_013387185.1 of Caligus rogercresseyi. NCBI lineage: Eukaryota > Metazoa > Arthropoda > Copepoda > Siphonostomatoida > Caligidae > Caligus > Caligus rogercresseyi. Next base: position 11,843,625 of record CP045900.1, read on the forward strand.
ATTGGTGAGGAAGACATTAGTAGAATAAAAATATGAGACCAGACGAGATTGAGACATTTTATAATGTGGTATATCCCATGGGGGTTGACTTTTGAATGGAGAGAGAAGAGAAGGAAATAAAAACAGAGTGTCTAGGAAACAATCTCGCTAATCCTGTATTCAGGACCCATTGTTCATTTGAATTATTACAATGGCATATGGGCACTAATACATAACTATGTATACTCTATTGTCGAAAAATGTTGAGTGATCCATACTTGATTATTTTTTCTATAAAAGTATTTGTTATTTTTTCTAAATATTCATTTTCTTTTGTGAACCAATTAAATTTTGTAATTTTGTTAGTCAGGAGTACATTTTATGTATACAGTGAAACATGCTAAAAATAGAATTTTTTTTCTGATGAAATTTACAAATAAAAAATTACATATTAAATTTTTTACTAAAGGCAGAACAAAAATATATATTATTATTTAAATATACCATCCCTACAAAAGTTAATTTCATAAAAAAATATAATTTTCCATTCTTAATTTTTTAAGACAAGAAGAAAACAATATTTCAGTGGATAAAATACTTAATCTATTTCGACACTTCGTGAATTCATAATACTCCCAATATCTTCATCAACTAATAGATCAGGTAACAGCGATATTGCGGGCATAAGGAATGGTTGACACAACATCATGCTCAATACAGTTTTCAACCTTGACGGCTCTTTTGGTACCTCCCGAGAGAAAACCAATGTGACAAACGGATTACAGGGGTATAACTTTTACTGTCAATTCCTGTCCAAAGACTCAGCCTCTTAGAATCTGCAGGAGTCCTGATTGTATTAAAATAGGCAGCCATATTTCAAAATGTGATCATCATGGTTAGGTCTATTCTTGTCAATTCAATCGAAGGGATACTTGAGCCGAAGATCATGAATGATACGATACAGTCTTATCAGAGCAAAGAAGAGGACATTGGATGCTCAACTCTTAAAAATTATAATATTTTGATTACTTGTTCATTAGAATATTTTACAGACTGTTAGTTCCAATATATTAGAGTTTACCGGAGATAAAAAAATAAAGATGAAACATACTATTTACTAGAGTAACTATATAAAGGACTTTATCGATAATCCTCAGCATAAAATTTAACAAAGGATCCTTAGTTAAAAGTAACGACTAATTGTATACATAAACCTACAAACAAAGAACTGAGAGGAATAAACTTTATATTTATTTTGTGAATATATATATATATATATATTACATAGATTGGATATATACTATAATAGATGAATTAATGAGTGTTTTATTGCTCAATATTCGTGAACGAAAAAAAGATAGCATTCTTAAAACGGTTTTGAAAACAAAAATAAAGAGAGGTTATAAACGATTCATTTTTCTTGAAGGATATACAAATATTTAAAATAATATATATATATATATAATTATTCTCCATAAACCAAAGTCCAAGAATATTTTCAAGTTCTTTAAATTAATAAACAAGTAAGATTGAAGGAATATTCCGTATCACTTCTTCTGAAAATTAAAATATGTTTTGTTTCATTATTTTAAATAATATTTTTTAATACTCAGAATAACTAAAAAAGAAGAAAGGAATTACGACCATGAAATACAACAAAAAAATAAATGTGGTCAAAGATCACGATTCTTTCACTTTTCTATAAATACATATTCATTTTGTATACATCGTGCCCCTTATATTTGCCCTTGAATAACATGAGAATAAAAGAAACATCAACAATCAAAACAATTATATAAGCGT
>CP045900.1:11845506-11960654 GCA_013387185.1 Caligus rogercresseyi
AATGGCACGAAACTAAAGTTTGTGAAACTTAGTTATTTAGAAAGATATCATGCCAATAGTAATCCCAGTAGAAATGTACTGGGTTACGCTATACCAATTGATTCAAAACACCCATGAGGGACGTATACAGCGATCTAGAGGAGATTGTTTTTAGTGAGAGGAACGGAGATACGCCGTGGTGACAATCTTTGTGAGCATGAAAATATCCAACTCGGGAGCTGTCAAGGTTGACTTCTGTGCCTCTTAGAATCGTCCAACCTGGATAGCTTCCTGTCCCAAAGATGTACCAAAAGTTATGAAAACAAAGTTCCCTGCTACTGTGATGTTTTGGAGTAGTGAGCAATGAAGGAGATGTAATGCCTCCACACTTTTTTGAGAGTGGCCTGAGAGTGAACTCCGACATTTAACTGGACGTAATGGACAAGGTGGTCATGCCCTGGATCAGGGAGGTCGCAGGAGATCATCCTTTGATCTGCCAGCAAGACTCTGCACCCTGTCATGTCTTTGTTAGATCTCTCCAGGGGCTGTAGGATAATAACTACGACATAGTTGGGAAGGAGATGGGGCCTCCCAGCAGCCCAGACCTTAATCCAATGGACTATTTTGTCTGGGGTGATCTTGAAGGATGGACTAATAGACGTGCTCACAACAAGAGGGCCTCCCTCATCACCTTCATCAAGAAGGAGATGGCGTCCATGGACAGGGGGATGCTAAAGAGAGCCTGCGCCGCTTTCAAGGACCGCATATAAAAAGTTGTCGACGCTGAATGAGATTATTTTAAATATTCCTATTGGTAGAGGACATCCTTACCGTTCAAATGCACTTTATTTGAAATAAATATCTCTATTAATAACATAGTAATTCAATTTTTGGCTCCAACCCTGTATATATAATGAATTTTTCATTATGTACTGAATAACTTACTGGTGTCCCACCTGGCGGGATAGGTCTATATTTGTATGTACATGTTAACAACTGACGGATACCGGATTATTTCGAATGAGGTAGGTTCATTATTGGAGCGAACAAATGTTTATAATATCATAGACATACGTAAAACTATTTCTTTTGATCTCATTTATATTGTGCTGGGTGTGAAGCTTATACCCTAGATGCATTCGTATAAAAACATATGGATCATTTTACTTTGCTCTTTACGATCAATTCAATAATCAAGTATGACTTTTTAATGTATCCATGTATTCTGATATTCATATATGTAAGTCAAGAACGCATGGCTTTTTAAGCATTTTATTCATTTCCATTAAGCTAATGGAATTCATTCAAATATTTAAATTACATGTTTTGCACCGTCATATTAGAAAAATAGTTGTTATGCATGTTTTAAGGTATCAAGTTATGTCAAAGCAATCAAACTTCCTAAAATGCATCTTATCAAAAAATTAGTCGAAAGAGAAAACATTCGTAGAAAGAAATAGGAATATAGAAACAAAATATAACTTTAAGAAATGTGTTTTATACGTTTAAACATATCTAATTACATATTGTAATACTTTATGACTTTTCAATATTAATATATTTGTATTCTGACTCATATTTCATTAAAACAGTTAAGAAATACAATAATTTACGAAAAAATACTTTGTGAATTATTTATATAAAGACACTACAATATAAATATATAACATAGACTAATTTATATAATTTGATATTTTCAATAAAAATACAAATTAAAGAAATAAGAACGAATATTTATGCTCTACTTAAAGATGATACTGAATTCTGATGTTTATTTTTAGTTAAGTAGTTTAGTTATTAAAATAAAATATTTATTACAAAAATAAAAATAAACATACCATAGAAAAAATATTTAAATGACGGATATTTAAAAAATATTTTTTTAATAATTTTAATTTTATCAACAAAATAAATAAAATTTACAATAAGAATAATTAAAATCAATATTTGTATTCATACAATTACAGTAAGAGTGGTTTATGTTAAGTCAAATACAGTCTAACTTGTCAATAAGGATATGTCAAAGGAATCCCAAAAAATGATCTCTATGGACAGGCAGCCACTATACATAGAATGTATTTATAATGCCTTAGGCAAGTGATCACTATACACAAGTTTAAATGTATTTTTATTCAACTTCTTTTTGGATTCGAAAAATTAAGCTACATTTTATTTTATTTTTTATGCCACTGTAAAAAATTAACTTGATCTATACATTTATGGATTCTTGAATAAATACGTATAACTTCCCCTCTGCAACCAATTTTTTTGAAATAATCTCTCTACCATTTAAGCACTTAAATCACTCGCCATATCTCTTAAATAATTATAGGTAAGGAGGTTGTACACAAAGGAAACCACAGGTCGTTACCACGGTTTTCACTCTCTGTGCTCTATATTTTTTTCATGTACCTGTAGGTCTTTCAAACTCTTTACAACAAATGTATATATATCATAATCATATAAATATTGATTATGATATTATATACATTTCAAAAAGAAAATAATAATAATTCACAAAAAAATTATATTTATTCTAAAGTATGTTAATCATATAATTAAGATGGTAATTGGTAGTTCTGGCAAACTCACTTATAAACATACTTTTTTTCAAATGGCAACACAATTTTCTTTCTCTTTCTACATGTTACATGCTTCAATGATCCAATTGTACTCCAGATAAAATTAAACAAAAACAGGTTTTTCTTTATTTTTGGGCGTGAGGATTCATATATTAATTATAATATTGGTATATTCAAAACAAAGATTCCTAAAATTTTTAAATCGGGGGCTCATGAAAAAACATATTTAGTTTCGCAAGGGTGTTATTTATTCTTATTTTTTATTTGACTTTTTAAATTCAACAATCATGAATTTAAAAAAATGTCTGTAACGTGTCAACAAAATTTAGTATATATATTGTGAGACTTTTTTAACGCTCTGTTGTGTCCTTATTGTAGCTAGGTCTTCTGGTAGTAGTCTAATTTTAAAATACAATGTTTATTTATGTATTATTTTTATACACAATTCTACTGCCTTTTTTACTTTGTATCTTCTGTTACAAATGAAATAAAGACCTATAATTTTTTTCTATACTTCTTTTCTTACATTAATATAGTTCGTTCGTTCTCAACATTTATAGCATCAAATACGTGAAATTGGAGTTTAGATAGTAATATAAATATTTTGAATATTTATATATTTGTGTCAAAGCCTCAAAAGAAGTTGAAAAGAATAAGGGATATATATATATATTGAGGGAGGCGGAAAAAATATATATACGTATTACAAAGCTCTTTTTTATAACATGTTGCTTAGGCCTCTCAGAAGAAAGACTTTAAGATAACTAATGGCTAGACGCGCAGTCAGTTTATTAATAAGTATTATTGTTCTTTTTCAAAAAGGGGGTGGCTTTAAAAAATGATGCTTATAATGAATGACTTCTTTTGACTCTTTCTTGAAGCAAGAAGAAAAATGGTCCACCATTAAGTGGAGGACAAAAATAGGAGGAGTTGTCTTATGGGTGGGTGTTGTCCCATTTTTTAAAAGTGGTTCGACTTTATAAAGGGAATTCATGGCTTCACAGAAATATAGACATGTGTTTGATAGGTGAAGGGAAAGGGGATAAGAAACCGCCCCCTCTTTATAGCTGTCTTCTTTTTCTTACTCAGTTCCAAAAATGGTTTCTATAGTTATAAAAATATTAAGATGTAAGTAAAGTCAAATGTGAAGATATTTTTTAATATTATTATGGGAGGAAAACATGGAGGGGATTTATTATAAATAACTTATCATAATTAGTCGTAATAGTCACCCCTTGGGTTCTTTAAAAGAAAGAGACATGTGTCAAATAATAATTTGTCCAGAGATAAAAATTATGAACTACAATGTTTATTTAATTGTAATATCTCTGACTAAATATAGTCATACAGAGAAAAGAAAAATAATTTGGTGACCAGTTTTGGAGTTAATCCTTACTTTAATTTTCTAATAAACTGCAAAAATAATGGTACTCTTTCACATTATTATTAACGGCTGGTACGTGATTAAGAGAAAATTATTTAAGCAATGATTTTAGGAAGAGTTGTTTTTAGAATATCTTTATACCATGATTTCAACAACATATTGGACGTTATACAGGAAATTCAATTAAAAATATTTCCATCTTGTAATTGAAAAGATAAAAAGAAATGAATTCCATGATTTGATGTTAAAATACTTTAAACGTGCATTTTTATTTAATTTTATTCTTGTTGAATCATTTGAAACAATCAGTACCCCATTAAGAGAGATGTAAAAAACATGATTTCAAAACGGCGATTTATTAAGAGTGATTTATTCGTTCTGTTTCCTTCAGATTGGCTGAAAGTAAGGAGCGGCAATATTTTTTCAAAGTTGGTATTGTTAAATGAGGTAGCACTATTTTTGTGGCAATTAAGTGTGGAAATCCTCTTAAAAGCTCTAAAGTTTATTCTTAAGAACAATAAAGGTTTGTCTTCATGGGTCTACATCTTTGTCATTAAGAATTCTCTTGAATTGATTCCTTCCACATCACAAAATATTATTAATAAAATATAACAACTCTTCGCCTTCGAGAAAATAATATTTTTGGTATTTTCTATTTGATGATAATCCATCAGAGAACACTGAAAAAATTTAAGGCTTTCCAAAACAAAGAAACAAATTTAATTTTGATTTTACAAAAAATTATATATAATATGTCTTTACCATAACCTTTAAAAGTTTTAAGATACAAATCCTTTAAAAGCAGTGAAATATCCTGATTCATGGCTTACTCTCTCATTATCTATATTCATTATGCTCATCCGATTTGCATAATCGTTTCTATGAATCAATTTGCATTGAATTTGGCAAGGCAGGCATTTTAAAAGGCATTTGTGATGATATTGAGGGAAGGGAGCTGCATTTTGTTTTTCATTTGCTTTTGTGTATGCATAATGCATTGGATGATGCCTTCTCATCTTTGGCAATGTGATGTCGTTGGAAAGTAATGCACATTGTTCTTAATTAAGATAATAGTCTTAATAAACCATAGTCTTTTAATATTGATTTGAAGCCAGTAGGAAGTAAGACTTTGCTTTCTTCAAATAATTAAATCAAAAATTGTCGGAAGGGAGCTCGATAACCGTGCGTGTTAAGGCGTGTCCAACTCTCAATGTTGGGGGCGCAGGTTCGAATCCCGAGAGGGGATGGTCATTTTTGGTCTACCTCATTGATAAAATCCTAGGTTCGATAGACTAATTATAATGCTATAATGCTTATTTATATCCAATCGGATGCAATTCTATCGAACCATATAGGCTAAAAAAAAAATTGTCAATATACAATTTTCGGGAAAAATAGCATTACATGGTACTTGTATGCTATTATATAAATTTAGCAAATAATAAAGAATTTTCTGAACGACTACAATACTAACTGAACATGGATGTAATAAAATAATCAAACAACTATCTCGACCTCTCGCATTTGTAGCCTTATTGATCATATTGGCATGTAGAGAAATAGCAATAAAGCTTTTAAGTGTATCAGTTTGAGGGATCAAATACAGGATTAATATATTTCATTTTATAAAAATTACAAAATTATATAATAACTTATTTCTTTTGAAACGAATGTATATGTAATTTGACTTAGTTACAGAATTCAGGAATTTTATATATTTTGAAAATAAAAATCTAATTCAAGTCACGAAACTTGGATAATATACATACATGGCATGACCAAATATCTGACCCACATCAATCACCCCTTCCACAACTATTGATGGAAGCATCCATTATAAAGGAATATATATACACAAAAAATCCTTCATTCAACAATTTGCATCCGTAATTAGACACATATCTTACCCCGTATACACACTTTCTAAACTCTTGTGACTTTTACCTATAGAACTACATCAGTATTCTATCAACGATTCTTGTATGGCTATTTCTTAATAGATTTTTTACCCTCCTCATTTTAACCTCTATTATGTATGTATACTTCTTTCAAATCACGAATAAAATCCATTAGTGAGGAGAAGTATTAAGAAGATACAGCGAGCCTGCAATTACACTTTGTAGAGAAAAAAAAAGAGAAAGAGAGAGGCCAAACTATCTTCATAAGAACAAAATAAGTTTTTATAAATTATATAACTTTTCATTCTTTAGTTGATTGCTGGGACATGATCTTTTTTATTAGAAGGAGCTTCTGTACGGTCAAGTACGAAAGCATATGGCGTGTTTTGCCGCCACATTCAAAATAATTAGGAGGGAATTACATTGTATCATTATATATAAAGATATTTTATTCAAAGACGGCTTAAAATCATTGCATGATATTCAAAGAAGCAAACAGGCATTATCAGTATTTTAGTTAAAGTCTTATATTACAAAATATTAAATTTTGAACTATGATATTTATTGGTTGTGTAATATTGTTTGGTAAATTATACGTATAGTCCTTAAAAAGTTATAAAAGAAACCTTCTTATAAAGGATTTTAACTTTTGCATTCTAGGATAAATACATTTTTTTTCGGTTATACAATTCTTTATTATGTTATCTAAAAAGGAGTGCATAAAATTCAACAACAGATAACAATAAAACAAATAAATAATATTTTAGAAAAAACATAACTTAATATTATGGAGCATTTTTTTCTTCATTTATTCAGAAACTCCATTACAAATTTAATAGAAAATATGTTATATATTAACTACATTTTGAATAACTCAATGTTGATAAAATAACTCCAAAGAATTTACTCAAGAAAACATATGAAACAAAGTTAAAATAATATTCTTAATTTTTTTTTTAAAATATAATATCTATTCTCTTCATATAATTGTATTCATTTAGGCTATTTCTAATTACGGACTTTAAGATCAGTCCTCCGAGTCCCAAGTAATAGACTGAAGAATATAAATTTGTCATTTTTGTCATCAACCTATTTATAATTCATCAATTATAGACTTAAAACTAATCTTACTTAATCGAATGGCAAAAACATGATTAATTTCGATTAATAAATATTGTTTTATAAACATAAGACCTTATTTTTTGCATCATTGTGGACTTAAAGATCAACTTTTATTCAATAAAATAAACATAAAACCTTAAGTAAAGTTTTTTTTGTTGTTCTTAACATATTTGTAATTCAACAATAAATCTTAGTAAACAATAGGTGTAAAAAACGAGCTCTTTGGGTCAATAAAGATATTTTTTGCTGAGTAGAACCTTATTTTTTTCCTATTGACGATCTACATCCATCCAAAGAGCAAGACCACAAATCCTATTATTATTATTTGAATAGATGTCTAATTGGGTTTATAATGAAGGGTGTTTTCATTGAAGGGGAACGTGAAAATAAGAGGGTCTTCTAGCAATTCGGAAGTACAATTTGCATTTTTTCTTTTGGGATAACTAACAATAATCAAAAGCCTTTTATTGTATATGTTTTCAACATGTGGGCTAATGAGGAAAACTAATGGAATGTGCTTAATTCAGATTGGAAGTGTGCACATATGGGGTGTTTGAATGAATAAGAGGCGCCCTTGTGAGATGTAGGTGCTTTCGAAGGAAATGATTGGTTGACTTGATACTGATGTATAGCCAATATCCTATATATTTTAGTAATAACTTTATGAATAGAGTAATTTGTATTTGAGGGGGGGGGGGGGGGGGGAGGCAAATAGCAATAATACTAAATGTTTTTTAGTATTTTAGGAACTTAAATATTCTTTGATATTGACTTTTATATTTTTCCTAGTTTCCTTGTATATCTTTATATTCCTGATAATTTCCGCTGAATGGTCAAATATAAAAACTCTGAGAGTTATTTAGGATACCCTTTGGATACTAAAATGATATAATTATAAAATAATATTTCATCATAAACGGACACATATTGATATATTGTTTCTTTACTAGAAAATAGTATTTATATTTTATGTATTAAATGTAGTTCAATATTTGTCAAACTTTTATGAACGTTTTTTGCATTATTATTATTAAAAAAGAGTTATTTATAAAACTCCTACAAATTATAAAACTTTTGTATTTGCAGATAATGTTTACACCATATAAAGTCCAACGTATGGATAAAACAATCAAAGATTTAAATATTTCCATAATAAACAAAAAGGTTGCTAAAACAAAAATAAACATTTTATTTATTTATTTTTAACACTATTTTCATCATTTTTCTACGTCGAATGGTCAGAGTGATGATCCATTCATCAATAGATAAAAAACATTAATGATTTCTTTTGAGTATGAGCAGTTGATTTAGTCAGTTAATATAATAGTTAATTGTAATTATACGCAAAGGTCATGAATGTAGGCTGATGAAGAAGAGACAATTACTGTTTTTAATTGTAGATTTATTCTCTCTGAATAATTTTGACTCCTCAACAGGTAATGATACTTTGTAGCATAATGCCACCTTATTATTACCATTTCCTCCCCTTTTTAAGAAAAAATCACGCTCAAAAACATCATTGTCACCGCTTCCATAGTATTAAACAATAATAAGAGAGAGAGAGTAACTCTTATTATATCCATGTTTTTATATATTATAAAGCCACAAATATCTGTTGTTCATAAACAACAACATGAGCCCATGACCACTAATTGTGCTTGCATGATGTGTCATCAGTTTCGTGTGTGTTTGTTGTTTTGTTTGTGAGGGTTTAGGGATATGTTATGATGATGTTGGTGGATCTCATGATTACGTGGTTTATTATTCCTCATTGCATTTCCTTGATTGGGGTAGAACTAGTATACCTATATTTTGTAAGAAGGATACTGAACAGCATGGATTTCTTAATTGAGGGAGTAAAATGAAAGGATCTTCCTTCTTTGTTGGATATAATCCTGATCTTCATGTTCTAAGGACTAGATTAGGAGTTGAATAATGGCTGAACAATAATAAAGGGATACACAAAGGGTGTTTGTGGGGAGGAAGAGGAGTTGTATGAATGGGCTTCATACAAGACCCTTCTTGACCATCCCTCAACCCTCACACAAAGGAAGCTCGTAAAAAATCCAAGTGGGTCATGGCGTAAATCCCTTGAAAACTCTTAAAGTAATTGAATTTGTCCCTGTTGAGATGAAAGGAGGACAGTTTTTAAGATAAAAATAATAAGGGAATGAAGATATTAGTACAAAAGGTACATTTTTGTGCTTTTTTTAAACATATCATGAAAACATAAATTTAACCGAGGAAAAAAATATAAAATGATGTTAATGCAAAGTTAATAATTAAACATTTCAGTTTAAAATTGAAAATCAAACATGAACAATTGATTGTAAAGCAATTTAAGTAAAACTTATAAAGCACCTTTAAAAATATCAACTAACAAAGAACATGAATTATTTAATAAATTTCAACCTTTTGATAAGTATTTTATGACATACTTGATGTAGAATAGAAAACGGGATGGAAGTATAAACGAGAAGGGACTTAATAAGTCCATGATATGTCCTTTAGAGATGGGATACAAATGTCGAATGACTAAACTTTTTCAAAATAACGAAGATTTGACTTTTGCAATAAAATATTATCATACAATTTGTATAATTTCAATGGCCACACGTAAAATCTAACTAATTATTTTTGCAAGTCGATGTGGTAAAAGAACATTAACATATATCCCCCTTCCTACAAAATATTTTTTGTGCACCCCTCAGAAGCATTAAATACACACACACACTTTCAAGTAAATATTTTTTGTTGTTGTTCCTTGATTATCCCTACTCGACGTCGTCATTTAATCCCTTAAGTACCTGCAATGCCATAACATTTTGTTTTTATTCAATTTAAATCGCAGAACACTGTAAACTGACCACACACACAAAAAAAAAGATTTTAAGGGTTTTTCTTAAGTCATGCAAAGGAAAAATAATGATTTATTCCTTACTTGCCCTAGATTCTATATTCTTTTATCTAATTTTTTTTATTCTCTTAATCGCAAGGTATTAACGTTACTCTACGTTTTCCTTGTATGTATTTTTTTAGTGTTTGTTGTTGTGTTTTTTCTTCACTATCATGAACGCGTGTCACTTGCCTCTGAATATCATGCAAGTTATATAATAATAAGCTGATATCATGATCACTACTTCCCTTGTCAGATAAACTTTTTTGGTGTCCAACTACCCCCAAAGTAATAAAAAAAAAAATATATATATATATATATCCAAATAGTTTTCATAAAGGATAAAGAAGATATAATTGAACTTCCATGTTAACCCTCTAAAAAAGTGGAAATAACAAAAGGAAGCTAATGTAAAATTAGGTTAGAGAAGTTGGTTGGTGGTCAGATCTTGCATGAGGAATCGTATTATAGACCGATGAGGGTGTAAGTTTTATGTTTGTATTGATCGCGTCGAGTTCCCCTTGTCAACACGCGATCACTAGTATTAATTTTTGTAGGCCATCATGGTATGCCTCTTGAAAACTATGTTTTATTGTAATTTGTGTATTAATACGCTTAGTCCGAAAAAATAAAGCAATGGATGTAGGTAATTAATAAATTCGATTTTTATTTTTTAACTTTTAAAAATGTATTTTGTTTTTAAACAGCTTATACAATTATGTGTTTTTTTTTTTTTGTCGTACATAATATATATGAATGCATAATTGAACATTAATGAATACTTATTATTAAGAGGTAAAAAAATTAAAAAAACATTATAAATTTTGAAGATTATTAAGACAACCTGAGGTCATAAAATAAATATTAAATAATTGATATACATAAAATTCTTTTGATAACATTTCTTAAAAGTGCACAAACGTACCTATATCTTTATAAAAATACATTTTACTTAGTGTTCTTGAATTTATTATATTGACTTGCAATTATTTATTTGAGCCTTTGCTAAATTTATATGTCGGCCAACAGGATATTATCTGTTACATGTCTTAATAACATGTTAATCATTAGCTTATTGTATGTATCTATGACTTCATCATGCTTCTTTAGAGAAAGTATGTGTATACTTTTATAATACAAATAATTTTCTATACAACACCCCAGAACCATTAGGATAATGAAATTGATTTTTCTTGCTTTCTTTATATATTCCCTTATATTCTTAGTGAATATAAATAATTTATATGAATAAGAGGATTAAAAGAGTTTTTAACCCTTTTAGTTATTATTTTTTCCCTTCCATTATAATTTACACTGTTTCCCGACACCCCACTTTACCCCGTCAACTTTGCTAACAACTGAGCCCGTTCCTCCCAAAGGAATTCATTGGGTAATAAATAGAAAATAGAAAATAACAAAAAGAGTAAAAGAGTCATTCTTGAGGAATGGAATTGTTTTGTTTTGCTTGCTGTGTCATCCTTGAGTGTTAACAAGGATACCCAAAGCTTTTTGGAATTGAATGATACAAATACTTGGCAGATGGTCAAGTGATACTACTCATACACTACAATACGGACAATAAACTATTATGGAATGCTTTAGCATCTGTGATTTTTTGATTGTTTGTATTCCTAATCAAAATAACACATTTTGTAAAAACCATTACGAAAACATGATTTAAACGAAGCAGCTTGTGATTTTTTATTGTGTTTTATAAAATAAAGTCATTATATGTATACATATTAAAATAAAAACTGCAAAATAGTAAAAACTTCTTACTTTATGAAGTTATATTCTTCCTATATAGTACGGTTTTGATGTGATTGAACTGTTTACAAAAATAAATAAAAAGTTTTTATCGCTTTTGTTCAATGGAATTTCATCTGGTGGAATATAGATATATATATAGCATTAAATCTTTAATCAAACTTCAATTATTTGAATTTTTTCCAAAATGATGAAAAATAACATTATTTATGTTTAAAAATATAATAGGCAAAGTGACCAGACAAGAATTGTCATCAGTCAATATATTTGTTTATCTTTTCATCATTGTAGTTCATTTATTTATATAAAGAAAAACGCATTTATAAGAATACGATGTATTAATAAAACCATATAATTATTTAATATTTTTTAAACATGCATTTATTTCGTTGAATAATGTTATTTTTTTATTTAAACTATAAGTTTGCTCTTATATCAGGGGAGGTAGTTCTATGTTTGTTTAAGTATTCCAAAGATGCAGAATCATGCATAGTGGCCCATATCTTCATGTTTAATGGTGCATGGGACCCTTAATATTGTATTATTATTATTGTATGTAAGAGATCCATTTATATTTAAAAGGTGGATGGGTAGCTACGTAAAAGCCCCCTATTTTATTGCCCTTACATTTCTTCATATGTGTGGTCCGTCACATACAAAATTAAGTTTGAATTGTGTAGGGCTGGCAATAGCTTTTATTTCAATAAGGCAATAAAATTCTGTTCAACTGAATTTTGTATTTTTATAGTACTAGGAATTTTATTTGTTCAAAAACTTCAGCATTAATTTGTTGTCATGAATCCTTGGAATATTTCGTTTTCTACCCTCTTAATTACGTTCAAAATATTAGAGTATAAAGTGGAGTTAGCTTTAAAATCAGGAAACAAGTAGAATGGAGCTTAGAGACAAAAATATTTCAATTTTATAAAATATAGTTAAAGTTGATATAAAATATCTTAAAATAAATTTATTTATGGATGAACTTTAGGGTTCTTTATAAATCCTATTTTCAGGAATTACTCAAAGTTATCACAGAATATATTAGTTTTGAAAATAATCAGCATTTGTTTATATTAGAAACAAATTTCAACTAATTGAAAACTAATGCCACATAATGCTACTTAATTATCGAAAAAATTACCAGCCTATAAGGCATGCATGACGAAATACTTTGGTTAAAAACAAACTAAATACTTGGCACGGAGCAAGAATAATAGCGTATAGACTAATAAGTAAGCTATACTGTGTCATTATATTTGATTACTCATTTTTTTTAAACTATAATTCTATGGTGATTAATTGTATCCATGGTCCAACCATTTTTTTAATATTTTATAATGAACTTTAAACCAAACATTATATTTATATCACTTATGTTATGAAAACGTTTCTGTCTTAAGTCAGTAAAAGCTTTTTTTAGTTGGATCTAAAAAGTAACAAGGACACCAATATAAGATTGAAACGATAAGGCTCCGTTTGTTAACAATGTGATCATTTAATAATTTAAGCTGCACTTCGTCTTAATATATACTATTTTAGACTGGCTATAATTTTAAGATTTAAAAACAAAATATATATGTATATATATATACACATATAAATAAATATATATATATATATATATACCTATAAATATATATCATTTGGTCATTCCTAAGAATATTTCTAGTAGGTTGAAGAATTAAACTTTAAATTGCCATATACTATGGTGATAAATTTAGAAGTTTATAAATTAAAGTAAAGAAGTCAAATAAACAAATAGATAATGAGATTACTTGAATATTAACAATGCTATAAAAATGAAATTTATCACCTTGGTTTGCATATATATTGTATATGTTTTTAACCTCATATTTTAAAATGCTTAAATCAAAAAGCTGATTTTGATGAAGATGGGTCACAAATGTACTCATGTATGTGAGTAAAAGAATTTTTTTCTTCATTTTTATAGTTTTATAATGACTGCATCTCTTTATCTGTCGGCTTGGATATGTATTTAAGGAAATGTATGAAAGAGAAGGACTTGAAAGGAAGAATGTAAATGTTTTGAGCGTCATTAAGGCTCCTTAGGACAGAGAAAGAGAAAAATTACAGTAAAATTATTACGACGCCACCAAGGAATTGGATGAAAAACTATTTTTATATTTTCTCTGAGAATATATATATATATATATAAAGGAATAACATTTCTTATGAGAAGTTATTCAAAAAATATTTATATTTTTACAAAATTTATATATTTTATGTATATGTATATATCAAAGGAACATTATATAGCAGGTTATTATTTTATACAAATTTATAATTTTACCAAGTGGATAACATAACTAAAAAATGCTTTTATCCCCTCTTCCTCAACTTCTAGAAATGTTGTCTTCATACAATTTTAATGGATTAACACTTTATAAGCAAAGATTTACAAAATATGATATGAACTGGCATCGGTACCACAATATAGTAGTTCCCATTGAAACACCTTGATTTATTAACCTTTATTTTCCCGACCCTAGGAATTATTGTTTGATTCTCAAAATAATTATAGATTGAGTTTATATTGTTAATTTGAGCATTCCCTGAAAAAAAATGTTGACCTAAGTCATAGGCATATCAAGTTATGCATTGTTCCATTTAAGGAACATTGGACGATTCCCAACACGTTATTTTTCCCCTCTTTTATTTTTAATGAAATAATACAACTGATAATTATGGATAACTAATTTTCTTTATTTTAATTTCCTAGGATATTTGTATAGAACATAAAAATAATGAATAAATTTTAACGATTTTTATTGTGGTTCATGATACAGTTGAAAACATTTTTTACCTCTTTCACTATGAAGACGCACATTACATTTTTGACAAGAATTTTTAGTATTTTTTTGACAAACTTTGCATCGTCCTTGTGTGGTTGATCCAATGATATGATTTATTTCGTCGAATCTTATGTCAGGAGGTAATCCAAAATTAACTTCTTGCTTTTTCTTATTTGAAGATTTTAGAAGACAAAGTGTAATATATCTACGAAATTCCAAATGAGACATCCTGCTTGTAGTATCCGAAATTTGACAATGCAATCTCCATGCAGCAACCACTGAAATATTTAAAAGGTTCACGAAAAGTGGCCAATACCATTTTTTCCGCGAATGTTGGGTCTATATGTTTCGAGTAATCGGTCCATTAAATCCACTCCTCCCATTCCTTTATTGTAAGTATGAATCAGGTGTGGCTGATTTACTTCCGCCTTGCCACCTTTTATTCTTCGGGACACTTTGTGAATCGGTAAATGGGTTTCCCCGTTGCTTGCTATTGTCACTATTGCGCTGTCATTCCATTTAGATATAAACACTTTTCCATCACAACAAAAATCAAAATTTCCTCTTCCTTTTTTCTGAAGAAGCTTTGAGTCGATAAGTTTTTTATTTGCCCCTGAAGTTCGATTTTCTCGGATTGTGCCAGTAGCAAAAATCCCTCTATCTTTGAGCTCCACAAGTAATTCGTAGTTCGTAAAAAAATTATCAAAATATAGCTTATGCTCTGCAGGATTCGAATTTTCGATTATGATATTCGCCATTTGGTTAATTATTCTCTTGCCCAAGGGACCTTTTTCTACAATTTCTTCTTTTCCTTGATAGATTTTTAGATTATAAGGATATCCATCATTGCCACACAGACACCATACTTTATAGCCGAATCTTATAGGCTTCCCTCTGATGAACATTTTGGCACTGTGTCTTCCATAATAAGGCACCATCGATTCATCTACACTCAAAAATTCATGAAAAATTCCATGCTGTGTCAAATTTAGATTGATCATTTCATATAGAGGAGATATTTTGCTCATCTTGTCGCCTATTTTGAGATTTTGATTGTCCGCGAAATGTATGTACTTCTTGATGTTATAATATGTATTTTTACTCATAGCATTTTTCACTAGACTGATCCCTAGATCCTCTTGGGTTGACCAATAACTGCTTTCTTGAGGCAATGAATGATAACCAGATAATAATATAATTCCAAAAAAATGCAGATTTCATCTTCAGTTACACAAAACTTTTTGTCGTTTTATCTCTATTGGCATATAAATTTGACTGAAATCGAACATGGTTTATCATATCGGATGAAAAAAAAATCTTCCATAGTTCAAAGGGGCTCATGTTGGATTGGAGAATGGAGCTTTCTAGATGTTTTAATTGTTGTTGAGGAATTTTTTCATCGAATTCAGAGCAGTGTTTCCACTTCGGCAATTTCATTTGTCGTTTTCTTACCGAATTATTGCCAATTCGGAATATTCATATTCTTCTACTTCAATTTCTCCAGCAGGCTCAAAGATTTCTTCGTTTTCCTCATTGACATCTTCGCAATCACTTTCTTGGTTACAAGAGTCAGCTGCATTGGGTGGTAAGATGGTCAAACCACGTACGAGATCCGAGGAGTTTATAATGTCCTCAGCCTCCGCTAAAGTTGTCACTTTACTTAGTTTTATTTCATAAGCACTTGCTTTATCCATGGTAATTTTTCTAACTGAAGTAGTGCATTTAGATATGCATTTTTAGAAATGCGTAGAAAAAAAAATATATTTCATCATTTTTTTAAATAAATCAATCAAAAGAAAAAAAAGCAAACAAAGGAATCTACATATAAAAGTACAACTTCTTTGTCTTTGTAAATGACACACTATTGAAAAAACTTAGACCGGTATCTGTCCATTGTTCCACAAATGGAACATTTGCGTTTACCCTTCAATATCTCAGGCACCTGATGATATATTTGATTTTATATATATTACAAATTTAATCATGCTGATCTCACATAAATAAAATCAGCATTAACATATCATTGAGTTACATAAATAACTCTTTTTTATTCATGTATTTTTTGTAAAATACCCGAATATCGGACATTTTTGGACTAAATTTTCTCAAAAATTAGGTTAATAAGAAAAAAATAATAAAGTTTTAAATGAATGAAAGCTACATATGCTAAAAGTTTTATTATATAATATCTCACTTTAAACAGTCATTTGAATATAAAATTTGATTCAAATAAATGTTCCATTTAAGGAACATTGGTAAAATAAATATATATATATTACACAAATTACGACAATATAACGAACTGTGTATCCAACGGAATAAGGTTCTTCATTATCGTAACTCTTATCCTAAGATCCTACGTTTATTATGAACAGACGTATAATGTAATCACAGGGAATAACTATATACATACATAAATTACTTTTTCTTACAAGATAGTATTTTTGGTTGGTCTTCATTTTTAAATGATATGTTAGGAGTATTATAGTGACTTTTCCACAGATTTGTATCTTATATAATTTTGGGTGGACTGGTGGGGAGGAGCTAAATGTATTGTGACCAGTTGGACTCGATGGATATAAGGATGCCATTATTTTCTACAGATTAACTCAGGCGTAGGGAGGGTTGAGCATGCAACACATGCATAATAGTGTGTGTTTGGGTGTGGACGTGGGTGGGGGAGGGAGGTTTAATGAGATCGGACCTCATTAGTGTTTGAGGGAGAGAAAGAGAAATGTGTTGCCAAATATATATTAGAGCAATAATTGTTTATATATCCTTTCTCTATACATTATGACACTTCTTATGTGCAGTTTAGTCTTAACCACATGAGTTACGGTTTTGCGTAACAGATGGAATGGTGTATCTTAGCTCGCCCTTGTGGAACTATAAGATATACTTACTTATTTCATAAAACATGTCTACCTAATCAGTCAAACGACACGCTGGAAAACATTTGATTCGTATTTTGTCTATTGGATAAAAGGAACTGTAGTATTCCTGTGTATTTGAATTAGCCTTATAATATTTCAATTAGTCTATCAGACCTTGGATCCTTTAGAATGAAGTTGATCAATATTTGTTCCTTTTTCTGCTTATTTGTTTTCGATGGATTTGTATGTTTGTATAAATGAATAATTTTATAATTATATTGTTAAAATTAGCCCTTGGAACCATCATTTCCCTTAAAATGTGGTTGGTTAATATGGACCCTCCCCATTGAGGAGGCGAACCTGGACACTTAACAAGTTAAGTACGCTCCAACCGAGCTAACGTATTCTTTTCATACTGCTGGCACGAACATTTAACATATCTTAATTTATCTTTTATTATTTCTGGGCAAAGGGATCAAAAGTTATAAAATACGAAATAAAATCCAATGGCTTTAGTAGATGTAGTTGTGGATTCATTTTTTAGTTGTAACATTACACAAGAATATTGTATTTATACTTGATCTATTGTTTGTTTATAGTATCTAGTCAGCTATTTCATCATTATATATCTTTTGGCTTTCGTCTACTTAGATTATTTATGTAAAATATACCGATTTTCGACTCCCGAAAGAGGATATTCAATAGTGATGAGTCCAATTGAATTTTTTTAAAGGATGGACATTTTTCATGCTATATTAATCATTCATATTCTGAAGGATACTGTAATTCCATTGAACAAAATAAGCAAAAATCAACTACAAGACTTATTCGTTCTATTGATATTTTATACCGTACAACTTTAGGGTGAGCATAGCCCATTTTGAAGCCCTTTTTGCTGTTTTAATAATTAGTAAGCAATTCAAATGTACAGCTTGCTTTGTTAAATATCTTAATTCTTTCAGGCAGTGTAAAATAATAATAATTGACTTTGTCACTTTTGCTTCCTACCATTCGCATTCCCTTTTACTTTAAATATCCTTCTTGTTCATTTGCATATCTGCAATGTGTGCCTATTTTATGTAAACAAATTCAAGAATATTTTTTTCATTTTCATAAACGTTCTACTACAACAAACAGAAGGAAAACAAAATAATAATAATACAACATTTATATACATAGATTCCAATCTAAGTCCTTTTTTGTCTTGTTCTATGTGTATAAAAATACACAGACAAGGAGGCAATCTCTTTTTTATAAAAGCAAAAAGATTGCTTTGTACATTTGCATAATTCCATTAACATAATTGCAAGGTTTTTATGCATATATAGTGCACTTGGATCAGAGTGACTTTCTTTTGAGTAGATTTTTTCATCTTTATTTTTACTTAAAAGTATTGAAAATAACGTTTTGTACCTAGGCATACCTATGAAAAGCCCTTGCAAATATATACACAATATTTTGGGTCTCATAAATCGAATTGAAGCATTCAATTGAAGGACAAGTAAGTGATTCATATATATATATATACCTATATATATATATATATATGCAGTTGCAGTGTGAGTTAAATCTAAATATTTCTTATAAATTATATAGATATTTTGCACAAGTCATTGCTTGGTATGCAAAATCTTAAAATATATAAATTAAACAAGTAATAAATTGTTTTACACTATATGAAAGCATTACAAGATTATAATTTTTTTGGGAGGGGGTATATATCATATATATATGTGACTTTCAAAAAGTGGGATCTAAAGTGAAAAAGTTTTTAATATTAACTTAATTTTGTTGTATGTAAAACTTTTTAATTTTTGAAAACAATAAGCATACATATATATATAAAGATTGCATTCATATAAAATGTTCGTCCTTAATATAGGTATATATAATATATTACAATTTTAATCTTATAACATTTAATTATGATATATATTATAAAAATAAGTCATATTCATATAACATTGCGTGGAATGACCACTCTACAGAGGTCACAATTTGCAGAACAAGTTCTGTTGCTTCAAGTAATTCTTTCTAAATTAAAGCTGTCTATTTACACTATAAAACTAATCATTTAATATTTCTTGAATTGACTCTGATAAAGATAATACAAAAACTATATACAGAATACAAATTACTTTATACCAATCTATACGCGTGGTAGCATTCCAAAAAATGTCTTTGTTGTGTTTTTTTATGAATATATTTCATTTTTTAAACAAAGCCTCTGTCATGTCCATTTGTTTTCATTGTTTTTATACGTTTGAGTATTAATTAATTAAGACGTTAGAACCATTAAGTCAGGGCTACCATAGGGATGCTCTGAAATGAGGAGATTATATAATCACTTCTCTCTAATTATATGTTATTTTGTTATAAACGAAAAAACTTTTAGAGACCACCCCCTTACATGTACATATACAAACACATAATAGATACTTTTCTTTTGTTCCTTTTTATATATCAAATAATTAAAAATAATTAGAGAAGTTGCTCTAAAATGAATGAGTTGGTCGACATGCCATAATGTTTTTTGTACAGCTGGATGGGATAATAGGTATAGGAGACACCTAAAGAAACTGAAGCTTAAAAATACTTTACCTTGTTTTTATTGTAGCGTAGAATTTATTTAGTACACCTCTTAGTTCACAATTGCAAATCCTAAAAAGATCTTCCGATAAAAATTACAACATGCTTATAATTAAAAGATACTTATATTGTGACATTGTGCCACGAAGAAAGGAATATACTTTTACCAAATTTGTACCAAAACAATATTTCCCTTGAAGGCTTTATTAATATAAATCTTCAAACTATGGATGAATAAGCTTTAAAATATGAAATTTGTCTGTAATTTGTATGTTTAACTTTTTGTAGCAAGATAAATAAACTTAAATTTCAACATTATTATTATTGAACCACAATGTATTTTATTCACTTTAATAACAAAATAAGAATACATTTAATTTTTGCTGCCAAACGTGTATCGAAGTAAGTTTATATTAATACATACAATTCCATGTCTGCCAACTGCGTCGCTGTTGTCAACCTTTCAAAGGTCTGTCACAGCCATTAAGAGACCCATGCACGTTATCAAGTGCTCGGAGGGTGGCAAAGACAATTGCAGGGCTGTCTAAATCCTTATAGTGCCTTAAGGTTAATCTAATTATATAAAAAATATTTTTTTCGATTAACATTTTGTTATTGTAATATTAAATTTGGTATATAAAGATATATTTTTAGTAGCCATGAAGGCAAGAGTTATATTGGATCCGAAATAAAATCCTACAACAATCACAGTGAACAATGCATCCTTTACAAGGATTATTCACATTTATATTTGATATAATCGAATTTGACTCTATTATTCATTTGGTATGTCTAAAAGGGCTTCTATTAATTTTTAATCTTTATTTCATTTAACAGTCCTTTATGGGTTTTCACAATATTAACAATTTTAATATAGGACCCATTTCAATATAATAATGAAAAATAATCTTGAGTTATTTATAGTGCATCTTATTTAAAATTACATCCAATCCAATATCAATTATTGTTTTAAAGCTAAATTCAGTGGATGGATATATTATCTTGACTTGTATTTGTCTATTAAAATAGTGCTGACAAAATATGTCCTTATTTAAAAACCCTCAAGCATTTTAAGTCCTTCAACAATGATTAAAAACAAACTACTTATTGTATAAAAAGTAATACAGAGGCTATAAAAAATCCGTGAAAGTGTATTTGAAATATTATATGTGTAAGAGGAAAAAATGATTTTATCAAAAAGTTTTTTTTGCTTTCTCCATTCATCTCTCAAGTATTGTTATGATGATGAAAAATTATAGACCACAACT
This sequence comes from Caligus rogercresseyi, assembly GCA_013387185.1. Lineage (NCBI taxonomy): Eukaryota > Metazoa > Arthropoda > Copepoda > Siphonostomatoida > Caligidae > Caligus > Caligus rogercresseyi. The sequence continues at coordinate 11,866,678 of CP045900.1, forward strand.
TTTTAAACTTATTTTTCATTATTTTATTATTAATTCAATATTATTTTGGTCTTTCAAACAAGCACAATCTCTGAAGTACATAAAAAATAAACAAACTTCTTTATAAAACTATCTTTTCAACAACAAGAATGATAAAGTGAAAAAAATACATGTGTGTACTCAAGTACTTCAATTTTAGAGCAAGGCTTTCAAAGTAATTATTTTGAAATAAACTTCCTTTTTTGAAATATTGAGCGGATGTAAAATTTATTTTTTAAAAAAAAAAAGATTTTTCTAGGTATAATATTATTTTTTTTAGCAAAATATATTCTCTTTTATCACATAGTAAGTTAGCTGAACGCGTTTCCTTTAAATATCTCAAGGCTCTCAATAAGTTGAATTTTAATAAATATTAAAATTATATTGGTCAATACTTGATTACTTTACGGTGAGGTGATATTTTACGAACTACACAATAATCCAATGAAAGGAAACAAAAAATATAGAAAGTTTTTCGGGCTAAATTCTGTCATCTTTCTTTTTTTGGATAATTTTCAAACAATCTTTGCAATGCAATTTATCATAGGGCAAATATATTGTTTGATGTGAATTATATAAATGAAGTTTCAATCTCTTTAATTATTTGAGTTGTCTATCTTTACCAAAAAAATGTCTGGTATAATACATATGACTTTTTACTATAAAGCTAAATATAGGTTTATTTAATAAATTAATAAACAATTATTTTAAAAGTACCTAATTTAAAAATGGTATTAAAGACAGCATTAAACGACATTATTCAGCGCCACAATATGTTGCTTGAGCACTCTATGTTTTCTATTTATAAACGTTGTTGATTAAATGGCAAACATCATGACTGATACATCTTAATAAAGGATTGATGTACACGAAGAAGGTAAAGTTCGACTTAAAATTATATCGAATGGATTATAAATATGGGACTGTTGTTGATTGATAAATTGCATGGATCATGAAATCGTGTATTTTTGCTACCGATAGACAATTTGATGTGATGCATCATTTCTTCAAGCAAACAATGCTCTTCCCTAACACTAAACAATGAAGGGTTTTCTTCATATTTTATGTTCTGATCTTCACCCCCTTCATAGTTAATGGGATTTTTTGTGTGTAAAATGAATCGATAGTCTTTTGAATAGAATGGGGTTGAGCGGAGGGTAAAGGCTTAATGATGTCATCATAAGGTGTGACTTGAGATCTTAAAATAAATGAGTTTAGTGATGTATATACATTTAGCTGTCAAAATGAGGGAGGGGGTGAGGGAGGGCGAGAAACTTCGAGGGGAGAAAAATACTTGCTTGCTTCTATTTGTAAACCTCATTAAGTATATTTTGATCAACAAAATACTTGAATCACTTTTTTTGATTGTACTAGAAGATAACAACAAGGAAAGGGGGGGGGGGGTTGAAAGAAGGAGAACGAGAGAGCTCAACTCATCAATTATTATCAGGGATGTGTATACAAGATATGAATGACATTGCTAAGTGTTGAGGGAAGAGTCAACAACGGAATTCTTATGCATTTATTCGAAAAATATATATTTGGACAATTTCGTAATATGTTTATTTAAAAAGTTTATTACGAATTTCAATTTTTCTCTTACAAATAATACTTTTCAACTCCATTATAACAAAAACTAAATATATAACGATTTCTGGATATGTTTTTTTGACTTTTTAAATCATTTTTTTAAAAGCAAATATCTCTTTATCAACTCTTAAAAAAAACTAAAGATTTGATGATGTCTTGATTTTTTCGTTTTGTAAATAAGCCATTTTTATTTTTCCTAAAGCTCATACTACTTTTTCAACTCTGCTATAATCGAAAATAAACACTTCTTCATATGTTTTCAAAAAAGTTGAAATGTTAAAAATTCTGTTAATATTATTAAAATTATTATTCTTTGCTATTTTGGGTATTATGGAGTTGAATTATCCATATGGATACAAAAAATCATTATATTTTAACATTAGTTCATTTAGTCAATAGTCTACTCAATAATGTTGGTCAATATTGACCTAGCTGTCTTGTAATGGAGTTGAATCTGTGCTCTCCACAAAGCTTAACGAACACAAATCTACTGAGCGAATGTGCTCCTAATAAAATATTTAACATTTCAAGTTATTTTATACATGTGTTATTTGTATTAATTATTTAAAAAATATTGTTTTTCAAATTCGACTGTTGAATTGAATTATTCAAATAATATAAGTAATAAGATCTTAATAAGTAAAACGAAATATAATTTTGAATTTTTAATATCAGATATGTGCAAATAATATATTTGTATAAGTAACCATTATTTCTTAAACCCTTTGTATATTATTAAATATTCAGTATATTATTTTATATTTGAACAATAAAGCTTTCAAAATGGAACTCATATGTAAATAAAGATAATAAACATTCGACTCTATTGTCGTTAATAATAAGAATAATGTACATAATCCATTTAAAATGTCATAAAAACCAATTAAGTCATATATATTAATTGCTCAGCATATGTAAGATAAGGCCTTTAATGAGAAAATATTTGTTAATTCTTTTTAAAAGACTTAGCATACTAATTCATCATGCAGGCTTTCATTTAAAAGTCCATGTCCTTGAAAAAGTAAAAATTCATCCCCCTTCATTCATTGCCTCCAATGATATATTTTTATGTTGTAAATACACTTTTTGAATTTTCATTCCTTACAGTATTCAAATATTTGTTCAGAATATTATTATCTTTAGTTGGATATTGATCTTTGTTTGTTACAATAAATAAAAATCAATACCATATTAATATCCGTAAATATTCTATAAGTCCCTAAATAGTCATACAAGAGACTATCAACTGAAACGAACTTTTTAAGAACAATGCTCTCAATAGTCTACTTCCTCCATTTTGTCGAATTTTTTTATGTTATTGTAGATAAGTTGGTGGCAAATATATTTTTGAAAGTATATTTAAAAACTCTCAGTTAGCAAATTAAAAAGAGGAGGCTTAATTTTTTTGATTAATACATATTTCCTATTATTGTAGAAATCAATAATAAATAAAGTAGTTGTTATTGTTTTGAATGGATTTGTTTAGAGAATAAACGTCTGTAGTTTCATATTAAGAACTAAATATTTTACCAAAACTTATAAGTGAATATATTGGAACTTCAGATAACGTTCTTCATATTTTTTTGTATATTACTGTTATGTATTATAGCTTGTTTAACATTTTTATTGGTCAACAGGTGTAACTGTATTTAAATTTATTGGACGTAATTGGTGAATGCAGGAAAAAATAAATAAAGCTTTGAAATAAATTATTTAAACATAAAAGTACACTTAATTATCAAAGCATAATTAACTAGAAATTGTGTAAAACTTGGATGTGTAAATTTATCATGGTAAAACTGCGGTGTCGTGCTACTTCAGAAGATGTGATTCGTAGTCGTGTCGAGTCTTCAACATCGTTCAAACTCATGGTAATACATTGACAAGGTTAGTGCTTTAAAAAAAAAACTAAACATTGTCCTTAGTTATTGCATCTCTTTTTAAACTCACAGGCTCCTATGGAAACGATTTGTTTGTTCATTTTTTAAAACCATATATTAGGTACATGATTAGTGTTAGAAAACGTTTCGTTTTTTGTTTATACTTTTATCAATGCCTTAAAAGAGATTAAACTAAAAGAATGAATGTTTTGAGATAAAGGCCTACTTATAAAACACGATAAGACCATGACTTTATTTCTAAATCATCACATGATGAGAGCTCTTAATAGTCTTATGACTCTTCAAAATATTTAGCATATATGTATGTTGCAAAAAGCAACTTTATTTCTGTTCAGCCTACAACTGCATATAGTTTTTTATATTTTATGCAAAATCATATGCCTACAAGTTTTTTTTCTCTATGAATATACATATTTTGAAGCGAAGCAGAAGCCCCCACATGAGTTCGAATATAAATTAAAAAATTATTCACTCGAAATATTTTGTGCATATGCTTAAACTATGCCTATACATATATATATATATATATATATATATATATATACCAAACAATGGAGATTTTTATATGTTTCACTTATTTATATACAATATTTATTTATCAAATAAACATAGATTCAGATGAGTTTACAAGTCGGAAAGGTAGTTTACAATTTTAATTCTTGTTTTGTGTGTATACTAGATATTTGCTTTTGATATATTACACTTCTGATTATCTAAAAGAAAACTTTTGTTAAAGACTAAGCCTTAAAAATTGAAAATGTAGTAAAGAAAAAAATATATTTCATTGACGATCACCTTTTTTTATTGCAAAATCTATAAATAGTTTAAGAGAAGAATTACTTGATATAAATTAAACATGCATCTCATATACAACCAAACAACATTTTTGTTCTTTATAACTATCAAAAATAACTTATTCATATCTTTACGTTGAGATTCTACAAGTTCCTATAGGGCGAATAAAGGGAACTTGTTTTTGCCCTCTATTCCAAAGGATATATATATATATATATATTATATAGGTATTGAACGAAATATCCTTAGGGATTTTACCCTTATTAGACTACGGATAAAATGGTAAGAAGAAAATAAAACAAACAGTTGATTTTTGAAACGAGAAAAAAAATAACATGATAAAAGCCCTTCTGTATTTTTTTCATGTTGTTGATTATTAATATTTTATGTTCATAGAAGGAGTGGTGTTTTATTCATGTAATAACAACATTCAATGTTTATCCTTACACTTGTAGTACATGATATTGAGTCATGATACAAGGGGGGTCTTATGGAGGAAAGGAGGGGGTTCAAATTGAGTTATCCTTCGCCTTTTTAAGAGAGAGAGAGTGAGAAAGTGAGTGGAGTATCATATTTTTCTATTAAAAATAATAAAGAATGTTGATAACAAGGTTCCATATGTGTATGGTTTAACAGCATATATACCCAGTATATGTATCCTTACATGTATTTAAAGTGTTATTTTCTTTCACTTTTTATATAAATATTTTTTTTAACGTTTACATAGAAAAAAATATAAGGACCGTAAAAGGGATGGATATATGGCAAATATCTTTTAGGAGTTGGGGAAATATAATGCAAGTTTATCCATATTTTTTAGTGTATTGAGCGACCTCTCAGCTTATAAAAAGGGTCTGACACTTTTGAAGCCATAGATTTTCTTACCTTTAAAAATAAATTAAAAAACTTCTCAAATTCATCAATTTATTAATAAATATGTTAAAGTTTAAAGCATTTGTTATATAAAAGCAAAAGATAATGTTTGTTTGAAGGATAATAACTTTAGAATATAAATGAGCTATCTCTTTAAGTGAAAACATACGCATACATTGATAAACTGTACTTCATCAATGCACGATGTCTTTACGAATTGAAGAATATTTATTTTCTCTCTAAATATTATTTGAATTTAAAAAAAATTGAAGACAACACTGTAACTATTTTTCTAAATATGCAGTAACTTTACTTTTTAAAGGAGGAAAATTTAAATATAATATTAATAATGATTAAGAATGTAGATAGCAATTTCTATTTTCTAAACACTCATCATACCACTAAACTTTTAAATGTTTCCCCCAAAAAACTTATTACAAACTTATACTTTTTATATAACGTATGGCCCAAGTCGCAATAAATAAAAAGAAAAAGAAAACAAGAAAATACTTTCTTCTCTGAAATGTAGTTGAAGTATGATGATGAGAAAAAAATATTAAAAATGGAGGTTTTTTCATGCGTCTTTGAGGGGGCAGTGAAAGGGTGCCAAAAAGTAAGGCATTGGATCCAGGTCAATAGTTCAATATATACTTATATCATGTTTAAGAATATATGTGACATTATTTTTTTGAAATCACTTTTCACATATATACCAAGGTACATAAAAACGACCTTATTGGTAGTAGATATATACAGCAATTCGTAGACATTAAAAACAATTATTCAGTGATTTCATTGCTAAACAAACTATAAAATTATATATTCATACTGATATTTGGACTTCTAATAAGTTATTAGTAGTCCATGTATATCAAAGATAAAATTGGATCAAACGGAACAATAAAGTTTTAAATAATATTAAATGCATAAAATCATCTTTCTGAATGACATTATGATCTTTTATTTGTAAACTATGATCACAATAATGTTTTTTTTGTAATGGATAAACACCACTATTGAGTCCAACAGGAGTGCCAAGAGAACCCGCCTATTGATATTAAAAAATAAGTAAAATATACCTTTATATTCAATAATCCTAAAATATGATTATTGAGCGTTTCAAGAAGTTGATTGCTAAAAACAGCAGTTTACTCTTCTCGCCCACAAATGTGATTATTTAATGTCTTAACAGCTTTCATAATTTGAATCCAAACAAATGACAAAGTAATATTTGACACCCCTCTTAGTATGATGCTTTCACATAACAAAAAAAATGGTTTACAATAGATAGGACTTAAGCATTGAATATTATTTGACGACTGAGTCTACAATAAAGCAATTAATACGGTTTTTATATCAAGATGATTAAACTCATTATAATCGAATATTATTGAAATTAGATTTTATTAAGATACTTAAGCATCTGAGTTTTCACTACTAATTTCGTTTTAACCGTGTAATGAATAGTAACCATTAAAATTTGTGTTTGCAAAGAAATTGATTAACTTTTTAATTAAGTACTAAGTTTTAGTTCGATAAGAGTGTAGTATGCTCCAGTTTAAATAGCTAAACTTATGTTTATTTTAACTCCCCTCAAGTCAATTATTTGATCATTTATAAACATTTTATCATACATGGTCTGGAAAAATATAGAAATAACAAGCAGTCTTTATGGGTGCATGAAAACAGATCTGGGGATCCTAATCGAATCACTCAAAATACGGCGTGAAGGAAATTTTATTTTATAATAGATGTAAATGCATCTCCCTTGTTTTTTGCCTTCCACTCTCATGTTTCAAAAACACACACACACACACATATATATATATATATATATATATATATATATATATATATATATATATATATATATATATATATATATATATATATATATATATATATATTATATATATATATATATATATTATGAACATTAATTTGTGTATCTGTAAATAATGCTTTTGATCATTTTTTTAAATGAGATAAATGTTTTTTGCCAATTGTATCTATGAAACTATACTGTAATCAATTTACCGAGTACACATGCCCTTCGTTTTAAGGAGGGGAAACCCCATAAGATTTCACGTCAATCCAACCTTAACCTTATCATGAGTTTCCTTTTATTGTGGATATGAAACATCGCATTATATGTCAAAATTAACAAACATGTTTTAAGGTTCCTTGTATATTAGGGTTCAATCGGTAACGAAAATTCAATTATAATATTTTTTTGATGATATAGTTTTTTAATAACAAAAAAAAATATCTTGTCTCTACTATAAACCAAGCAGGAGGAATAATTTATGTAAATAGAATAAAAAGTTTATAGGGAAATCGCATGAGGAACCATCAAAACTAAAAATTACCTGTAACTGTGATGATTTTCCTTCTTTCAGCTATTTGCATTTTTATTATTGTCCAATGTATGAAACAAATATTATTTCATAAAAAATTACTAGAAAAAAGTAGATATACGAATATACATTTGTACATAAACACACATAAATATTCATGTAATGCACTGGCTTGTTTTAATTTTAATTGAATTAATCATCAGAATCGATCAAAAATAGTGGTGGGTCAACTTAATTAGATTAATTTACATACTCTATCTTAATTAATGCTGCAAGGATTATTATTATTTAAATTACTTAAAATGGGAACAGGAAATATATATACTTCTTAACAAATGATGAAAATCACATAATTATATATTAAAATATCATACCTTCATTGGAGAATAGTTTTTGAATTATTTTTTGATAAAAAGTAGTATTACATTAAGTTCAGTTTGTTTGTTCGATTCTCAAAGCCCGATTTTAAGATATTCAAAGTTCATTCTTATCACCTTTGCCAAAAAAATATAATGATATCAACGATATATAAATGTTTATACCATCATTATTGCGATTAAACATATATACCACCGGGTGTTATTTATTTAAACTATTGAAATAATTAATATAAGTATGTAAAAATGTATCAAAATATTGCTTTCCTCATCATTCACTAGATCAAAATTTAAAATGTATAATTGTTTTTCTTTCAAACAAATCCAGACTCACACTTTCACACTTCATCAACATATAGATTGTATATGAGCCAGGAATATACAAGTCTCCCCTCCATCTTATGTATTTATGTCGATATATGTTGACTTAAGAAGAAAAAAAGTTATTTCTACATATACTATATATGTGTAACTCATACTGAAAGCTTAATAAATAACTATTTTGAGTTTCTTAATTAGAAGTAGGGCTAAAAAGAGATGGATGGGACTTTTTAAGAGTTTTTTTTTCTTCACAAACACTTCTCTGGACAAACACTCGTAGACTAACAATGAGGCAATCTAGATGCTTTGTGTACAATTTTCCTTTAGTATTCCTCACATTTACGGCTATGGTCCAGGCATGAAAACAAAGATATATATATATATATATATATATATATATATATATATCCAAACACTTCCCTTCTCCTTTCTTATCCCGATCCATGACCAACAGATTAATATTTTGACGATTCGTTAGACAGGCTTAAAAGGAGCGAAATGGTAATTCCATGAAGAGAACTCAGCTTCACCTACCAAGAGAAAAAGTTATTTTTGATCATAATCGCAAATATAAGTTTTGATGAACATATTTTCATCTCAATATCTTAGAATCATAAAGGTATTCACAGAAAAGGCTTAACTTATGAATTATAATATCCTACCCAAAATAATATGAGTAGTCAACATGGTTTAAATGGTTGTGTATTTTAGGGTATGGGCTATGGTTGTAAATTCAATGCCGTCTTGGATCAAATTGCTCCATCTCAATTTGTAGTTATCTGAGAATCATACACTCAACCAAACAAAGAATCATATTAAAACTATATAATGAAAATGAAAAAAAAATGCTTATATTTATTCGTGAAAGTATAATACTAATTTATGTAATGTGAAAGTAAAAAGCAAAGTGATATAAAGTTATCACTATTTTTTTAGATGAGCTATAAAAAATATATCTTAATTGAATTTGAAAATACATATTTTCATATAACTGTATAACACTTTTTCACTGTGAATATAAAACGACTAAGAACTTTTGTATGAAATTTCATAATCACAAATGAATGAGCATCTTGTTATACAACATTTTTTAAACAATTTTTTTCATCTTTTTAGATTTCGATGGTTCCGAGGATCGTACGACCTTTGCCTGTGATGGAAGCCGCTTCTCCTTTCCTGTTCCGAGGGATCTGTGATTCAAATCACACGAGCCAATTATGGACGATTTTCTATCGCCATTTGCAATGAAGAGGGAAGAACAGACTGGTCCGTCAACTGCTTTGCTCCAAAAAGCTCATCCGTCCTCTCGGAGAGTTGTAATAATTTCAAAACGTGCCAAGTAAATGCAAGTGACTTTGACTTTGGGAGTGATCCTTGTCCTGGGACACGGAGGTATCTGGAGGCACACTACAACTGTGTACCGGCCTCAGGTAAGATCAAAAACTCAAAAGGAGTCATTATTTTTTTATATTTTTAGGTTTAAATATTCCTTGTTTTAATCTGTTTTATCTTGGAATGGTGAATTTATTGACAGTTATTATATTTATATAATACTTTAACAATAAAAATTTAACAATATTTAACATTTTCTTGGAAATAGAATTTTTACTTCATTTTTAAATTTGTAAAAGGAGGCTCAAAATATTTTTTGCCTATGGGGTTCTATTGAGTTGCATCTGTGAGGGTATGAAAAAAGATTATAGCATTAAATTTACTCATATGAAACTAGATCTATTCAATGAGATTGATCAATATTGATTTGGAAGGAAGAACCTGTGCCTCCAGCATTGATGGTTAAACACGCTTACGCACTTAGCTAATACACTGTCTATTCAAATTAATATTTTGTTAAAAATTTATATGGAATATTACTTTGAATATATTTGAACTGAGTAACTATATCATATCTTAGAATATTGTTTGCAACTTTTTTGGTTGTCATTTTAGTTCAGTGTTTGCAAATATTAATTTGAAGTTTGAGTTTTTTAAGGTTCTTCATATCAAAATCATTATGGATTTGTATTTAGTATATGAATGAACGGTTTCCGTACTTCTTCATACATAATCAAAATTTGCTTTGGTTGACTTTGTCAATTGTCCATGAATGTTGAGAAGTATAGTCCCTCTTTTGAAATTTTTAATCTTTAAAATACAATAATTTAGAAAAATAATTAATGCTTGATTGATTATTATTAATATCACGCGGGGTTCGATTTTGTAAACGAACATGTGTTTGATTTTCACAATTGGTTGCCTTTCATGATATGTTTTTACAAAATACAAAATTATATTTTGTATCCAAGAGTACGAATTGAAGTCGAGTCTTGAGTCCAGGGCGGAATCGAATTTACGATCTTAGCCCATTCCCTAGAACACACAACCACTTTAACCATGTTGTTTACCCATTCTACCTCGGGAAGCCAAACAGGTAACCAATGTTACAATTCCTAAGAATTGCTGGTATCTGCTTTAACTCTGGAGGATGTTGGTTAAAGCATTTTTGAGCGATCATTCTCTTAAGACAAAAGAAATCACACTCTGCCAACACGTGATAAGACGTCTCATCACTCTGCTGGCAAAAACGACACTCTCGGGTGAGAAATTTGTTCGACAATGACTGGTGATATCTAAGAAAGTTATGACCAGTTATTATCTGTATTTGAATACATAGAGATTCACGACTAAGATTAATCAATCGTCTCGATGCATTAGGGTCCGGCTTCGGAAGCCACAGTTTACTTTGTCTACAGGAGCTATCCTGTGTCCATCGGGAGGCCCATTCTCTATAGAGACCCCTCCTTGTCAGGTCTGACATAAAAGAATCTGGAATAGGAATGTCCTTTAATAGATTTGATCTTGATCCAGCTTTTGCAAGTCGGTCAGCTTTCTCATTTCCTGGCCAACCTACGTGGGCTTTAATCCAATGAAGGTTGACATGGTTTACACGTCCAAGTGCATTCAAAACATTGATGCAATTGTTCACTGTACGAGACTTTACAACAACCGAGCCCAAAGATACAAGAGCTGCTTGGTTGTCGACATAAAAATCAATTTTTTGGTTTGAGATTTTCTTTTTTAATAATAAGAGGGCTGCCTTTAAGATAGCCCAAACTTCAGCCTGAAACACAGTGGATTCGTCATTGAGTTTCCCAGCTGAATTTATTAAAAAAATAAAGGATTGTACAAATGATAGCCCCATCCGATTTTGTTAGCAATTTTGCTACCATCGGTGTAGCATTGAATACCATTACTGGCGTTCAATACCTCACCTACAGAGAAGCTATCATAATTAATGGAAAATGTTTTCTTCCAACTCATTTTTAGACTCGTAGAAAAGTCTCTGTTAATACAAGATGAAATTCCTAACTTTTTATTTTCACGCCACTCTTCAAGAATATGACCAGGTTTAGACCCAATGCTCTCCCATCCATGTGGCGTGATGTTCAAATTAAAAAGTGCCTTTCTGGCCCTCATTTTGATATATAAATCTAGAGGAGGCAAATCGAAGATTACCTCAAGTCCTTTCGTAGGTGTACTACGATAGATAAAGGTTGTTCTTATCATACCAAGCCGTTGGATACGTTCCAGTTTCTTCAGGTAATTTTGGGTTCGACGAGACCAGACAATCGATCCATAAGAGATCTTAGGACGAATTATGCTGGTATATACCCATCTCATTGCCCTTGGAGTCGGACCCCAGGTTTTCCCGACGGCGTTGTTGCAAGCCATCAGTAGTTTTTTGGATTGGTTGAGCTTGGATGTGATGTGGAGACCGAAGTTTAATCCCGAATCCAGAGTCACACCTAAGTATTTAACAGAATTAGATAAGCATATGTTAATACCATTCATATTCAAGTTCCTTATTTTAGGGGCTTTCTTCTTCCTGTGGAAGAGAATAGCCACTGTTTTATGAGGAGCGAACTCAAGGCCACAGCCATTACCCCACTCAAGAGCCTTGTTAATGGCTTCTTGAAGGATACAGACCATAGAGCTCGGATCCGGACCTGAAATTAAAAGAGCAGCATCGTCAGCAAAGCCAATGGCCTTCACTGGGCCCGAATCAAATAACCCCAAAAGCTTGTCAAATACAAGATTCCAGGCAATCGGACTGAGTACACCACCCTGAGGTGTCCCTCTGGTGAGAACTCGGTTCTTTCTAATGCCCTTGAGTTCGACTGTGATGGAGCGACTTCTTAGGTAGGATTCATACCACTTGATAATACTTTCTGAGACTTTCCTAGCCCTGAGGCCTTCGACCACAGACGTAATGTCTATATTATCGAATGCACCAGAGATGTCCAGAAAAATCCCGAGACTATACTGACCCCTGTTGATAGATCGTTCAATGAGGTCAACCATAGAGGAGAGAGCAGAGTCGCAGCTCCTTCCTCTTCTGAAAGCATGTTGATTAGGGTTCAGAGGAATCCTAGTTAGATAATCTTCTTCAATTTTATTTAAAACAACTCTTTCGAGCGTTTTCAAAATAAAAGAAGTGAGAGTAATAGGACGAAAAGACTTTACCTTGGAGTAGTCATCCTTACCTGGCTTTGGAATAAAGATGACCTTAGACTTCCTTAGTTGTCTTGGAACATATGAGAGTCGAATTGAGGCCCAAAATAGTCGGGCCAGCCATTCCATACTCTTAGTGTCTAGGTTCTGCAAGATGATGGGCTTAATTCCATCTATCCCCGGTGTTTTATGAGATCCGAAGGATTCCACAGCCCACTTGATTTTGAGAGTCTTCATCCATGAGGCGTAGAAACTTGCCTCGAAAGATGACTTACTAATTTTGGTCTTTGAGTGTTCCGTTTCAGGAACCTCAGAACAACCAGGAAAAGAAGTAGTCAAAAGAAGGTCCAGTGCTTCTTCTGGAGACCCCGATCCCAGTAGCCCAACGGAGCATGTTTTGGAGCCCTGTATAACTTTGAAGAGCCTAGAAAGTTGTCTCCCGTCTTTTGCAGACTCAGTGAACCTCTTCCAGCTCTCCCGCTTAGCTGACCTTACCAGCCCCCTGAACTCACGTCGTAAGCTCAGATATTTGTTCCAGTTAGCTTCACTTTTATCTGATTTGTAAACTTTGTAGAGTCTCCTTAGGTTACTTCTGCAGAGCGCCACCTCCCGCGACCAAAAGTCAGGTTTTTCACTTCCCGACCTAACCCAAGCGGAAGGGCACGCTGTGTCCACAGCCCTTTGGACACCCCCTACAAATTTACAAAACGCCATGTCCAACCATCGGGGCGTGATAGTGCCCGGAAGTGACATGTCTATTTTCATGGAATGCCTAAAAAGATTCCAATCTGTTTACGGAGATTTCTTATCTTGACACGTTTATTAGGTGCTGGGATAGGAACCTCAAACTCAATGAGAGCATGATCCTTATCACTGACCCTCCAGTTAGTAACTCGGATTTGGTAACTAAGAGTAATGTCTATATGTGTTTCTGCGCCCCTCCCTATAAAGGTTGGCTTCAGTCCACAGTTTTCAACAACAAGGCCATTGCCTAAAATAAATTCTTCAATTACTTCCCCCCTCCTATTGGTATCCAACCCCCAAGAGAGGAGTGAGCATTTGAGTCCATGCCAATAATCAGTGAGTAGTTTTTATCCTGGCTGAATTTCATAAGTCTTACCAATGAGCTTGGTAAATCATTATTAATATCCAGGTAAACAGAACAAATAATAGTTTTGGAATCTCCATTTGTCATGATAGCAGAAGCTACATCACGACAGCTAAAGTCATTCATAAACCATAAGTTTAAGTTTTTGGACGCCACAATCGAAGCTCTGGGTGAGCTACCACCGTGTAGTACCTGATGGCCTGCTAGGCCTACAACTTTGCCTCTATAAGTATGAGGTTCCTGCATAAGAAAACAGAAACTGGACAAACCACTGAGCTCTTTGCTTATAGCTGCAATAGACGCTTTACATTTATGAGCATTCAATTGGAAAAATCGAGTAGACATAATGATAATAATATTATTTGAATTTATTTCATATAATAGGGAAAAGCTTGAATAGTTATATTCAGCATTAAAAACCCTAGCCTAAGTTGTCTTTTGAAAGACAGACTTAATAGAAGTCGAAGACTTCTTAATCGAAGAGCCAGTGCTGTCCCTGTTCCCACAGACCGCAGGTTCGATCCCCACGGAGGCACCTCTGGTTGAAGAATCAGGAGAAACTCCGATTCTCAAGCATTGTCGCACGCCATGAAAAGATTCCCCTACAGTCTTGGACAAGTTAGCTAACTTCATCCTCTCTCGCTGGGCCCTCTTTCCTTTTGTCTTCTTTTAATAAGAATTAATTATCAAGCATCTTGAATATATAATAAATGCAGCTTATTAATATTTATTTTCATATCCTATATAAATATCTATATCAACGATGCATTTTGTGGATCTGCTCAAAAATATTTGCATTGGATTTGATGGATTTATCACTCACATTTGCAAAAATTGAATATTTAATGAACGCTTCTATATGGACCACTATTAAAATTATATATATATATAAATGATTTTTTCTAAATCCTAGGCATATTTTTCATTATTCTTTATATACAGTGTGTTCCATCAGATAGGAATTTTTTAAATTGCGAATTAGAAGTATTTAAAATAATTCAAATCGTATTATTGATACGCCATTTTGTTCATAAAGAGGGGATTTTTATCAATATATAAAAATCTCCATTGATTGTCAACCTGAAAAATGTTTCTGAACTTGAGAAGAAACGGATCATCCTGCAGTTTGGCAAAACACCTTCACCTTCCACAGTACGCCGAGAATTTTTACTTCACTTCAAGATCAGTGGGAGGGCTGCCAAATCTTACCAGCTGATCCATTTCATAAGAGTTCTTGATCATTTCAATAAGACTGGTTCCATCCACAAGAAAAAACAAATGAAAACAAAATAAAAGGACAGAAGCAGTGGTTCAGGAGGTAAATAGTTTCTTTGAAGAAAACCCCAGTTGCTCACTCAGAAAAGCTTCTCATCAAATTTCACTCCCCAAAACAACGTTGTGGAGGATCGTAAGACATGATCTTCGATTCCGTTTTTATCATTACACTTCAGTTCAACCATTAACTGATAACCACAAAGCGCAGAGAAAGCAGTTTTGTCAGTGGATTCTGCAGCAACCATCCAACATTGTCGATAGAATCATTTGGACTGACGAGAAGTTCTTTTGCCTCCATCAAAAACCACATCAAAAAACGACGGAGTGTGGACAAATGAAAATCCTCGAAATATCTGCGAAACAAATGATAGGAATGATGTTAAGGTAATGATCTTCTTTGCCATTATTAATGGAATGGTTCCAATCGTTCATGCATTCCTTGAAGATGATGGCCATTTGTCGTCGGTTAATGGTGTTTCATATCTCAGATTGCTCCAGGACATAATTTGGCCCAGGCTGCGCCATTCTGCAACTCGTTTTCACTTTGGTGGATGCAAGACGGCGCTCCACCACATTGCACAAATGCAGCTTTAAATTTATAAATGAAAAGTTTCGAGGCCGAGTCATCAGCAGAAGGACGGAAAATCCCTGGCCAGCTCACAGTCCAGATCTCAACCCTTTGGACTTCCACTTCTGGGCTGCAGCACAAACTCGAGTTTATAAGGAAAAACCAGATTCCATTGAGTCTCTCATACAATGTGTCCAAACCTTCGCTAAAGGATATAGCCAGGAGACGATCAAAAACGTTTGCAAGAATGTCCTGAAGCGTGCGTCGTTCTGTCTTCAGGCTGGAGGGGGTCATTTCCAGCAGCTTTTGTAAGGTTTCAGATATGCCTCTTATGATTTAGGACAATAAATTTTTAATAATCATAAAAATCCATTCTTTTTCTTTAAAATGATGTATCTAAGAGGGAATTCGACGAATTTTAAGTACTTCTAATTCGCAATTTAAAAATTCCATTTCTGATGGAACACACTGTATATATATATATATTATATTTATTTATCATGAGTGGTATTTTTCATTATTCATTTTTGTACAGTTCACTCAGTTAAACTTTTTGAAATTGACTATCAAAATGTATTTACTTTACTTACAAAAAGCAACATTTACAATAATAAACTTAAGAAGCTTAGAATAAATTTTTGCTAAATTTAGTCAAAAAGGATAGAACAACTACTTTTTCAATTAATCATTTTATATTGTGGATATTTCTTAAGACTAAACAATTATTTTTCTTACTTGATTATTACTTTAAATATACCTATAAACAAAAAAATCTAAAAGCTATAAGTATTTTATCCGCCATTCAAAGCATTGGCATGGTTTTCCTTCGTGCATAAAATTTTGGTTCATGTGTATATAGCTTAAGGTTTTAAGAGGTATGTCTTACTACAAGGTGTTAGTTTTTTTAAGGGTACAAAAACAGAGGATATGTGATTATTTTATTTGGCTATATGTATAGGTATACCTTAATGAATTGAATCGGTTTTTTTTTTTTTGTACACGCGTACAACAAGTTTATTCATTTAAAAAAAACACTCAACAAATCATTCAACAATAAATATATCAAAAAATAAAAAACCCAAAACAGATTCCACTGACCTGAGGTCAACGTTTGTTGTAAGGAAATATCAGCAGATAATCCCTCCAAAAATGTCCTTGACAAATAATTGAAAATTTTCTGGGAGGGGTGTTCGTGTACTTCGGAATTTGTATAAGATATTTTGTATCTTTGCTACAATAAATTAACTTTTTCTTGGAAAGGTCCCACATAAATATAACTAAAATCTTTTACCCTTAAAACAATTCCAAACTTAAAAAACAATTCCTCAATTAGAACAATCCAAATGCTCTTTAATTCTGGGCACTCTATTAGAAAATGTCTCGAAGTTTCCATTGAACCTTTGCAAAAAAAACACACTCTCTCTACCTCAGTCCCCCCAAAAATGCTTCCCAACGAAAGAGTATTTGTTATAACGCGATATTTAAACCAAAATAATGTAAAATCAAAGTATTTATTTTTTAGGCACTTCAGAGCATCTTTCCATGAATATTTAAGACCTAATCTATCTATTTTCCTTTCAATTTGTTTGTGTACAAAGACCTATCATTTTCTTTTACCAACAGTTCTCGTATGTTGGAATTTTTTATATTTTTTAAATAATTAAAAAACAGTCCCTTGGGCCTACTAACCTCTTTTAAAATCAATTTCTCGCACGACCTTTTCCCTTTCAAGGACTTCATTAGGAACGAAGTCATTGTTATCATTAAAGATTTCACCCAGAAATTCAATTTTCCTTTTAATCGAATCGGTTTTCTTGATATAAGCTCCACCTGGGCACAAGTATTCTATTGTATTAGGTTTTCTTTCAAGAAAACCCCCTACATGTAATGGATTGTTGGTGTTAGAGTAGTGTATGAATTTTTTAGTGTGGATGTTCAATTTTGAATGTTGTTTCTTTAAATTTATGTTACTTACTTATACATCCTACAGTAGTGATAATACTATTTGGTTATTATCAAATTTTAAAAACAAATTTAACACTTAATAACCTTAAGCTCCTTCAGAACCAAAAAGGATATTCGATTTTAGTGATAATATTGTTCAATGTAATATTTTGTATGCATATAAAACTGTCTTTGTTTCAGTAACTATGTATGTATATGATATTAAAATCAACTTCAGTACATAGAAACTTTCTCACATCCGCAGTGTTGTCTGCTTCTATTATCCTTTTTCCTCGATCTCATCTTTTATATTATATATATTTATATATGTAATGGAAGCTCATCCTTATTATAATAGAAACATATGTGTTCATTTGCATGTGAAGCTCTTGTGCAATATGATGAAGAAAATGAATAAATAAAATTGGCTTTTTTATGTCCGAAAGTGTAAGTTTAATATGTAATTTCTAAAAGAAGAATACTAAAGCTGCATTTTCTATTTTATTAATTTATCTATTGTTTATTTATAATAAGAATAATAAATAATAAGTTCAATATTTTAAAACCACCATCAAATGTGAATAAACCCTAAATATATAGATAGTACTTATGGGCAAAAAACTTTGATACTTCTGCAGTTGATATATATATATATAAATGTATACTTATATATATGTTTATATATATACAGGGGCGGAGTGGCAACCGGAGTACTGGGACTATTCCGGTGGGCTGCTGGCCTCAAGAAACATAAGCGGCCGTTGACAGCCTCCTAATGGCATATGGGGGCCTGTATAAGGCCGGCAAGGGCATAATTGTCCCGGAGGATAAATTCTTCTCACTCCGTTCCTGTATATATATATATAAACATATGAGGAGATCAAACAATGAAGAGCCTTTCCAAAACTTAATTATACATCAAGATGTACAAGATAAATGCTTATTTTCATGGGATACCTCTATATGACCCAAATATTTACTACTGGTAAAACTATTTTTGATGACTATTGCAAACATCTTATGTGCTGATCCTTTTGTTATGAAAAACAACACTTCTCTATTTTTATTATTATTTAAGCATTTTATATTTCCATATCCATATTGTGTAAATAAAAAAAAATCCAGCTTTCTTCTTTTAATAAGTAAGTACAAATCTTTTTAAGAGAAAACAATGAAATAAAGTATTAATAAGAATTTAGTTGTTTAAAAAACTGATTACTCAATTCAGAGAGATAAACAAAGCCGAGTAATAAATATTTAGTGGACAAATAGTTATTTGATCATATTTTTATTATATTTCACATAATATATGTTCAGTGTCTTTAATCACTACTACATATTGAAACACGGTATTTAACATCACCCACGTATATTTATGCAAAATAAAAATTAAACAAAGACACAATTTAGCTGATAAAGTATATAATTTAGAACACTCAACCGTCGACAATGAAATAGTGATTCCCTTCGAATACAAATAAAATATAACTATATTCCGTAGAACGAACCATGAAAAAAAAATTAAAAAAAATAGATATGTGAATGCAGAAGTTAAGTCCATTTTGCAGTTGATAAGATTTAATTATCTCAAGAAGTTTTTTTGTGGTATTTATATCAATAATATATTTACAAAAATGTCGTTGGCAGGAACTCACAAAAACTTTTATACTTTTTGGCACTTGAAGTATTGACCTTGAGATGATGAATAGAAAAAAAGATCATACATATTTTATTCCCTTTTTAATTCAATAAGAAAGTGATAGTTAAAGGATTAATTAAAATTGGTTAAAACATGATAGAAGTATAATTTGACATGCCCTTTCAAATATGTTAATTTAATGTTGACTGATATTAAATGCTTTACTTGGACAGTCATGTTTCCCTAGAAACGATTTATAGAACCTTTTTCACATCATGTTTAAGATATAGAAAAGTATTTGATATTTCAATTATTAAAAAAATGAGGATGTTAATATTTGCTTATCAAAGTGAGTTTGCTTACAAAAACCAGTAACTTTGTTTACATTTATGTTTCCGAATTCCTTATACATGTTGCCAATGACATAATAACAACATCTGAGTCATTGCCTAAATCAACCGTTGTTGACATATATTTATGAATCGGAAAACAAAAGCATTGTTCCCGCAAACTGGCCAAAAATATGATTTTCTCATTTAATATCACAGTTTTCTTTATTATTTCGTCCGATAGTCACAGTGATGATCCATTTATCGGTAAATATGAGCCAACCAAATAAACATTCATTATTTATCTGAGTATACTAAATTCAATTTATGTTATTAAGTGAAATAGAAGGAATCCATTCAAAGATTCGTCAATAATGAAGATGAAAAAATTAATAATTTTAAGGATGGATTTTTTCCGCTCTGAATTTAACTTTACTCCTCAACAGCTGCAAGGGAGGTGATGCACGTTAGCATAATGCCAACTGTCTTTTTTTATCATTCCCATTCCTTCAACCAATCACGCTTAAATAAAACACCACTTTTTCTTATCCTCATTTATAAATATGCCAATGGATGTTTCAATGCATATGTTCACATTGTATTATTGTCTTTAGATCCACAACAGGCAATATTTTTATCTTAACGACAAAGTAGGCCAAAGAAAAAGGAAAACCGAATCAAAAATACATTTACAAGCTTCCTACATTATGCTCCTACTTCATATTGTTATTACATTTAATATAATTTGTTGTCCGAGAAGAACACAATAACAACGACAACAACATGTCTTCCCCTCAACAAATAAACAAAAGAATACAAGAAATAACAAAAGAAAAGGCTGAAATGTTAGGAATTATTAATAACGTAGTATAGAGAAAGATATATTATATATATAAGTTTTTTTCATGTATTTCTTGTTCCATAGAAGGAATTAGTTGTGGTAATATGAATGAAAAGTTTTCTGCTTTGATTGAATATTTGTATTAACAGCTTTAGGAACTATGTGTATAATTATATATAAAAAATAAAATAAAATCATATTTTATCTGGAAATACTGCAATTAAAAATTTGCTAGTTAATCGAAATAATTTCATGCCATATTTGATGGAATTGCATTAAAAAATGCAATGCATTCATTTTTATTAATTAAGTAGATATTTACAAAGCCGATTCATATTCTACTGAGGCTACCGAATATTTTTGACCACATTTGTAATACCTTCTTATACCTATAAGTATATAGAAATATAGGTTTATAGAAAGTTCAAGGAATTATATTTCTATAAATTATGTGAAATATATATTCATACTTTATATAATGCAATATATAATTGAATTTATGAATAAGAGTTTGACAAAATTGCATGCCTTACTTAAGTTTCCATCTCACTGAACTCACCAGAGGGATTTGGAAAATTAAAAGGTTTTCCTATAAGAATATTTTATTTAATATTTTAAATATAATTTTCAGATAAACGTTTATCTGTCAATAAAGTAATTCCATTTATTATACTTCTTTGTAACAATTCTTTATTGTATATAAAGATACATGTTTTTTATATTAGTAGCCATGAAGGCTATAGTAGCTCTGTAATAAATCATACAACAACCTTTGAATAAAATAGTATTCAGAAAAATGCTTATAGAAGTTGTGTTTTATTATATATGACCATGTTCAAGTGAGATCCTTCCGACTTTACTATAAAGATCATAAAATCTTTTAGGATCCGTAATTGAGTTCTACATAGAGTTCAAATTTGGGTGGTTAAAATGTGTCGAAGTTTAAAAAATATTTTATCTATTTACTCCTTTGTATAATTTTGATTGTGTTTTAAATAAAATATAGTGATCACTTTAATAATAATAATATCCACACCAATGGTCGTGAGTCTACGAAAAACATTACTTTTATAATTTATATTTACTCATTTCAGCCTTTAATTTATATACTGCTTGAAAATGTTCTTATATGTGTATTATCACATTAAGGCGACTTATCACATTCGGTCTTATTTTTCAAGACATGGATAGCCTTCTGGGCCATAGCTTCTTCCTTTATATATATTTGATAACATGTTAATGCATTTATCCAACATACTGCTTTTGTCGACATAATATAAAGTCTGCACTATTTTTATGTGTTTTTTTCGTAAATTATAGAACACTATTAATTGATTCTTATCTCTTAATAACTAAAGAATAATACTCCAATGACAATGCAAGAAGTCATATAAATTATTTGTGAGAATTGGATAAAGATGATCTTCATCCCTGATAAGATGTCTTATCCCTTTTTGTGACCGGGATAATCTAGTTACTAATGCCCCTTTCTTTTCTTCTCCTATTATTTTAGTAATATATATTGAGCTCTATAAGAAAATCCCGGGGTATTTAAGGATTCCAAGAGATAACGAAAAATAAAACGCGTGGCCTCCAAATGATATTATGTTCAGCAAATTTGTAGTTATAAATATCTCTGTTTGGCTTTCTTTAATTAAAAAATCCTAAAATATGTTTATAATACTTTGTTAAATAGAGGTAGTTTAGAGTTTTCAATATATTTATATAAATATGCATCAAGAAATTCAAAAGTTGGATGAACATAGTTTGTGTAAAGTAATATAAATGGTGTGTGTTTGTTGTTACCCGTGTGGATATACTTCTTTCTTATATAATTTATAAAAAGGAAGAAATTACGTTTACATAACAAAATCATCAATTTATCTCTTTTTATTTTCATTAAAATTTTAAATATCCGTTAGAAAGGAAAATAAAATACTAGGTTTAATTGAATGAATATAATGAAAACAATTAGGCAAAAAAATATTTCAATAATCTGTTTTTTACAATTTTATCAGTCTTATTGTTTTTTTTTTTTCCTGTTTTTCTAAAAATTAAGTTATACTTTTTAAAATCCGCAATTAATATATTAACTTTTTGAAAGTATATTTGTTCGTTATAAGAATTTTATAAATTTTAAAAATATACTCCTGTAGCAACGTCCTCAATATATATCACTAACTTTTTTTAAATTGTTTTTTAATACCATTCCATTTATTAAATAGATAGCAAGCAAAACTCTCCATATACCTATTTATAAAAAGTAACTCTTTTACATAACCTGTTTGCTAACATGCTATTGTGATTTTTATCTTATTCATTTATAGATCAAGATGTTCCGCCATGGCTGACCTCGGGTCAGGAAAAAAGCTCTCAAAATAGTCAGAAAGCGAGTCGCAGAGTGCCTATCACTGCCGCTCCAACCACAACTTCCTCTACGACCCCAACAACCACCTCCACCACTACGTCATCAACGACATCCCGTCTACTTCAGCACCTCCTCTCAAGTCTAAGTCCTCATCCATACTTCCAGACTCCTCCACATTCCGATCAGTCTCAGCAGCGCCCATTTTCTACGTGGAATCCTCATCCACCTCAGGCGTCGGCACAGAGTCCAATTGCCACAAGCGTCTCTATCGTGGCCTACGGTGGCCAGAGACCCCTAGTGGTACCGAGTCCTCTCTACTCTGCCCCAACGACCCCTTAAGCATGGCCCGTTGGGCCTGTGAGTCCGGTACATGGGTTGGAGACTCGCCAGACCTCTCCGAATGCGAGTCCCCCTGGCTGAGGAAGCTGGTCCGGCGGGCGGATGGAGCTGTCTCAGTTGGAGAACTTCTTGGACGGATTCGCTCGTCTGCTCTCTATGGAGGGGATATCCTTGGTTCTCTTAAGATCCTAAAAGGGTTGATTGGGAAGCGTATGGGGAGTTGGCGACATAAGGACTTGATTTCCGCACTCAGTACTCTATTGGATAGTCGGGCATTCCCTGCTTGGAAGGATTTAAATGAGTCCCTTAGGGAGAGGACACTTTGGGAGTTAATGGATGTAACTGAGGATCTTGCTGGGGATTTCGGGTTAAGGATTTGAGCCTGAGAAGTAAAAATATTGGTGAGTGGACACTTTTTTCTCTTTTTTGCATATATGTTTTTATCCGTACATATATGAATAAGCATTATCACATTTTTCAATACTTCATTAAATCTAGGATACTTTTTAAATGACGTTGATCAATATTAACTTACCCTCTCGGAAGGAGTTCAACCCCTGTCCTCAACATTGGCAGTAAAATACGCTTACGCACTAAGCTAACCAACAAACTTTTTTGCTATATTGTTCGCTACACGTACAATGTTAATTCTCTTTAAATAGTCGCTTCCTACAATAATGTTGCTTAAATATAATTTGGAATCCATGTCTTCGATTTATAAAATGAAACACTATGAATCGCTTTTTTTGTTAATTTGTTCTGTATGTGTTAAGTATTTTCATTAAACATTTGTATATTTTTCTTAAAGAATTTGAGAATTGATGCATCCAACCCGAGTACTTTGAAATTATTTGTATAATTTTGATAGGCCATTACAGGGATAATCGATGTGCTCCAAAAAGGATTTTTGTCCCACGCTTTCGAAACCAATAGCTATTGAGAGACTGCCATAAATCTTGAACTTTATGACACCCAATCCTCCCACATTTATGGGATTATTAGTTCTATTAAAATATATGTTTTCTTTTTATCCAGTTCGAAAGAAAACAAATCGATCCATTATAGCTTGGTTTAAAAGGGGTGAATCGAAGTAGATGTATGACACATGGGACGGCATGGGTGTTCCATGCTTGAATTCGATTCTATACAATTAAATTTAGATTTTTGAAGAAATGACTTTTAAGTTTTAATTTGCTAAATATGATATCACAGTTCATTATTGAGCTCCTTGATTCAATCCATGACCCGAATATATTTAAATAATCCGAGAGTTTTAGCAATGGTCAGCTTTTTTCTATCATTCTTTTATAAGGGATTATCAGTTCTGTCTTTCGATGTTCATCTTTAACCCCTAATAATGTGAAAATTTGTCTAAACTGTTAAAGTCTTTTTAATTGAAATGGGCTGCCGGAATATACCATTGTGATCAAAATTTAAATTATGATAATTTAAAAAAAGTTACTGAACCTTTAAACATATTCCAAAAAGCATTTTCTCAAAAAGTTTAACAATTATCTGACTTTTTCAAGCCGTGAGATTGTTGACAACAATAAAGGAAAATACTGAGAGTCCATAATTTTAATGAAATTGATACCATTAAGATCACTCTTATGTTTTAATAGTTGTATTATAGTCGAACATACCTTACTTATTTCTTCATAATGGGTCCATTTATTTCACATTAAATATTCATTTAAGTTTTAAAATTTAACACATCTATATTTTAAGAAAAAAATCATATTTTGCATAAGTCTGTATATTTATATATAACACTTCTCGGTTCATTGTATGAACTATAATGCTAATTATAACTTCCATAGCAATTCATTTAATTAATGTTTACGTGGAAGGCGAAACCAAACTAACAAGAAAAAATATTTTACAACTTAAACTGAACTATTTATATAAAAATATATGTAATTTACTGCAATCATTACCTTAGTCATTTCTTCAACTAAAAAGAACATTTAAACAATAATAATATAATCAAATCATTAATAAATTCAGGGAGAATAACCCCGTAATTGCTTTGATTATCTAGTCAGTGAAGGAAATTCAATTACTTTTTACAAATCATGGCGAGGGGCCTTATCAATCTCATTAGAGAGAGTAGATAAAATGATTTTATTTCTTTATGTTCATAGTTGTGGTCTCATATTTTTCTTATATGAATCAAATGAAGATGATAACTAACTCAGATAGTATTAGAATATAACTTTGGCTAAATAGTGACAATATATAAATACTAATATAAAAATAAGATGACATCAAATAATATAAAAGTGTTTTCGTTCTTCAAAAGTGATGATAGTTTTTTAAAGAAGCATAGAAACCATCGACTTTATGATGAATTTAGTAATCTATGTTAATGAGCATTAAATCCTTTATATTTATAGACTTCAAAATTGCATGGAATATATTTTTATATCTACACTTTAGAGATTTTATAATTGTCATTTGTTTAATGATTTTTTTCGATTTCTTTTTTTTATGACTTAAGTTTAGTGATCTAATTGTTAGTTATCATGTTGAATATTTGTATATAAATTAAATATACAGTTACACGAACTGAACAAAATCTTATTAAATATTTAAGAAGACCTGTAAGTCACTATTTCCGCCTAAAGAATCATATTATTTTTTGTACATAACTTCCCCTTCCGCTCTTGTAGCATTTTAAGGCTGGCCAATTGATAATCAAAACAGAAAATTTACGAGAATATAAGATATCTAATTGATTGATAATAATCTAAAAAAGGATATTCTCATTCCCACAATGCCTTACGAAGGAATACCTCCAAAAAGCTACAGATGTTAAATTTGACTTATAAAATCGTCCATGTGTCATATTTTCATTAAAAAATCATCATTAGCTCCATCTAGTGAAGGTTTTACATAATACACATATCTTTTGGACTAAAAGAAGACTTCCAATAACATATTGTTTTTCATGTTATTATTGGAACAAAGGGTAATATATCTTAATAAATTTATGAGGAGCATGCCATTCTTAGATACTTTAGAGCACCTAATTCGATTTATTCACATTTTGGAGCATGTTGAGCATTATTATATTTTTATCAAGAGTATGTGAAGACCCTTAAGTTTACTCCCTCTATATTATAAGATAATTTACACAATAAAATTTATGTTCCCTAGATAAATATGAAATATGAGGTCTTGGAAACTAAGTGTGTTAGAGAAAGAGAGAGAGGCTTCTATCTGTTGGGATAATAACTTGTTTAACGTTATGATATAATTATCACGTTTGTTGGTCATATGAGCCTTATTGTAGCATGACATATTAATAAATTCATCTTCATATTAGACCGCGAAGACAAGTTCTTTCATCTTCACAACATATACTACATATTCATATACATGTATATTTGAGATTGCTGAACAAATAGTGAATAGGGCATACTTGCATCGTGTATGCATCTATTTTTTTGACATCAAAGATAAAAAATATCAAAGATCGATCTGATGATACGAATACTCAACTAGGATAGCCTAAGTTATCTCATTAAATAATTAATTTTGTTCTCGTCTTTATTATAATAAACATTGACCATACAGATACGGCAACAGTTACCTTTGTTAACAATGAAGTCACGTTAAATAAATATATACACGATGTGAGTAAACCCAGTTGTGAGGTTGTTTTACTTGCTTCTTTTTTTTTGCTTAAATCGATAGACAAATAAGTTAATGAATATTAAAAAAAAGTCAAATTGTCAAATATTTGCAAATTACGGCATGATTAAAAAATGTAATCTTTCTATAAAATATCAAACTATGAATGATAATTTTTTTACTGGTTTTTCGACTTATATCTTAACTTATTAATTTTGGAAATATATTTTTACGGTGATTTTCAAATAAATGCAAAGGAAGTTCCTTATGGGCATTTAAAATGATACACCACGCTAGTTTTCATAAATTTTTATTTGTAAAAATACCTGACAAGAAAAAATTAATTAAAATTAATAAATCATTTTATTTGAAATATATTTAAGAAATTCCATTAAAAGTTCATATAATATATCATATGCAATTAAAAGCTTAATATACAATAAATAGTAATGACCAAAATAAATAAAAGGATAATATAGATGTCAATTATACTAATATTATTTTAGATTTGGGCGTTATGCACTAATTACTCTTTTATCCATATTTTAGTTATTATTTCAATATAAAATCTTAACAATATTTCATACTCTTCTATTAAAATGATTGGCTTCCTAACTTTTTGCCTAGGGACAATGCTACTAACATGCACAACAAATCTTCCATATAAATCAATAAAGTAAAATGATTCTTCCTATTCATAGCCCAAATATCGATTTGGGAAGGCAGAAAAAACTTTTTCACTGTATCAATGTCTATACACACAACTATTTGAAAGCCCATAGATATAAACGTGTATATGTATAGATGGGGGGATCAAAACTTTTCATATTTATGAAAATATATAAACTTTTCCCTCCATTCTTTCATACAAAAGGATACTTTGTATAAATGATAAACGTCAATTAACTTTTTATTTAGACAAATATTATTTTATAAGTAAAACAATTAATAGGCAATAAGAATTTCGATGATATATACTCTAAGCAGATTTATTGAAAACTGGGATAATAATATAGCAACAAAAAAACTCATATTTTGTGGTCAAAATATCCTTGATGTCACCATTTAATTTTCATGTTATATTTTGGTCAGTGAAACCCTGTTCACTGGTATAGGAAATATACAAATATATTTATTATATTATTCATATATACATAAATGTATATTTTCAATTTTTGAAGCTTATGTCTCATGTATCATCTCCTTTTGCAACATTCAAACAATAAGCAGAGTTGAACCGTGACCAGAAAAATGCCATATCTAAAGAAATGTAAATTGTTTGCTTAAAATCGCGACTTATATTTCACTTTTACTCATATAAAAAATACTTCTGAAAAATTTATATATCTAGTTAGTTAAAAAAATCTTGAATGTTGTCTTTTTGTATATTAATAAAATGTCAAGACCTCATATGGTTTTTCTAATTAATTATTTGTGTAGCATAAATATCTAAATATGTAAAAAAGTATATTTTTTATTATTGATATATAAAAATTAATTAAAAAGCTCATACATGTTCAATCAACTTGGACATATAACAACTGCATTTAATATATCTGCTTAAGATATCATCAAAAAAGATCACGCTAGCTCAATAGAAGCGAGTTTCAAATCTCAATGTTAAGGGCGAAGGTTCGACTCCCGATATTCGTCATTATTATTGAAATATTTTAGGTTGCTTATTTTTATAACATTTTATATATCCCAACGATACTGCAATTTCATCCTATCAAAAAGTCCAAAAGAGACGATAAATAAAAATAATATTTTTATGTACATCTATATATCTGTAATATAATTATATTACAAGTTCAAATAACTTCATGTTGGTCTTTGCAGATGTTGTCGCAAGAGGAGCCATCGAGGAGGACGAATCCTTTTCGGAAGCTGAGGGTTATCTCTACTTTAACTCAACTCGAAAAGAAATAGGTGTGTCTCCTCCTGATCTCCTAAAGGGTAAGCCTGAGCGCGTCCTCGTATTCGCCACCTTGCGAAGAACTCATTCCTCCTGGAGTACCTTGGATCCTCAGCTATTAAAAGTGTATCTCTCTACGAAGAAGGTCAAAGGGTCAACTACGAAGGTGGTTCCACCAAAGCATCCTTTGAGGGCCAACTTCACGGGGAATGCAAGACGTGGCACCTATGAACTGGGAGGGAAGGCCCTGTGTCAGTCGAGGGAGTGACTGTTTATGTCAAACCTATGGTCGCATCGCGTTGTTTCAAGCAGAGTCTCCTAACTTAGGGGATGCTCCCAATATTATATCAGAGGAAGAAGAGGGATTTCCGAGGTGACTTTCATTATGTCGTGGTCATAACGAGCATTATATCCGTAGCGACACTTCTGGATTTACTCTCATTATTATTATGCCGGACGTGTTAAGGTAAGTCGTCTTGTGTGTTTGAATTAATAGTACTTTCAACGAGGCATAATACTTACAGTAAACGGTTGTTTGGTAAAAAATGTTAACTGAAAGATTTCTACCAGTTAAAAAGGTATTTAATCAATCATTAATAAATCAAGGTGTAATGTAAATGGCGAAACTTTTTTGAATAAACATTTCAACAGTAAGAAAATAAATATCTCAAATGCTTATGTATCAAACAATTTTAAGAAAATAAATGTTATTATTCCATATTGGATGTGTTAAATTGGCTCTTGATGTTTTTAGTATCAATTTTTACTTTAAAAATGCTCGATTATCTATATTTTTCAGTATAGTAACGGCTTGTTAAATACAGCCATTAAAAATACATTAAGGCAACACTAACCAATATTTCATAAACCAATAAAAACATCAAGAATATATATTTTTGTTAATTGGAAGTAAAGCAATGGAAATAAGTCTCATTTTCTGTTAGTTACTGATTAATCCACCTGTAATAAACTTTTTTAGCTGCATATAGTTGCAACAAATTAGTAATTGTATAATTCAAACAACTTTAAAATCATCAAACTCTCTATACTACATACAATACAACGATAAAAATGTAGAAGTAATATTATAATTTCACTTAACTGTTTTCCTGACGATGTCTTGTATCTATTCAACCTTGTGTGTGTGGATGAAAAAACGCTATGTACTGTCCTTTTTTGGTTTCATATATATAATATAAATACCCATTCAATGGGAAACTATAATACATTTATCATATGATATGTACTGCTACAAAAATAAAAAGCTTGTACTTACTCTATTGTTTGCCCATATTGTGAGCCCCATAAGGTTATTTATTTCCTTTACAAATATAAAAAAGCCACATTATCATTTTTTATATGTTCTTCATTTTTACCGATAAAAAAATGGAGTCAGTACTTAATAGATACATAATTACACGTCAAACCATTTTACCTGTATTTATGTGGACAATAAAATAATAGAGAGAGGACCATAAAATATAGAAAAAGGTGTTGCTTAGGTCAATTCATTAAATGAATAAATAGATGATATTTTATATCATTGTTATTACATATTTTATCTTATGATCGGTGAGCACCATTATATGTGAAAACATACAAAGATATCAAATTAAATCAACTTCCTTAGAGACTTCTCATAAGGCCAAGAACTTATAATAAAGAACTGGGATCATTTTTCAGAGAACAGATTTATTTTATTACCTATCTCTTTTATTTCGTCGCCTAAGACCAGGAGTTGGAAAATAGGACATAGGAATTGAGGTCCAATTCTTTTTATTTAAGGCTTAAGAAATGTAAAAAGGAAAGAAAAACACATCTATAGATGGTTCTGCAAAAGACTTCTTTGGGGAGAACCATTCCACGGTTCTAAGGACGTAATCATCAAGTTTTACCATAAAAATATTTGAATTTGTATGCTTACAATCCAGAATAAATATTTTCTTTCAAAGAAAATATGGAAATATGCGTAGAACTTTTTATGTCATCTGTTTGCTGAATATGCAAAATAATACATGTATATTGATGAAAGATTTATTGAGGAATAAAGATTGCTTAAGTCATTTTTATGTCCTGAAAACCTCTGAATTTTGTTTCTTTTCCAAACGTAAATTGAATTAACTATTCATTCAATTGAATATATTAAATGAAAAGGAACGAGTACAATGATATACAAGTCAATCCGATTATATCGGTGATTTTTATACTCTTTAAAACATAACAAGCTTGTCATCCTGTACCTATTCATTATTACCGATATTAAACATTGAAAATAGTTTTAAAAAACTTTATTGATGAAAAGATAGTAAATTAAGAAATATTTAAAAAAAAATTGAAGTTTCAAATTGAATTTTTATCTAAAGTCAAACATACTTCATTCACAATTACAAACAAAAAATCTCAAAAACAAACTAATTTTCCTTTTACATTTGAAGATTTGGTTTTGAGTGATTTTTACGAACAAAATGAATTGCTAAAAAATAAATTAATAATTAGTATTTTAAATAGATATATTTATTTGTAAAAAGTATTATTTTTAATGTCTACTTATTTAAATTACCATTCAGGTACAATATAGATCAGAGTTACAAAATGTCAAAGTAAAAAAACTTTTAT
Organism: Caligus rogercresseyi; assembly: GCA_013387185.1. Classification (NCBI taxonomy): domain Eukaryota; kingdom Metazoa; phylum Arthropoda; class Copepoda; order Siphonostomatoida; family Caligidae; genus Caligus; species Caligus rogercresseyi. The sequence goes on from CP045900.1 coordinate 11,897,997, forward strand.
TTTTTAAATCTAAAATATACACAAACTAATCATTTATTTCGTGTTTACTTATTTAAATGATCATTCAGGTGCAACATGGATCAGAGTTACAAAATAAAAAACTTTGCTTTATTAAATGAAAAAAAAATAAAGGGCTTTCAGAAAAGTTAGTCGTTCATCAATGGATACTATTTGATTATTTATTCAATTGCTTGTCTTCACTAGTCACATCTCTTATATGTTTAAGATAGATGGATACTTTTCAATACCTTGATGGTGTTTTTAGAGTATGTATGTGCAAGACTGTATATCTCATTATTTATATATAAAGCAATTTGAGTAATCAACAAATTTTCTTCTAAGAAAGTGAATGAAGCTATTAGGTAACTCGAAGTTTGTCACGGAGGGTGATCCATCTTCCTTTCCTGAATCCTTAATGAACACATGCACGAAATAAATAACACTTTTTCATTCTCATGGACTGATGTACAATGTACCCAAAGCTAAACTATCTTTGATTTACTTAAATTTTACTCTGAATTTTACACTTTCAAATAAATATAGTTTCTGGTTCTCCAAGGCTTAACAATAAAAATGTACTTTCGATAAATTTTAGACCACTTGATCGCCTGTCGCATGGGCCATTTCTGGCGGCACAAATAAAAAACAGGCTCAAAATGTTAAGTTGATCATATATAAAAAACTTAATAAAAAACGGATATCTAAAATAGTAAAATACTGTTTGTTCTTTCCCTAATTCCCACAAACGGTTGATTAGATCATGACAAAAATCTCAATAATTAAAGGGAGTATTTTTGTGGTGTTTTTTGCGATTTATTAAATTGCTGAGTTAAATTGGAACAAATTTCATGTAGTTTACTTGAGATGTATAGGTGTGTTTAGGAGTATTGGTTGTAAAAATAATATAAATTTTTCATATGGTTTATACACAAAAACGTTTTCTAAAATTTCTTAATAATGACATGATAGATTTGGACAAAATTTATGTGGAGATTTCAGGGATGCTGAGAAATATTTCTGAGTGAGCCATATTTATGACATCATCCTATCTCCTTATGCTCATCAGCTATTGTAATGTCGAGTAATTATCAGATACTACCAGATACATTGATATAAACAATAGTGATCGTGCTTGTGAGTATTTTTGAACGCCTATAAATAAATAAAATAGTTTCAATGAGCTATTTCGTAATAGTACTTCTTGCATATTTGTAAAAACACTGTCAAGGCTAATATGCAACTTAAAATAATAAATTTAGGCCTCATTTTTCATGTCATTGAGCAATTTATCTTTTAGGAAGGGAAGCTAATAATACAAATATACATATATGTATACAGTAGTAAGAAATATAAATGACTTCTATAAGGGTTAAACTACAACCGAGAAGAAAAACATGAAAGAATCCTCAGTATACAACAGAGGAAGCTATTATCACCTTTTTGCTCAAATAAATGTATTTATGCGCATATATTTCCTGATATATACTCATTCCTTATGCCCGAAAAAGAAGATGGAAGTCTGTGAGTGATGAAGAGTTGTTATCATAACGCAACACTTGGGGCAAGCTCAATTAGATAGAAAGTGAAGGCAGGACCACTCATAATGTCCAGGTACCTCTACCTACAAATTATATTCTCACGAAAGATCCTTCTCCTTTAAAATAATAGGGTTGAAATACATCAAAAATGTTCTTGAGTGTCTAAATGTAATTGCTTTAATGATGGGCTAAGTGATAAAAAGCCAGTCGCAACTTTAGTCATTATATATATGCATATTACATACTTATCACTCTATGAAATTGCCACAATTATAATTTCTTTTAACTTGCAATTTTTTTCTGAAGATTATGCCCCAAAAATATGCAACCTCTTACGTTGGGAAGTATGCATCATTGAATTTGATATATATCCATCACTTTTCCTAATTTGAGTTCAGCCAGTAGGTTTCAGCAATATGAGATAGATAGAAATGCAAATACATATATTTGATTTCCTTCAACTAGTAGAACCGACCAAGGTACATTGAAAAACAAGTGCCGCCACATTGTCAAGAGAGCTGACTGTCCAGAGCCTGAGGAAAAGCAAGTGAAATTGTCGGAAACCGGCAACAAAGCTCCCATTTAGCCCTTATTTATTTTTATTTTTAACACTTTTACCGCTTTTAAATTACTTTTAGTGAGGGTTTTTTTCAAATCACTATTTTATACTGTTTTGATTTTAATATTCAGACATTTTAAACGGCCATTTTTTTCTAACTGAACTGTTACATCTGTAATACTTTCAAATAAATTGGATCACACATCCATAAATTATAATGATGGAGTTTTGTTTTGCTTTCAGGAAGGGAGTTCCTTATTTTTTTGTTCAAAAGTTTGTGTTCCACTGTAGTGTGTATTTCATATATGTACATTAAGTTTGATATACAAAACAAATCCTTTTATTAAATTAAATTCCCTTGAAGGGATCAGTGGTGTGGCTTTGTGTGTGTGTGTTTGTATGCTGGAAGCCGGAGGTTTCTCCTTTCATGACATCTCTCTCTCTCTTCATCTACTTCAAGTTGCCTATGGCGATACGTTGTCCTCATTTTTTTTTTCTAAGAACTGAAATGAACAAGGGGGTTCTTTATTTATGCTTAATTACTTATTCGATAAGTAATTGAGGAAGATGGGGATGAGAGAGAATACTAAAAAAAATTAGATTTGGAAACTGCTAAAGAGTTAATAAAGAGTATATTATGAAGTAGTATGATATTTGCAATAACTTATATTTGTACTCTAAAACATAGAAAAGTCAGTTGAATATGTGCACGAACCATCACTACTAATGAGCGACCATCATATAAAAATATTACTTTATCATGTAAACTTTGAAGTTACTTATACTTTTGCTCCTAAACAAATGCAGGTCTATTAAAGAGTGTTTTAATACTTTACTCTTTTTTCATTGTTCAGGTTATATAAATTTCATTAAAATGTTTTTAAAGGATTTTTATCTATTTTTATATTAAAAAAATTAATTTGAAAAATGAATAGTTAAATTGATTTGCATCAATACGACGTTGTGAAATCGTTCCAAAAATAACAGTAGTGTTTTGATTTGAGGCCAATTCTTGGGTGAGTCAAACTCAAACATCCATAAAAATAATAAAATAGGTTTACAGTTATCCCTCGTTTATCGGGGGGTTACGTTCCGAAAATGACCCGCGATAAGTGAAATCTGCGAAATAGAAAACTTATACATTATGTATTAACATATATATTTATAATATAGAAAGATAGATTTTTTTTTACAATTAGCAACTATTACATGTATACAAGTAATATTAATAATATTAACGAGTACAGTGATTCACGTGTAGCCGTTTCACTGCTCTTCAGACTGGGCCGCTGCATCCTTACAGCATTATGAAAATCCGCGAAATAGCGAATCCGCGATAAATGAACCGCGAAGTGGCGAGGGATCACTGTATTATAAAAATGATACCATACAACAGCTAAACATGTATCAAACAAGGAGTGTTCTAATATTAATGTTTTTATGTAATCCATTAGTAAATATATTTGGGTTTTTTTCTTCTCTATATATACTATATAAATGTACATAAACCCCCTTCCAATAGAAGGATTTTGATGGATGGTCGACCCAAATGGTAATATTTATACTTGTTTCATAATCTTTCTCTAGGGTTGCTTTTGAGATGCTTCATCAGATGTAAAAAAAGCTCTGGGGTTTTAGATGTGTGTATATTTATATTAAGCCTGGAATGTGTTTTAATGTACGTTCACCTGGTCCTAAAGCAACAAGAAGGACATTCCTGTAAAGTTAAGTTGTATTATAAGTTTAGGGCTTTAGTCTCAACCAAACGCAAAAAAGTGTGAAGTGCTGTAATATACAGTTGATATGCACATCCATTAAGGGCTTCAAACTTTTAGAAGATATGAATGAAGTCCTGAAGGTGTTCCTAGTTTTATTAAAAATAACATGCATATAAAAATAGCCCAGTTATGTCATTAATATAAAATTAAAGGATTTAGTTTAAATTTGATACTTACGGAAAGCATTAATGGTATTGGAGTATCCATTATTGATATGTTTACTTAAATGAAAACCCTAAGTTTATTCAGAACTTAACAAAGTTTAATTTTTCAAAAGCTTAACTGTCTTTAAGACGTTGATGGGCGGGATATTAAATAGTCTCAAACATGCATAGGATCAACGATGAAAGCTAATATTGCCTTATTATGTTAAACATTCAATCAAAGACCCACTAATGACCTTCAATATGTGTTCCTACAATTTTGAATGTACCATTATATGTATAACCATCAAATGTATAAACTTGTTGCAATAACTTTGAGGGGGTTTTAGTCACTTAATCGTCAATTGATATTTGTGTTTTTTGTACTATAACAGATTCAAGACAAATGGGACCGTTCCTGGTATTGTCGCAAGCGGGAAACGGATCTCTCAGACACTAATACGGCTTCCACAATCCCTCAAAGCGCCACATCCGGATCAAGTCTCCTTCATCACCAAATGAGCCTTCAGTGCACTGAAGGCTACTCCCATCCGCTGTTCGGTGGTGGCTCCACGCTCAATCGCCACCACTTGACCCGCTCACCACCACGCTACAGCACAACAACAACAACCGCCGTTCCCCCCACCAGTAACAGAAAGAATTCAAAGGCAGGCTATCAAGAGCTATGTATCAATCCTCAATATGGAAGTCAAGTAAGTAATCAAATGAGATGATATCAAAATCATTTATGTATGTTTCAATATATCATGATCTTTTATTTTTTATTTAAGTTAAAAATATTTAAAATAAAAAAAATTAAGAAAATAGTTTTTAAAAAATGAGCACGTAATCGATATATGTTTGGCTCTGAGTGTTGAGGGGAAGATTACCAAGATGAGAATATCAATATTGTTCAGATCCTAGATTGGATGGACTAATTTCGATGCTAAGATGCTCCTTCATATTCACACGGATTATGCAATTCCATCGAACCAAACAAGCTAAAAATAAACAATTAAAAACTCGTTAAGAAACATATACTCATTCAATTACATCACGCACAAAATATAATTTATGACAAGAGCTACAATAAAAACATGCATCTTATACTAACCTAAATTTCAAACATATTTATTAGCTTACTAAATAACAATATTCAATACTGTTTTGATATCAAAATAAACAAGTTAGTGAAATTTAGTAATACTCATATGCCAATTTAAATCCATCTTTTTGATAAATTAACCCAAATAAAAATTCATAATTGAATACGCATAAGGATAAGTATTTTTTCTATTTTAAGTCCTATAATAGCCCCCTTCCAATGAACTTAACCAAATAATATTTCAAAGTAGCAAAATTAAATTGTTCCTTTTAAACAAAGAAGATTTTAGTGTGTTTATTAGCTCGGCAATTATAAACTTTGATATATGACACTTAGGTGTTACTAAACATCTGTTAACTATAAAAGGCCTCCTAAATTTAAAAAAAAATCACCAATACGATCAATCTGAATGCCACTATACAGTGGGCCCATACATAAACTGCCTTCAAGATCAACTTCTACCCTAAAGCCATTATGTTTTTCAGTAAATATAGCATATACTCTTCTATATAATGGACGAACTTCAGAAGGACGTTTAAATTACCTTTAGATAAAGATAGTCTCTCTCTCTCCTCTTATTATATGAGGCACAATGTAATAAAAGCACACCCCAGAGAGCCCAAGAGCCTTCTATTTTTCTTCTCTCAGTTGTTCCAAAGCGATTAATAATGATTCCTTGAAACATATAAGCCCCTTAGAGCTTTCTTAATTTATCAGAGATATAACTTCAACTGGAACACATGTACCTTCCACATTCTAAAGAAAGAAATATTATATTTTCTCATTTATTTTTCTAAGTTTTACAACAGATATTTTCAGGGTATTTCCAAATGGCTGTATAATTTTTAAACATAACTTTGTCGTATAGCGTATAAAATGCTTTAGTCTACCAACTGATATCAAACTAAGCTGGGTCCAATGTAATATCTAAATAAACAAATGCACGTAAATAGAGATTAGGTGTAGTATGTGGTGGATTTGAAATCTAAATATCTAATAACTCTGACACGTGGAACCCGCGGACATTTATATACCTTGTTTGAGGCCATAAAATATGGCGCACTAATTGTGATATTTGGGACCAGATGTTCCCTTGGAGGTAGATTTGTGATCTCCATATGCCAACCTAAGAACTCAGAGATGCTTGATTTGAAAGATTGTTGTGGTTCGTGAAACTTGAGTATCCTTTGGTCGTAACAAGCGTTAGTTCGGTAATTTTGCAGGAAGTCAAAACAAAGAATAATAATTTTTAATTCTTTTGTTTATTTGAACTTCTTTTTTGGCCTATATAGTTTGATTGAATTGTATCTTTTAGAGTATGAACAAGTATTACAACATTATTATTTTTTCAATCGAACCTAGCATATAAGGTTTTTTAATATTTTAAACTACAAAACGCTCATTGTTTTCCTATCATATTGTAGGATAGAACATATTCTATAACTTAAAAATAAGCATTTTGGTGTTACAATCATATATTTGAAACTAGTTTTTTTAATGTTGATTCAACCGACTTTTCCTAACTGGAGACCAACCTGTTTATTAAAATGCCGTTAAGGAAATTAATATTATATATTGTAAGGTGATTTCATCTATTATTGGTTTTGATGCTACATGTAATGTTCAAATTCAAAATAAATACATATATAAAAATACATACTTGATGATTTGAAAAACTTGCTATTTATATTCCCTACTTTTTTAAATGAATAAATTTCGAAAATGTAGTTCAATTTTTTTTTCTACAATTACCTTCAAATGACAAAAACTATACTATGACGCATTTCCCGATCAATGTAATCCATTCTTCGAATATACATTTCTTTTGTCTCATGCCCTTACTAAAATTATTTCGACAATATATGGCGTATAATTTAGAGTAACAAATGCATCATCCACTTGGTTTAATTATAGCTCAAGAGAGAAAAACACATTCAAATGTATTTGCTAACTGTATGCTGCGTGAAGTATTTCTTCATTTTCCAAGAATGATTATTAAGGAATCTGATAGCGTACCATTAGATAAGATTCATTAAATGCACACTCTTTTTTTAGGGCTGTGCATAACAACAACAAAAAATATCTCACGAAATTATGGTGTTTGTGGAAATTTATGTTCTAATTTTGGTCAAGAAAATATATGTATCTATACTCTTGAGCTACATTATAATTGATCTCCAAAAGAATGTGTTTAGGATAATATATATTAGGGGTATTATAGAAACCTAATATTAAGATAACAAAATTTATCTCCCCACGAAAGTTGCGTCATAAGAAACTAAATGATCGTAGAAAAATGGATTTTGGTTTGACCCCCCCCCACCCCCCCCCCAATTGCGTTCAAAGGTTTCGTTATGAAGCAAAACTTTTTGTTATTACTTATTTTGGAAAAATTGGGCTTACCAAATTTAGCTATGATTAATTTATGACTTTGTTATTTTTGCAAATTTTTGTCAAATAATATTTAGTGACAATAAACAAAGGGATCTCTGATAGTTTCAAGAAGGAAAAAGAAAAAGAGGGTACTCATGTATGTTTTTAAGTTATTTTTTAAATATGTTACTTTTCACATCTTAATTTTCATACAGTAACTCCCTCACATGGTTGAGAAGATAAATATATGACGTTGATTATATCCATAAGCTTTTGCAGATAATAATATAAAGAATAGGTTTCTATAATACCCCCTTAATGTACATACAATTTCTTAGCTGTTGTTTTTGTAGATATTTCTTGAAAATTAATGGAAACTATACATACTTTTTGGACTTGTATACACTTCGATATCTCTCCGTTTCAACATTATTTAAAACAATATACAAAGTCATGCAATCATGACCATTAGTTTTCACTCCCCATTAAGTCATAAATACTACAAATATAGAAAAAATAAATTTAATAGCCATATCATCAACAAAATGATGAACTTAATGTTAAATCTGAGTAGCTCAAAATAAAAATAGCCTCTAGAAATACTAAGGTATTACTTATCCGAACTGCGAATTGACTTTTCTTTGTGTTATACATATTTTAACCTTTACTTACCGTCTTTATTTCTCAACTAGACAAAAACGAGCTAAATTTATATTAGGAGATATCTTTATATCAAAGACGAAACAGTACGTATGTAAATTAAAAAAACGTTTTGAGATTATAAACGAATCAAACATTTGATTAGGAACTACGAATTCACTATTCTGCTAATCTAAATAAAGTAAAATGTCGCCTTTTTTATTCCATTAGTGGAACAAATAATAATCCATGTGGAACCAAAAAATAAATGATAAGAATATTATTAAAAAGCTCAGGCTTGCAGATAAGATTTATTGCAGTAGACAATGCATCGTCGAATAGAACAAATCCTCAAGAAATGGATTTTGACTGATTAAAGGCATTTATCATACATCAGATTCATAAGAATGAAATATCTATTTGCAATGAGGACTCATAAATGTATATAAAAATGATAAACGATTTTCCCCTTATATCACATTTTCTACTATTATTAGATATATTAGAATGGTTCTTAAAATACCTATTAAGATTTTTGAATTATGATTATTCACTATCAAATATACGTATATATGTCAATGCTCCATCCAGTTTTAGACTTAAAAGTAAAAGACTGTATGCTATATATATATATATATATATATATATATATATATATATATATATATATATATCTAAGGGGTATATGTAAATTTAAATAAATGGCATGAATCTCTTTTTGTCCCAATTTGTCAAAGGATTCCTCAATATATATTCCTTCTATAAATGAAAAAAAGAACTATCTTCATACAAGGAAACGTTCATCCTTCATTATGATCTAAAACTTTTTTAACCTATTAAATTTTATAGGAGATATTCATAACTGTATTTTCAAGATGATATTCTTATCTAAGATTTGATGTTTGCATCTCAAGGGTCGCTGAATAAAGCAATGTTTCATTAAATAGCACCCACTGTTTTTACATTCTTTCTTCGTTTTATTCAACCAAGTTTTTTCGAGAATAAGATCCTCGTTTGTTATCCTTAACTATTGATAAAGTATGGCACGACCTATATCTCCATGGATTAGCGCACTGTCCACTGCAATATTAAATCATTAGGTGCAAATTTAGGAAATTATACAGAATTAAGTTCTCTGTCTCTCAAGCGCTCATTTGTGTAATGTGCTTAGTCGAATATATAGTTTGTTTCTTTATGAATGTATATGTTGTCGTCCTCCATTTTTTCTCCATTAAAAAATTAGTATTCATCAAGACACAAAAAGTGAAGGAGGTTCTTAATATGAGATGATGAAAGAATGAACGAAACTAGGGAGCTAGAGAGAAAGAGATAATAGCAACAAGAAAAAAGACGAGAAAGATAAGTATATTTCTGCCATTACTACTATTGTATGCTCACATACATTCCTAAGACATGTCTTGAGTAAAAAAAAGATGGAAAGACAATGAGATAATATGTACATAGCTGATGATAAAATACTAGTTGTCATCAAAATGAATACATTCAATGGTTCCGTGCTCTTGAAAATGTTATACATGAACGTCTTTTGATATAGTAAAAGAGTTTTATTTTAAATGTTAATTTGCCAAAGCAAGTTTTTCCAAATTCATTTATATAGGTTTTTTCTCAGATATATTCCGTTTTTTGAATGGAAGGGCAATCATTATGGAGGTTAACGAATATCTATTGGGCTTTTTTCGCATGGAATGAGACTAAAACGTATTTCCGAGCTTTGAAAACTATCCATACGTCCTTAAAAACATCATTTCAATCACAAATATAAACATTTTAGAGTAAACATATATGGATAACTATAGTATTTTCTAATGTTGCACCTGAGGTCCTTGAATGAAAGACATCTTAATGTTCTTAAATGTCTACAAATAGCAAAACTTCGAGGAAAAAAACATGTGATTCCTTATAATAGTAAGTTTTATTTTAGAAATATGCAATTTCATAGTTTGTTTTATCTTAAGTATATTTCCCCCCTTTTATAAATTAAATGTATTATCAAGCAATATAAAAATGTAACTCCTCTAACTAAAAAAATTCCAAGGGAAACACTGGGCAGTGATATCATTTTTTAAACTTTCCCTTGTATATGTAATCTGATTTAAACTTTGATAGCTGGAAATCGACCCTATTGAAATAATTCAGAATGTGATAGATTATATATTCATAAGTAATAAATTGTTTACAATAAGAACTTTCTGTTAGTGATTAATTATACTTTTGTATTGAATTGATAGATTGAGCAGTTTCAAGAAATTTTGCTAAGTTATAAACACTTAGAGGCTCACCTCAATTATAATGAAATCCTTCCTCCTTGCATAATAAGTGTCTTATTCGGACCACCGATTTCATAAAATAGCCGGATACTCAACAGATATAAAATTCTTCTAGTTGAAGAGTTATTTGATGACAAAACGAACCAAAATGGCTGCCCCAAAGGATGAAAGAATTAAGTCTTGGGGAAAAATGAATCTTACTCTTAATTCCAGTGAAGCCAACATGTGTTATATACATAAAATAGTATTTTACTTTTATCCCGCCACAAGGTCAAATTCTCCTATATTAATGTTATTAAGACAATAATTGCACACGGAGTAGTACAAGTATTCCTTCCCTTTCTTGGTTATATCATCGACTTTAAAAATATATATTTCGTCAAGAATAAGCAGCATTCACGTTGATTACTTTTCTTTCTTCTTTTCTTGAGTCTATTGTGATTCCATTTATTATATGGGTCGGTGTTAGGACTTTAATTCTGTTTAAAATATAACATATCGATAACCAAGCATCCGCCATTAACGTTTGATACTTTTGACCTAAAAGATAAATATTGGTAGGCAACTTAGCATCCTTTTCATGCATTTATAGATTTGATAAGGGACTGCTTGGTATTATTCCGTATATAATTATTATTCTTACTAATGCTTTTTAAGTAAAGCCTTGAATATTGAGAAAGTAATTTTTAATCGGCTCCCAGCGATGTTCATTCATACTTATATGAATATTTAAAATCCTAAATTGAAGGTCATATAATGAAAATCAATTCTAAAATTAGAAGGTAAAAAGCTTACATAAAGCGCACATATGAACGTATTATATATATCTATATATATATATATAATATATAATAAATATATATAATATTATAATTATTTATATAATATATTATATATCTATATATTTCAGATCAGTAGCTATCCTTACTGTTCACATTTGAAAAAAAGTTTATCATTTTAAAATATTGCAGAAAATGTAAATGTTCCAATGCTACTAGCAGAATAAAAAAGAGTCATTTGACGGCAGTGGCTCAATACATTGCAAGGAAACAGAAATATTTTAATCTATAAGATTTGTGGACTGTGTTTTAAAAAATTCTATAATACAGCTAACATCATCAAATAATTGTTTATTTGTTAAGAAATACAAATTATAAATATATATTATATATATATATATAATATATATATATAAGATATAATATATATATATAATATATATATATTAATTATCCACGAAATAACAAGGATTTTGAATGTCATTATGTTAAATTTTAAATATCAATACCTCTGATTTGTTACGCATTTGCAAAAACAAAATAACTCAATATAGGCTTAGCTTTTAAAACAATTAAGATCTGTTAAAAAAAATCAATATATTCATCAGAACTGATATGTTTGAAATTACATCAAGCACTCAGAATAAGAAAACGTTCATTATATGGGCTAGGACCAAATAGGTTAGAAATAAAATTGTATAATTTCTATATTATATCTTACGCGATTCAGAAGCCAATCCTATAAATTTGAATTGCCGTTTTTGACATTAGTTTTTATAACAATAATTTGTGATAACTATCAAAAAAGGATTTCACATATTTTTAATATATACAGCTGTTGGGCTGAAAAACTGAAATGAAATAAAATGAAAGAACACAGAAAAAATATTGGCCTTGGAATGCCTTACGATTAACACATAATTAAGAGCTTTCATCTGGGCAAGGCTTTTATTTAATGTATATTTATGTATATAGCGTAGTAAATGTGTTTGTTCTTAGAGTTATAAGGAAACTACTTCTTCACTAAGTACTTTGGCTTCAGTAAAAGAAGGGATTTATGTAAGTCGGCATAATCTTTTTGTTTACTCTAATTAATGTATATGCCTATTTACACTTTCCTCTTTAGTAACAGTAACGAGAATTACATAATTGTTATACAATAATACTCCATGTCTATAAATGAATTCATCAGCACATACAGAAATCCGGGATTTACCTTTGGCTTTATTAATATTAATTAGGAATTGAAAAGAACATAAACGAAGAAATGACATATGATAATAAAATGATGAGGTCTTTTGATGCACAGAACCAAAAAAGAGTGACGCAGAAAAGCTTTTTAATCAGCATTACTTACTGCTTCCACCTAAAAACTATTTTATAATATGTTTGTAACTTTCATAGTTTTTTCTTCATATGATAACTGTTTTTAGACATTATATATTTATCTCACCTTTATATAAATATGTATTTGCTAACATTAAACTACAAAAACAAATAAGAAAAACTAGTCTACTAAATTTCATGTATAATCTGTATGTCTCATGTATATATAAGAAAGTTATGAGACTCATCGATATATATTTATTATTTCTAATTATTTGAAGTTTAATCTGGTCTCAAAGAGAGTATTTAAGTCCATTGGATATTCAATCTTTTAAAATAGTTTCATTTTATACACTACAAAGTAAAACCATAACTGTTTTGGACAGTTGTATGTAATTTTAAGTTATCTTGATAGAGAGTTTAGCTTTTTTAAGAGAAAATACAAAAAAAGTTATATTAAAAAACATTGATAGTAATTATGAAGAGGACTTCGTAAGACTTGCTTTATTTATAAGAAATCTTATTTGTTATTAAAAAATATATATAACAAAAAATTAATAAAAACAGGGTTATACTTTGGAAGGGTTTATATTATGATATATATTATATATATATATATGATCAATGTAGATCTACAAAAATAGTTTACTTTTGTTTAATTTTTTAAACTAATAAATTTGTTAAAATAAAATAAATTATAAGAATTCGGAACTTTTTTGCTACAGTCACGCAACCTTTGATTTTAAAGTTCAGCCCTTTGTTAATTTTTTTTCAGAACTTCATATCTATGTATAGCTAATATTTGGTCACATGTATATATGTTACATCAAGATCTGAAGTTTCCGAGAGCCCAACCCCAACGTCATTAAATCTTTGAATTATACCAAGTACAATAATGCGTCCATGGATCTTCAGGTTCCACTTATCAAGTTATGACAAATTACAGTTTCAAACCAATGTTCTATCACGTGTTATCCCTAGTTACAAGTTCCTACTGTAATATTTATATGACCATATAAACTTCAATTATGTTTTTACCTTAATAATATAAAAACTCTAAAAAATCATCAAATGGTTTATGTTCTAACAAATATTTAATTGTATGTATAAAGCTTCCAATGCAAAACTCATTGCATCAATCATCTTATATAATATCCACAAATACTTTACAAGGAAAATCAGAGAATCTTTTTTCCTTTCATGTATTTCATTTATATCTGATTTTACTATTTTAAAGAATGCCCTTTAATGCAATTTCCTTTCTTTGCTACAACAAGGATATAAATAGTGCAAATTTATCCGACCAGAATATTGCAGATAATCAAAACATTTTAACAACTTTCTACGTACACCAGGAAGCTCTAAATGTAAAAAAATTGTGTTTAACCATAAATAGTTTATAAAATAACGTTTATATTCATATCATCAGGATTATTCATATCTTATAGTTGTCAATTATGAAAATATTATTTTCATCATCTTATATACTTTTCCCTGATTTGAAACCAATCCAGTATAATCCAGATATAAAATAATGCCCATTAATCAACTGTTTATGAGAAATTTTTTGATATTCATTCTTACATTTAGTTTGTCCACTTATCTTATCAAGAAACACTAACTGACCCGAGCTTTTAAAATGCAGATCACTAATGTAAAACCGTGATTAGTCTCGTATCATACAAAATAACTTTTCAATATTTTTGCTTGGTTTCAAGGAAAAGGTTATATAAATTTAAACACAGATTTAAATCCTTCATCCAAGAGATTCAAATGTATTTTATAACAGTTATTATATTAGAGTCCAAAATATTGTATACCAGCAGATTGAATTCTTCGGAGAGTAAAAAAAATAATATTTGACTTGTGAATTGAAATCATCAAATGCCATTTATTTTACGTTAGTATATGTTTTGTTAATATTTTTAAATATTGAGGATATTTTTCTTCAAAGAAAGCACTCAGAATTTACCGCCAAATTAGACTATTCGATCGCCATAAGATATAAAGATGTAAGATCAATTACATATGTTTTAGTACGATTACCTATTCTTTTAGTGTTTTTAAGGATTTATCTATCAAAATAACATGATGTTTTTGCCATTTTTAATCAACTAACTGTAACCTTATTTTAATGAGCAAAAGTTGACCTATTTCACTTTATAAAACAGATGGCAAAGGGTTGAAAATAGCATATATACTTATATTACACTGCAAAGAAATTCTTTATATGTAAACAACTATATTTTGATTGCATTATCTAAACAAGCTTTTTAATCACAATTGAAGGAATAGACTAAACAGAGTTTTTCTTGAGAGTTTAATTACTTTTAAAGAAGACCGCCTTGTCTTTCTCTCTCTTTCTCTTTCTATCAACAAATTTAATTAATATTTCACAATGTTCCATATTTGTTCTCTCTGTGCCTCAAAATTTAAATTCAATTATATTTTTCTATATTTGAAACCATTTTCTTTGTTTGCTTTTAGTTTGAAATTTAATTTTCCTTATATTTGTGTATATGTGTAAAAAGCTTTTTTTGTTTACCCTTCTTCTTCGAAGAGAATATTGTTTACAAGTAACAACATTTTATTTCTGTTTATTGTACATTGCACTTGTTTAGACAATTTTTAACCATTTAACAAGTTTTATTCTTTTTGGGGGAAAATGGGATTTGTAACGGTATATATATTTATATACATTTGCAAAGGTCAAATTATGTATATCACTTTAAGTAGAATTAATTTCGGCGCCGAAGAGTATAAAAATCTCAAGTTCGAGGATAATTTTAAGGATGAAAAAAAAAAACGATTGGGTTGAATGAGAGATATTCCATATAAACACATATAAATAAACATCTAGATTTATTAACATCTACTGTTCGGCTGAAGAATTTTCAGAATTCATACTGGAACCGAGATTTATATTGTTTAAAGCCAATATTGAATTAAGTGTTGCTACAAAGTCCCGTTCTTATGTATATTTATCGATGCGGAAGTTGTCAACGAGATTGTGTTTTACTGAAGAAATGTGGTTCTTAAAATGCGACATTTATACCCATAGGGATCTAGAATTACTAAAATTTCTTTCAATTATTTGAAAGATAGTTTCGAATTTATCATTCAGTTCAGGAACCTTAAGAGTGAAAAAGAAGTTCGTAATTATAAAATTAATTATTTTTTTTAACTGAAGAGATAGAAGGTCGAAGCCCCCATAATATATTTTTTTGGACTAAGTAAGAGTACTTATATTGGTTAAGTATTTTTTCCCCTTCATTGGACGTTTTACATGAAAAGTCTCCACTTTCATTTATAAGGGGTATTTTTACTACCTTAAACTTAATTCTAAAATTCATAATATTGTATTTTCAGAATTTATCTTTTTTTGGTATTACTTTTATAAGATTTTTGTGTATTTGGATGGACTCTCAGGAGTCGAACATGTATACTCAGGAAATTTATTTTGGAAATATAATTAGAACTGTGAATTAATTTAAATATAAAATAAATTTATAACCCGATCATAAACGATATATAATCATTAATCTTTTTTAATTAAATTAGTACTGCATAGCAAATGACAACAAGGCAATAACTTTTTAGCTTATTAAATCAACTTTTTCCAGCGAACAAATGTTTCTAATTAAAATCCACAGTATCCACAAATAAACATTTATTTTGCAATATTGCGCTTTCGGCCAGATTCAAAATTAGGTCAAGAAGCATAACTGCTCTATACTATTAAATACGAGAGGTATTTGACTTGAAGGCATTCATATTGTATGTACCATATACCTTAGTTCATATTACATATTTATATTAGTTAATGAGTTCAAGAACTCTATGAGAAATTGAGTTCATTTTGCTCCTCGTCCTAATATATGGAAATATATTGAAATATTGTTTATTATATTCTAAATATATACTCGAGTGTACTTGTACTTATATCAGTCATCTATTAGGTATAGGGATTTATGCAAAATAATATAGTGTCCTATTTCACAAAAATAAATAAATTACATTTGAATTTAGAAATTTGTAAGATCATTAAAGTTAACGGCAAGAATGGCCATATACTTAAGGGATACAATTATTTGATATTTAGGAGGTTAGAAATATTCCTAAATAATGTCAAATTTTGACCTGTACGAACTTCACGCATCTATGTTTAATCTTATTGTAAAATTATTTTTTAAAGCTTTTTACAACTGCATTTCAAGAATGGGTCTGAATACTCAGACTGAAACAATAAAAAACATGTTTGTTTAGAAGCAAAAGCACTCTACTAAAATTTAAAGTATTATTTACAATGGCCTTATATTTTTTCCTTCAACAAATTTACATAATCAAAATATTTTCCAAGATTTTCATGAAAAAATATTTATTTTGTATTTAAAGTACCTATATTATATATACTTCGCATCTGAAAGGGATTTAAACAAGGAAAATTGGTCCTCTGTTTCCCCCCAAAAAAAAGTTTCTTAAAAAGTTTTCTTTAGTTAGAGCCTTTAAGTCCAAAGCCTTTATTATAACCTTCAAATACTTTAAGTATGTCTTTATACTACCAAAATAACTATGAATTGTAGAATATGATTAGATGGCCAACACTATACGAAAAAAATGTTAAAATATAACTTTAACGTAAGATAAATCATTCGAGGTTCGATTTCGAATAGCAATGTCGTTCCTTCCCTCCACTATCTAATTTTTATACTAAACAAACACAACTGTTTGCTCAAATGACTCATAGTCGAATCCCAAAAAGAAATGCCGTTTATAACGATAGGCATTATCAAATAAGAGATTCGTCTATTTTATAGATAAATAGCTGATTCTTGTTTAATTATATATTTAAAAAAATGTAACAATAGTATTGCATTTCAATGATTTATACATAATAATTCAACGCAATGATACTGTAAGGATAATACATTCCATAATTACATTTTATATTATCATTTCATAATAAAATTGTGCCATTACATTGCAAAGTAATAGTTTTTTAACTTATTATGGTTCTACTTGATTTTGTGTTGCAATTATGCTTTTGAAATTTCTCTCCTTTAAAAAAAGAAGTTATAGCGCCTTTCCCAAAGACGAGGTACCCTTATTCATAAAAAGCTAAATAAAAACAAAAATCCTTTATTTTGAAATGGAATATAAAAAACTTATATATTATTACTATTTATACATGTCTTTCTATTGTCTGACTTCAACTTGGGGACTTCTTTGTCACAATGTACTTGATGACAAAGAATTAAAACAACAATAATATCTTTGAACTTTCATTGATGGTAGTATCGTAAAAATAGTAAATGTTTATATATATATATATATGATTTCTATAGATAAATGGAAGACTACAAGTAAAGATTTATGGTTCTTCTTCCTTTAATAGAAGGCCTCTTATACAAACACAACCATTTTGTGAAAGTTTTTTATCATTGACTCAAACTAAAATATATATACAATATTTGGTTAGTCAGATAACGACTAAACTTCGTGGATGTATATGTGACTATAATTATTGACTGTCGTTTGCAACATAAAGCTGAGTTATTAATCATTGTTTCATATGTTTACATAATTGCTTTATGTTGTATGACGAATACTGCCATTCGTATGCTTGAATTTAATATAAAACAATGATACACACAAAAAAGCACTTTATCAGGACAACAAACAATTACAAAATACTTTATGAACAAAATAAAGCATATAATAATTGCACATATATAAATTACGATACGAACAGAGAAAATTATTGTTGTCTAATAACAGTTACTAAATAATTCGCGAGAATTTATATATGCATACTTATTACATTCTTGATAATTTGCTAAAATTTTGCTTTGTTAATGAAACTGTATTTTTTTGTTATAAGCTTCTATTCATGATGAGCTAAAATATGGTATTTAGTTCGTTGCTATATTTTTATGATATAGGTTTAATATGTTATATCTATTTATCTATCTATCTCTCTCTCTCTCTATATATATATATATATATATATATATTAGGGTTGTTCTTATTTTTCAAATGTTTGAAATGTTAGCGACTTTGTGGATTTTCTGTTTCTTGGTGATAAAAGAGACGACATACAAAGTTTGAACAAAATCGGTCAACATTACGAGGTCGCGCAACGAGGTCAAAGTTTTAAAAATTTAGTAAAAATATAGTTTTCCGCAAATTTCTTCAAAATGGTGGACGTTATTTTTTTTTTTTTTTTTATTGAGGCCCAAAATATTTTATGATATAAAACACAATAAAATATTAGCGAAGGAATTATGTGTATGACATAAATAAACATTGTAGTTTAAAATTAATCCTCGCCATAGTTGCCTTTCAAAACATAAAACACAACAACAAAATATATAAACATCAAAACAATACATATCTAAAACTCAAACACATAGACATAAACATCAAAATAATACACATTTAAAACTCAAAAACAAACACTAAAACCGTAATAAATCATTCAAATAAATTAACTTCTTTTAAAAGTTCTATAAGATTTAATTATATTTTTTAACATTGTAAAATACTTCGCCGAAACTTTGGGGTAAAACTTAAATAGATCCGCCGCATATTGCCATCCAGCACCAGAAGCGTTTGGAATCTTCAATGAGAAGGACGAATAACGAGCAGCAGAAGATATTAGAGTGGCTCTTATTTCCTCCGGGTCCACAGGATCATTTTTGCAGAGTTTGCTCGCAATGAGTGATTTAGCACCCAATAAAGCACACTCCAGTGCCTTCAAATTATCGGGCGGGGCTTGGCCTTCCAATACTCCAAACAGTACACAAGCTTTTAAATTCACCTCAATGTTATTATTAACATTTAGAGCTACCAACTTCTTCAAAATCTGAACATGAAGGCAGTCTACAAAGGCGTGCATAGTTGAATTATATATCCTTCCGCAGTTTTTGCACGGAGAGCTGAAGAATAGCAGGTTGCCCGAGATCTGAAGTTGCGCAGTGAATTTTTTGTCATCGTGGATGCTAACCAAGGATTGCTGAATTTTTTTATGCCACTCATCAGGAAGGTCTAAAAGAGTAGAATAAAACTCGCACAGCTTATTGACTTCGTCGTTATGTTGGCGGTTAAAACACATTTTCAGGTGCCAAGGAGAGGATGGCATATGAGTTCTTGCAGTTCTCCCTAGAGGAAAACAATATTTACCATGTGAAAAGTCAGGGGAGTGTCGTTTACTAATATCATGTATTGTTAATATGTCACTTTCTAAGGCTAGACTTTCTAGAAAACGGGGTTCACTATGGTTCTTGAAGAAGGCTTTCTTTGATGAATTCTGATGAATGATATCAACTATCGTGTCGGATTTATACATGGGTGTCCCAGACCACAGGACACGATGAGCTGCACTCCATGACATAGATAATGACTTTATGGATTCATTAGATAGAATGGTTCCCATCATACAGAGTTTATAGATATTTTTATTTAAGAATGTTGATCTCCATTCAGAAAGTGGCCGAAGAGTGATGTCTATAAATATTTTTTGGTACATTCTTGGAACTATTTTAGATAATAAAGCTATTCCACCCCCCATATCCTTCCTAGGTCTTTTAAGGCAGGAGAGGTATCTTCGATGAAAGAGGGTTTCCAACCAGGAGTCTTCTTTGTTTATTGCCTTCTCGGCTAGTACGGGTAATGAGTGGGCTTTGTATAACACTAGTGGAACGATATGTATATTGTACAAGTCGATCCGCCTAAGTATGTTTAAGTTTCTCCATTGTTTAATTTTTGTACATATTGAAGAATCTAAAGAAATCCAATTTGATTCAGTTTCACCATTTCTCTCCCATTCAATGCCCAGAACCTGAATTCTGTTCAATATGGAGCACCCCATTATTTTACTTGAAACATCCGGAAACCAGTTACCGATTGGGAGAACAGCAGTTTTGTTTGTATTCATATTCAGTCCGGACCGATTAGAATATTTCATAAAAGCATTCAACAGAACTTCAATCCTCTTGACAAGTTGAATGCTTGAATTAGCTTCAACGTATAACGTTATATCGTCAGCATACGCATCCAACAAATGGTTTGTGGGGCTAAAAGAGATTCCAAACCCTCCGTATTTTCTTTTAAGGGACTCACAAAATTCCTCAATAGCTGCTATGAAAAGTAAAGGTGATGCAGGACATCCTTGCCGGCAGCTTCTCTTAAGTTCAATCCTTTCACTTGAGTGACCATCAATGCTGATTTTGGAAGAACCATTATACAGTAAGGCACGAATCGGATTAAAAAAACGCTTTGGGAGTAAATTTTTTACCCCCCTCAGAATATGAGCATGAGCAATTGTGTCGAATGCTTTGTGGAAGTCCACAGCTATTATTGCTCCATATTTGCCTCTCTCCGTTACAGAATCAATCGACGCTCTTATGTTGCGGGAGATGTCGTGAATTTTCCGTTTTCGTAAAAAACCTTTTTGATGATGTCCTACTTTTTCACTTAAAACTTCTTCGATTTGTTTTGCAACAACACCAGCCAGTATTTTATATGTTTCATTCAAGACCGTTATAGGCCTCCAATGTTCAAATTTTGTGCCATTGCCTTTCTTTGGTATGAGTGATATTCGACCCATAGTTAATGCAGAAGGAAGTTCGCCATGTTTTTCCATACCAAGTCCAAGTTTAAGAAGATAAGGTACGCATGCATCTGGAAGATACCTGAAGATTTGTCCACCAACTCCATCCGGTCCTAAGGCTTTATTATTTTTTATCTTGTTCGCTATGTGTTCGTGAATATTTTGTGCAGTAAAAACAGGGGTGTGAGGGTTATGTTTTCGTCGTCTTGGGAAACTGTTCCGTTGTCCTCCAAGTATAATTGCAAATTTTTTATGAAAGTATCTAAGAATTTCGTATTTATCGTCGAGTATTTTGTTGTCTAAAATAATTCCCCGAACTCCAACAGAAGTAGTAGGACACTTAAAAATAGATCCCCTCCTTCTGAATACGGCATCGTTTTCTTTTTTACGCTTTCGTTCCATCTCTTCTTCTGCGATATCAGATACTCTAAAAATATTGAAAGTATCAGAGACGAAAGATCTATGAAAAATAGACCCTGTATTTAAAATATCATCTAAATTATCGCTAAAAATTCTTGCTTCTCTTCTTTTGGCTTTGGAAAACATAATCGCCGAAATTTTGATGTTATGAATAAAAGAGCTCAGTAAAATATTTAATGGTTTCATCGGTTTATAAAATAACTTTAATCGATATCTAAGAGCACTTAAAAATTCTTTATGTTCAAGGATCCATTTTGCTATTTTGAACTGATGACGGGCAGGCGAGGAACCAAGTTCAACTTGAATTACTTTATGATCAGAGAAGGGCTCCGTAAGATAAAATGCTTTTTTTATGTCTCTAAAAATACACGGTGACGTCAAAGCTAAATCTATTCTTGAAAATTGGTTTCCACTCCTCCAAGAAAAAGTTTCGTCCGGGCTAAGTATTTTAGTCGTGTCAACCAGGTTCAGATCTCTTATAGTTTTCAACAAAAAGGCTGCGTTGGGGTATTGACTTTTTTTATCGACGTCCACATTCATGTCGCCAATTAAAATACAGGGGACTGTATCCATCTGTACATTATTTAAAATGGATTGAAAAAAGGAATGAGACTTATCATTTGGTCCGTAGATGTTACATAATAAAAACGTTGAATTATAAATTTTAATATTTATTCCATGCCATTGACTTTTTGACGAGTATTCTTTTAATAAGGAATATGAGTCAATGTTTTTTGAAATAAGAGTAAGAATTCCTCTCGAATTTCCAGGTCCAGTGAAGAAGTAATCATACTTTTGAGGTAAACAAAATGAACACTGATTTTGGCATGTTGATGAAACTTTACTTCTAACATCTTGAAGACAGACACAATCAGGATTAAGTTTTAGCAGTCGTTTCATTAAGGCTTGTCTCTTTTTACGGTCGCGCCCTCCTCTCGTGTTTAGAGAAATTATTCTGAGACCATTCATTTTTCTTGGACCTGAAGAATTTGGTTAATACGTACTCTCCCCAAAAATTGATCTTTTGATATGAGAATATACGATTACCATTTGGTAACGGCAGTTAGTGTAACCTGGATAGGAAGAAAAAAAGAAGGGAGAGAAGTGAGGCAAAATACTCTCTCCCTTCTCTTTCTCTCTTTCTATCCAGGTAACACTAACAGCATTACCAAATGGTAATCGTATATTCTCATATCAAAAGATCAATTTTTGGGGGAGGGTACGTATTTGCTTATATCTCTTAAAGTATAGCGATTTTTAGAACACCAAACATATCAAATGAAAGCTTGGTTAACCAGCTTTAATATTTTGGTATACTAAATCATGTCAATTTAATAAGTAGAGAGTTATATGTACATTAAAAAAGCCTATCTCGCGTACAAAATGACGCATATAATGGATTATGTATGCGTCAGAGACAAAGTAAAATTTTGAGAGGATACCTTGACGCAAATCTAAGAAACACATTATCATTTATTTTTTTTATAATCGATTTCTTATAGGTCAATACAGGCTCTGAATAATATGATGTAACTCAGATTGTACTGAATTCTGAATTGATAGAATGCAACCAAGGTCATTTTTGGATTTATCATCTAAAGTTTTACTAAACTTAAAAGTACTATTTTACTCTGAAGCGAGCAAGTCATCTTCTACAGGCGAGAGAAGTTAATTGATACAAAAAAGCTATGAAATAAGCTAACAATACACACTCCATTTTTTTCTTTGTTTTTACTGAAAACTTTGTTTTATTAAAAACATCAAACATACGTCTGGTAGTAAATTAGATTTCCTTTAAATTAATAATTTTTACTGAAGTCTGTAATGTCCACCATTTTGAAGAAATTTGCGGAAAACTATATTTTACTAAATTTTTAAAACTTTGACCTCGTTGCGCGACCTCGTAATGTTGACCGATTTTGTTCAAACTTTGTATGTCGTCTTCTTTTATCACCAAGAAACAGAAAATCCACAATGTTGCTAACATTTCAAACATTTGAAAAATAAGAACAACCCTAATATATATATATATATATTATATATATATATATATATATATATATATATATTATATATATATATATATATATATACTAGAGATACAATTAGCCTCATAAAAAGTTATAACTTTTTGCTAAGGGATTTCTTGGATTTTCCCTCTCTCGTTTAATAATCGTTTTTAAACAATCGAAAAGAAAGTAAAGTTTTTCTTTGAATTTCAATAACAATATCTGTTTAAATAAGATAAGACTGAAAAATAAACAAAAAATAAACTGTTAAAGAAATATTTAAAAGTATATTTTAAGGTATGTTGATTTTCTTTTATTGTAAGATTCGTTTTCTTTCTTCATATATTCAAATGGTTGTATACAAAATGAAAGGAATTATTTTTTTATTGGAAATAATAAGTCTGTAAATAATTAATATGCATATTTGCTTGCCAGCTTAAACGTATTGTTAATATTATATCATAAAGACAGCAAATAAAATATGATGTAAATTGGGTATAGCTGCCTAGCACAAAATTTTTATTGTTTATTTTGTTTTGCTTATTTGGTTCAATGAGTGAATTTCTGGGAAGATATGAATACGTATTATAGAACTAAAACTACCCAGTCAAGTAATGGATATAATATATAGAACTAAGATGCTCATTGCTGTACTGCTGTAAAAAGAATCCTATTTAGACAAAAAATAACAAAAAACGGTATTACCAAATACATAGCAAACCTTAGTTGAATATAAAGAATTGAAACAACAATTGAAGCATGCGATTTCTTTGGCTCGTTATACATACAAACGTAGATATATGCATAGATAAGAGAAGGCATAATGGCTCTAAGAAATTACTCTTCTAATTTTTACTTTTCATTGCCAGTATTGAAAAAACAATTAATAGGCTTGTTGATCGGAGTTTTTTCTGATCGGCGATCAATAGCGATATAGCGATATTTGATCGCCGATCGGAGTAATCGCAAAGGTCTGATCTTTATATCTTTTGATCGTAAGAAAATCACTAAAAAATAGCGATCCGATCAATTTGTATAAAATAACTAAAAAAGAAAAAATGTTTTAAAAGGATTTTGAGACAAACCCTACATTTCTTAAAACTAACTAGCTGTCTATTGACCAACCATTCCAACAACTATATGTGTTTAGAAAACACAAAATACAGACTAATACTAATGGAAAAAGCCAGTGTGTGCTATCCAGGATAGCCTATCATCATGTCTGTATATTTTTTGTCCTAAATATACAGGACAGGCGGACTATGTAGAAGTCAATTTTGGAGCTCATAGGCTATGGGAAAATTATTCTGGCATCTCCTGTCTTAAAGTATGCAGACATATGTCAATTGTGGAGCCAGAGTGTTGTAGCTCATAGGCTATAAGAAACAATCATTCTGATATTTTTTGTCCTAAATATACAGACAGGCGCCTATGGAGAAAGTCGTATTTTGGAGCTCATAGGCCAGTGGTTCCAAAGTGGGGGGTGCGACCCTAGGGGGGGGGGGGGGGGCGCAGAGCAATTGCAGGGGGGGGGGAAAACGAATGAATGAAAATATAAATGCCGTTGACTAAATACACTGCTAGAAAATGGACAAAAAACAAAAAAAGGTTGAGGTTGTATTAATTACATGTGTGAAATAAACTGCATTGGACTCTGAGACAAAATGTGTGTATGTCCTTTTTTTTGGCGGGGGATGGGGGCGCAAAAATTTCTTAAATACCAACCCCTTTGGTATTAAGAATTTTTTGTGCCAGCAGAAAAAGTTTGGGACCACTGTCATAGGCTATAGAAACAACCTTCCATTGTCATATAAAGATGAATGCTTATAAAGTTTTGACTGTATACATTTAATTTTTAATTAAATTAGTATTATAAAGTAATTTTTTTGTTGATCGCAATTAATTGATCGGATCGCTGATCGGAAAAATCCCTGATCGTTATTCGCTATATCGCAAAAAATTTCTGATCGCTATTTTTGATCGGATCGCTATTTTTTTCTGATCGCTCACAAGCCTGCAATTAAAGTACTTCTTTCCTTTTCAGACTCTTCTGGGTATTCGTGGCCGAGCTCCGTTAAAGCCGATTGGGCGTCAGTTCGCCGATCGGATTTGCCGGAAAGCGAGCCCATAACTCCGAAGAACTCGTCTTTGCCCTTCCCCCCACCTCGACTCGAGGTACCGCTCATCTCGCTCCGGCTACACAATCCCTCTTCCACTTCATCTTCCTCAGGCGGCGGCCACATCTACATGGAAGTGGATCATCATCGCGTCGATGGGGACTCTGGCTTCACTGAGGAGTCCGAGCATTCCGGCCGCCGGATCCCACATGCGTCTTCCTCACGACTCCT
This sequence comes from Caligus rogercresseyi, assembly GCA_013387185.1. NCBI lineage: Eukaryota > Metazoa > Arthropoda > Copepoda > Siphonostomatoida > Caligidae > Caligus > Caligus rogercresseyi. Next base: position 11,923,913 of record CP045900.1, read on the forward strand.
ATCCGAAGAACTCCTTCTCTGTGAAGATGAAGGGGCGCTCTCTCCCCAAGAGACTCACGAAGCTCCGAGGATGAGCAGGACTTTGAGCCTCCATGCAGCCTTGTCGAGTGCCCACCAGACGCGTGAAGCAGCACCGCAGTAACGAGACCTATCTCCTTAGCTGGCAGGTCAACAACAATGGTAAAAAGCACCGAGGGACGCTGGATAAGGTCTATAAAGACGAGGGAACAATTGATGAAAGGGATGTCTTTACCATCACGGGATTCAACGGGAGCCATTGAAAAAAATTATTATTATTTATATTGTAATCATATTTAGGCATGGATGGCATAAAAATTCCTAATGAATAGAGTTTTGATAAATATTTTATGATGTCATAATATCTGTTCCTTTTTTCCTGCATAAACTACGTCATTTAAAATACTCAAAGGATTTCCATTTACATATAGTTTATAATAACTTAATGTTCAACAAAAGAAAAATTGCAGTTGACTTTTGTAATTGTTACAAAACTTCGAGCTTTGATAATGACAAGATTTAAGTAAAAAGTATGGTAAGCAAATAATGGGTAAGATGGCTGACAATGTAATATTTTCAATTTTATTTTATAAACAATGGAATGTTGCACAAATTATTACATAGGCTGATGGAACATGTATGCAACAATTATTCTTTTTTTAATTGACAAGCATTACTTTTTTGATGTCTCATTTTTTTAACAGCATAAAACATCGCAATTGTAAACGCATTAAGAATATTCATTTGACGTCAGAAAAGTATTTTGTGGCTTAAATGCTACTTTGGAGTTAAAAAGTATTTATCTCCTATATTTAACATTTTTACATATTTTTTAAGAAATAAATAACTTTTTGTAAAAAAACATATTTATTTTACAGTTATCTTTGTAAAATTATATTAAATAAGTTGAACTTGCGGCTATCCAAACAAGTTACTCAGCTCGCCATCGGTAAAAAGCTTAATTGAATGGTTTCTTTACAAGTTATTTAAAAGAACTGAATATAAAAAGCGCATTACTTATGCTAAGAAAGTATCATTTTTGTAAAATGAGATATTTAAGCCCCTTTTTATTGAGTATTTTGATAACTTGCACAAGTACTTTTACGTCGTAGTTTATTCGGACGAAGAAGGTATCATACAATATTTAATGCTCATAATGCTTTGAGAAATTATAATGTTCTTTATATATTCAAGAGTCACATTCGATTGGGACATATGTTCTTCAAACCAACTTTTCAAGACCAAAAGTTGCACGAAATAATTTCACAATTATAATGTTGATCTTTGTGTGTATGATTGTATGTCTCTTCATTTTTTTATATATTAGATTTTCAAAGAAATGTAGACAATTCAAATGGTTATTTTCCCTATATTCTTTTGAGTCTTAGACAGTCATTTATTAAATATTGTTGTTCAAACATTGTTCTTATATATATTGAGCTAAATAAATAGTATGCATTTGTTAAATAGAATTATATACTTTCTTGTGATGGTTTTTTAAAATAAATATGTAAACATCGTTTTCCCCCTATCTGTCACTAATGACGAATTCCATGTACATTTACTCGAACTTTTATCGTCAAAGAGAGTAATGTGTTGTTCTTAATTATGTGTATGCATTTAGCCATAATTTGTCGTAATAAAATCTTTTCAAATTAGAATTGCCTGTGATTATTTGGGTCCATATTTTTTATCTTAAATATATGTGTATTACCCGACATTAATAAATACAGTTAGTATGTTGCAAGTTTGGATGTCACAAATCATTAATTTCCTCCTAAAAAGTTATGAGATGAGAAAAACAAAGTTATAGTTCTGAAACAATTGTAAACAAACGTTTACATGACGTCACGGTATAAAGATAGACACATAAACCATAATATATACCTTAACAAGTCTAATTTCGGTTTGCCTCACTTGGAGCAGTTCAGCTCATATTGAATAGTATTGCCTATATTACAGTTTCGTTTTTGATTCATTTTATGTGTTAGACATCTGTTTCGCAATGATCCTTCATTAGCTGCATCATTTAAGTATACACCTGGTTTAAATTAGAAGCTTGAAAGTTTTGCACAATGTTCCGAATTTTTTAAGAAACAGAAAAATGAAAGCGACACTGCGGAAATTAAAGAAGTTTTAATACACATTTGATTAGGGTTTTATATATACATATATAATTATATTATAATTGTATATTCTACATAATCAATGTATCGGAGGTTTTATTTGGTTATTTATACTTTTATATATTTTTCAAAGATGTATTGCTTGATACATAACAATGATTCTTAAAATTATGAATACTATTCAATGGAACAAATCAATTCTTTTATTATTATTATTGCCAGGACTAGAACAGTAGTGTTGACTTAAAAATCTACAAAGCCACTGAAACAACATAATACATCAGCAGTAGCTTACGCATAACAAGTATGAAGGATGGAATTTTTTCTTGAATCGAAATAAAGTAATCCTTAGTTTTATTTATATAAAAATAATATTTTGAATTTAAAATGTTTGAAAAGACTATCTATTTTTGTCAAATAAAAATCTATATAAATAAGTGATCAAAACTAGACTGCTCCATAAAATACATATAAACCCAAAGCCATGACTTAATATAAGTATATATGTATAGCTTTAAATCCATAAAAATAGGGCCTCATATATGAAACCTTATCCCTCCTTTTAACTAAGTAAAGCCCCACAAAGTGCTTTTCAAATCAATGAAATGAGAAAAAGAATGGTTCTGAAGAGTTGCCTCTGATAGAGAAAACCTCATTTCCGTTGAGATATCATAATCATCCACAAAATAAGTCAATCTCGGGATTTCAAATCATAAAAACGAATACTTTAAAAAATATAGAATCCTCTGAGAGTTTAAATGTAAGTATATTCATACATATGTAGGGCTGTTTGTACCACATTATTTTCTAGAAAATATGAAGAAAAAAGAAAAAGGGTAGTATTTCATATGAAAAGTAATCAAAGAAATGAAAACTTCATTGAAATATATTAATCAATTAAAAAAAAAGAAGAAAGCCCTATAAAGGATGAATAATAAAATTGTTTTATTTTTTTAAATTCATATTAGGGTAATACCATTTCATATTTTCTTGATATATATATATATGTCCATTTTAAGCATCTTAACAAACTGTCTTTTTATTAAATTAATTTGAATAAATAAAATAAAATCTTAAATAATGTACCTAGAGAACAATTATTGCTTTTTATTAGAATTGTATAGGATATGTTATGTTTGTATAAATACAGAGTGTACCAGCAAATTTAGAATATCGTAATCAATTTTGCTTTACTTCTAGAAAACTTTATTTTATTTTTATAAAGAAGCATCTGAAACAGAAGTTTAAAAAAAAGATCTTGGCAATCTTTCTTATTTAACGTAGCCTTCTTTAGCTTCAATGACTGCATCAACACGGTGGCGGAAAGCAGCACAGCTTTCTTGATGAAGTCGGCAGACATGTTGGCCCAGGCAGCAGTGATGGAGGCCTTGAGAGAATCCATATTGGGATGGGGAGTGCTGTTGGTCTCCCTTTTCAAAAAGCCCCACACAGCAAAGTCCAGGGGATTGAGATCTGGGCTTAAGGGTGGCCAGTAGTTTGCTGGCCAGAAATCGGCAAAATTCCTTAGCAGAGTCCTCGGCCAACTTTGATGTTTGGGAGGGAGGGAGCTCCATCCTGAGTCCACACATAATGACCACTAAGGTAATTTGCCTTCAACCAGGGCAAAATATGGGATCTCAGGCCTTTCAAGTAGACATGGCGGTCAATTTTCTCTCCGGCCCGAAAATAGTACGGAGGCATGGTCTTCCCATCAGATGCCACGACTCCTAGAACCATCACATGGGCTGGGTGTTTGGTTCTGTAAACTCCCTTGACCTCATCTATTGACTCCGCAAGGTACCGATCGTTTTTCCGATTGTAGACCTGGTCACTGTAAAAAATCTTCTTGTCTAAGAAAATTGTCACAGTGGACTTCTTCTTGTGAAAAGTTGAACGAATTTCGGAGCACCTTTCGAGCCTCTTGACCTTCATTGCCTCGGTTAAAAGATGCCTGGGCCTCCTGACAAAGATTTCAGGTTCAGGTCATCTTTTAAAGCCCTTGACATGATAGAAGTACCGACATCCATGGTCCGAGCCAGTCTCCAAATTGACTTTGTGAGATCCTCCTTCACCACCTTCTTGACCTTTCCCAGAAAGTCCTCAGTCCTCTTCTTACTTGCTCCTCCACTGCCTGGAGTCCTGTCAGTACCTTTTCCATCTTTTAGAGCCTTTGAAACATTGTAAGCTGTAGCCAGAGAGCAGCCAACAATCTCCACGATCTCTTTTTGTCCACTTTGGCCTTAAGGAGGTCAGCGATCCTCTCTCGATTCTTCTATTCATGACTCATGGTGAAGAGTGAGTGAAAACAATGTTTACTAAAAAGAACTCTACATGGCTTGTACAACAGGAAGTTTAATGTTAAAAATCACTAAAGCTCGCCCCAGGGTAGCCTTAGACAATTAAACTAAATTCTAAATTTTGCTGGTACACTCTGTATATATATATATATATATATATATATATATAAGTGGCACTGGGTAAATATAAAAATAAGTCAATACATTTATAAAAATATATATCCCCGTTCGTTCATAAAATTCAGCAAAAAAGTATTATCCTTTGGAGCAACAATAAAATAAATGCCTCAAAATATATACACAAGACTAAAAATTGCTTATGTGTCTTCAGTTATATCAATTGGAAAAGCAATCACTGAAATAGTTATGCAAATTAAATGATATCATTAACAGTCAAATATCTATTTTTAAACTTACAAATGATTTCGTTTATTTTTATTAGTTATAAAAGATTTTACTAAAATTGCACAAATTATATGAAATAGGCAGAACTGCATAGAACATAAACATAAACTTCTGTTTAATATTTATTTACATAAATTCACCAAAACTAAACAAAACAACGATATAATTATATAAAAATACAATGCTTTGAATGACTTTAAGTAAGATTTATGCTTTAGATTTTTGAACAGATGTCAACATCGATAAACATTAAAAACGTTCTTAATATTCGACGGCTATTATCCTTTGGAGCAACAATAAAATAAATGCCTCAAAATATATACACAAGACTAAAAAATTGCTTATGTTTCTTCAGTTATATCAATTGGAAAAGCAATCACTGAAATAGTTATGCAAATTAATGATAATCATTAACAGTCAAATATCTATTTTTAACTTACAAATGATTTCGTTTTTTTTTTAAGTTATAAAAGATTTTAACTAAAATTGCACAAATTATATGAAATAGACAGAACTGCATAGAACATAAACATAAACTTCTGTTTAATATTATTTACATAAATCCACCAAAACTAAACAAAACAACGATATAATTATATAAAAATACAATGCTTTTGAATGACTTTAAGTAAGATTTATGCTTAGATTTTTGAACAGATGTCAACATCGATTAAACATTTAAAAACGTTCTTAATATTCGACGGCTAGAGAATTTAACTCATGCTCAAACATACTTTCCTCCTTATAAAGTGGGTGTCCCTAGCCGTCCTGGTTTGACAACAAAATATTCATTTAAAACTCAATTAATATAAACTATGAATAAAAACCTTTAAAAGACCAATTTATATTTATATTAGACAATACGCAAACATAATTTATGATTTAACTAAAGTGATACTAACGTGTAAACAAGCATTGGAAACATATATGGTGCGACTATAAAACACATTGGGAGGTCTTAAAAAACTTTTAGGCCTATCAAAACTATTTCCAAAGTCTCAACATTCCAATATTTTAACAGTTCTTTGATTTGCAATTATCACAAGTAACTCTCGAGCTCTACAAACAACATGTGACCAAGTTATGTGGATTACGAGATACGTTTATTTCAAGGTTTCATTAAAGGTGAATCGTCACAAAATCTTATTGTTATGTGTGACTTATCAAAAATATATTGGTCTAATAGATTGTTGATGACGTTAGCAGGAAGGAAAATATTACAAAATGTTATTGTTCCTGCTTGCCGGTGTGAAGTCATTAAAAATCGCCGTCGACCGAAAAGTCTGCTCTCTTGGCAATATTGACGAACCTAATTTTCCAATATATCTTGAGTATAAGTTATCTGCCACAAGCTTTTGATTTGTATCTCCCACTATGCATTTAACAAAATTTATTTATAGATACATTCAAAGTTAGTGTTTACCCTTTTTACCGCTAAAAATATATGTTCCCTCCTGTTCAATAAATTATTCATGGAGCTTTACATTAATTAAGATAAGTGATATATTTAACGATAATTCAACGTTCAAAAAAATACATATATATTTACTTCTACTTTTAGTATGCACAAGTGAATCTCATTCAATAATGAGCATATAAAAGATAGGGCCTTTCCTTAAGATGTTCATCAATTGATTTTTTCATATACTAAATTGTTTTTTTTTTGTGAGATGCATTCATATCGATTCTCAATAAATCAATAAAAGCTTAAAAGTGAGAGGAATGGAGAAGTGTGCAGATCCAACAGAAGAAAAAAAATCACAATCAGCAAGATCAAAAGCAATAGAATTCGCTATATTGAATTCGAAAGCTTTGGTGGCTAAAGAGCGAACCTCGCGAGCACTTTTACCGCCAAAAGCTTACGTAGAGTATGTTTAGAAGAAGGATACGCTACTTTTTCGATTGGCATTCCTGATGCTTTTGGAAACAACTGAACCGTAGCATAGGAACTAATAAAATCCATCCATCAATGTCCACGATACATCTCAAAACTATCAAAATGGTTTTAAAACATTAAAAATTATTATGTTATTTTATTTACTCTTACTGTTAAGATTAATGAATGTTATGACTCCCTATTTATAATAATTATATTTCTGTTCTTCTACCAAAGGACTTATCTTGGGTTACAATATATTATTTCACGCAATTATTCGGACATTCCTTGTTAATTAGGTTTAAATAAATATACTTTTAAGTAATGAAGAGAGATAATATCTATAATATTTTAAATATTAAAGGAATGAAAGAAAAGCAAATTGATTTTAAGAGACTTTCATTGCATAAGCTACTAGGATCCAATTTATGATTTGAAATATTACTCAGAACTTTCTGGGGTCAATTAAACAAAAAATAGTTTTACACATCAAGTAATGGCCATGACTTAATATGCGATAAAGGAATACATTTTACTAATGTCTAAATGAGGACACCAATGGAAACAATAAAGTATATATAGTTACATGTGTTTGTGGTATCTTATCTAAATCAATTTCGTGAGTCAGCACAAATTTGAAAGATAGCATGTGCATATATAGATAAATATAATGAATGTTGCAGTGACAACTTAATTATATATTTAAGTTCATATTGACCTAATATGAGAGCAAAACTTATATAAAAGAAAAGTTTTCATAATATATTTGCCTCCAATATATATTTGAAACTTGTGATATTTATCTTGCCTTCTATACAGTATTTTATCTGCATATTATAATTGCAGCTATTTATAATGTATACATGAATACTTTGTGTACGATATGCAGGGGTGAGGATTTAAAAATGGAATCCACTTGGAAGTTGTTGAAGCCACGTCTTGTGCCAGTTGCATGTGACTAAAATAATTACATCGACTATTTTGTTAATATTTAAATATCATAGAGGGTTTTAGTTTCTTGTCATCATAACTAAGGTTATATGAATTAAATTATACTTTCTTCATCATGAACTTGTTTTTTGGTATGTATAAAACTGTTTTCACATCTCTCGTAAATAAACCAAGTTATTATGCATATTTGTTTTATTGGTAGTATTTTAAGAGTTCATTTTCGATATTTTCAAATATTTATATATTGATGAATTTAATGAAACAAAAAATAAATAAAAACCATGAAAATACAAAGGCCTAATTGGTAGGGGGGCAATTAGCCCATCGTGTAAAATTATATTATTGAAAAGGAAAACACTTTTCAAAAGATTTCATTAAGCTGCAAAATTTGGACCTGGCAGAGAATTATGAAAAGTACCGGACCATGAATAACCTCAACGCAGTGAGAACCATTCAAACCACTAGAGACGTCTCAGAAAGCCTAAAAGATTACAGACTACATTATTGTTTACTACCTTGAGTGCCAACCTCATATGCCTAACAATAAATTATATCTCCTAAGTGAAGAGAAAAACTCGAACTCAACACATATAATAATAAAAACCTTTAATGTTCGTTTATGTTTTGTTTACACTACGGTTCAAAAGAGTTTTATTTGTTTAATATTTGTTATATAAGTGTATTTTTTATTACATTGTATTGTTGTAGCAGATATGTAATAAAAACTTTATTACCAAAAAAAAAACCTAAATGATTGATTCTTTATAATTGAATATTTTTGGTGATTTCCAAACAGAGTCTTTTAGTCCAATAATATATGTATTCAAATTAACATAAAAAAATATATGGCGAATGAGTTTGCTGATGAAAAATTCGCCTCAAGAGAAGGTTGTGAAAATCGACTGTCCGCTTTTTTGCCAATAGGGACGAGGGTTTCTATGAGAGAGGCATTATGAAATTACCTTCAAAACGGCAACCGGTTATCGAACAAAATGGTGCATATTGATCTAAGTCGGATCATGCTAACTATGCTAAATAAACCTTCAATTTAATGCAAAAATAATGGATTTCCTATACTACACCTATTATAAGCGTCACAAAATCCATTTTTAAATTATGAACAATATTATGCATTTACGTCAAATTAAGAATCCATTTTAATAACTTAATATACATAAAAAATACATTCAATACAAAATATTACTCTTTAGTCTGAAGATTTTCGAAGGGTATTTTTATTTTAGGCTTAAAGCAACTCAAAACAACCCAAAAATAATATGGATATGATACTCGTTGAACCTCAATTCACTCAATGAGCCATACTATTACTACCCCTTCCAGGAAAGGAGTATAAATAATAAGTATTCTCACCAGGGTTCCAAGTTTGTTTCTGTCTTCACATTAGTTCCTTTAATACCCGTTGTTGCATCTAAGAGGGAAAAAGGTTATCTCATTTTAAGTGATAGCATTTTCTTACTCTGCGTTGGAATGTAGTAAGTACTCCATAAATAATAAATGGTTCATTTCCTTTGTTTGTTTAGTGTTGTATGATAAGGGGTTGAAATAGGGTCAGATAGTCGTCTTCATACCAAGGAAGGAGCCTCCATATTTTTAATTTCTTGTTTACTCTACTTTTTGAAGAGGGAAAAATAACCACCCAACGCAAGGTAGTGTTTGTGAGAGTTTAAGAAAATATAGTTGGGGTTTTTCTTGAAGCACAAAAGCATAAATTAAGTGGAGTTTAACGTATGATACGTTTGTATACAATATCCTTTGAAGATATTTCAACATTTAAGCAATGTTTTGGACCATATGTTGCTTACTTTATCCGAGAGACTAAATCATTTAAACAGAAGGAGGATGCATATAGATTTAAAAAAATATATAGTTGCTGACTTCGGCAATTCATAAAAAAGACTTATCCTAACAAGGAAATAACAAGAATTAAACTCTTTACCTTCGATCGGTTGACGATTCGTGGGACTATGCTTATGACTAAATTTAGTATTATCCTTTCCAATAAAAATGACATCTCTAAACCTTAAAAAATGACCAAAACAACAAACTCTACGCTATGTAATAGAAAAATAAAGGAATATAAAAATTCCCCTTTTAGAATTCTTATGGACAAATAATTTAATTATTCTTTTATAATTATATTGGTTCCTTTAAACTTTTTAATAAACATACTATGTTCATTTTTATAGTTAAATATCATATTTACTTTTTATTAGAAAAGTTATATAGCACTATAAAGTTAAATGTTATATAACTTTTAAAAAAATCTCTCAAGTTGTAAAGTTTCATTTTTATGAGGCGAAATAAGGCCATACGGCGGGCGAAAAAATATTAGAACAACCCTTATATTCAACATAAAACCAATGCTTTGAGACTACTATGTAGCTTACTTTTTCGATATAAGAGACTAAAGGCCTCAAATGGAAAAAACATAATATCTAAACATATAAACAGAATGTTTGAAATGACTTTCTCAATCAGCTGACGTTCAAATTAGCTCCAATGTTCAAAGTATTTCAGTAGTATATATATATATATATATATATATATATATATATATTATATATATATATATATAGATAGATAGATAGATAATAAAATAAATGTAAAAAATAGCTCTGGCCCGCGATGCCATTGTATGAAAAAAAAATTGGCCCGCGTCCAAACGTAATTGCCGACACCTGCATTATGTGGCATGTGAACACACCACTAAACAATCAGAAGCCACACTAAATACTAACTCTTAGCACTTGTCAGTTGCTTTATAATGGAAGAGTATACTTTAAATTCCCTTTTATAACCAGTTTGATAAATAAAATATACTTTGAAACTTCATTGAGGCGTTTTTCCAACATGATACATATTTATGCTAAATTTTTTGACCATATATATATATATATATAATATATATATATATATATATACTCGTATATTAGGTTGTTCCATAAATGATGAGGTCGACAATTAAAACTCAAAATTTTCATCAGATCAACAAAAAAACTTCTCAATCAGTACACATAATCCCCTCCGACTGCAATGACGTCGTGGCAGTGTCCCGGAGCTTCCTGAGTTGGTCGTAGAGCTCGTCCTCACTGGCCCTCATCATCGCCCGCTGAACGGCGAGTGTAGCTTCCTCGTGGCCCCAAACTCGTCCTCCCGGAGCAGGTGCTTCAACTTCCGGAACAGGAGCCTGTCACACAGTTTCAGGTTGGGTCAGTAGGGTGACTGTTTCACCGGTTCTACATCCCTCTGGGTCAGGAATTCCCTGGTATCCTTGACAGTGTGGGGACGTGCATTGTCCCACATGAGGAGACAATCTTTCAGCCGGTTCTTGTCCTTTTTTAGGCTGAGAAAGCGCTTCCCAGTCGTCCTCAGGTACTCTATCATGGTGTTCCGGTCGGCTGTGGTCCCGGCAGGTACTGCAGTCATCGATACCGCCTCGGCTTGCAGGTGAACCCCATCAGAATCATCGTCTCTTCACTGTCTGGTTCACACGGGGGGTCGAGAACCGGGCCCCGTGGGCTCTGCCGAATCCCAATAGAACCAGGACTTGTCCTGGACTAACAGATGAGACCCCAGAAAGTCCTCCCTGTGGTCCTGGAACAGCTTCAGGAGGCCCTGACAGCACTTCACTCGCTGCGTCTTGTTGGCTTCAGAGAGTTGTGAGGGACGAGCACGCTGAGGAGGTTTCGGAGCCCTAGATCCTCCGTCAGAAGCCTGAAAACAGTTGTAGATGGTAGGGACACCTCTGCAGCAACTTGTCGAGTGGTCATCCGGGGGTTATCCTCGACCAGGCGCTCCACACGGGCCACATTCTCCTCTGTCCTCGTCTCCCGGGGACGTCATGAACGGGTCTTCTTCTCCAGGGCAAAAACACCCTTATCGAACTCAGTGTGCCATCTCTGAAGGGTGGAGAGGCCAGGGCAGGAGTCAGGGAAGATAGAGAGCAGGTCCCCGTGGATCTCGTTGACTGTCCTGGCGAGCTTGATCCGGATCAAGAAGTAGGAGCGAAAGTCGGGTATCTCCATTTTCAGCGGCGAGTAGAATGAATGATAGAAATGACGCGATTACTCACCTTATATACTAACCTGAGTGGCGCCATACAGTCTGTTCCCATGTAAAAATATGCGATAAGAACGCTCCCGTTGAAATTTTTGAGATAGCATGTGAACTTTTCGAGATAGCTAACCTACCTCATTATTTATGGAACAACCTAATTTATATATATATATATATATTATATGTGAGGATGATTGTTATTTCACACTTTTCGAATTTGAGAGTCGATTTCCCCCTAGGATTATGCCTTAGTACATAGATATCATCTTGTGAAAGTTTGAACGAAATCAAATAACGATAAGTGTCTCCTCAACAGACCCAAAAGTTCTGTAAACTTATGTAATATTTTTCGGCACTCCATTGTCTCTCATGTCCTCAATATAAATGCTATATTTAAATAATTTGGTGCAAAATGTAGATATGATCTCAAAAATTTCAAATTAGGGTGCGATAGCCGTGCATGTGAAGGCGTGTTCAACTCTCAATGTTGGGGGCGCAGGTGTGAATCCCGAGAGGGGATGGTCATTTTTGGTCTACCTCATTGATAAGATCGATGGACTAATTTCAATGCTAAAATGCTTAAGCTTCTGTGCTAAAATGCTTATGTTTATCCTGTCGGATGCAATTCTATCGAACCATAAAGGCAAAAAAATAGTTTTGGTTTTTATATATGTACGAGAATAAACGAGAAATTTAAGTTTTGAAATAGTCATATTATGAAAAATATCCCGAAAATGACTATGCAAAAACTACATACATAACAAACAAAAATGAAAGTATGCATGCCAACTTGCTCAACATGAAGGATATATGTTCGAGTCCAAGAATTCCAACCTGAAGGAATATTTATGTATGATATCCTTTATATATGTACATAGAGATGAACTATTTTCTTTGCCGAGAAGGATGCATTACTATTTGTAGAGACCTCATAATTCTTTTAAAATTGATAAGCAAAGAAAGAAACCCTCTCAATCGTCTGCTTAACTAACTGTTCAAAGGAGTGCTGAAGAGAACTTAGTATTTTGTTATTATTTAACGATTGTATGATAGCAATATTTACTTTAATGATCTAAATAAACATTTCTAGTAACATATAAGCAAAAATATAAAAATACTATTGCTTTCTCTATTTACACCATATGTTACCCAGGCTTTTGTACCCACTTATTTATATTGAACAATTAAGAAACAAAGTCAAATTTAAAGTAACAGTTTTGAAAATATTGTATATGGTTACATTCAAAGCTGTCACTACATATTTGAAAGAAAAAAACCCTATTAAAATCACGAAATTGCTTCCTCAAGGTATAGTAATAAAAATACTGTTACATATGTTCAATAAAATATAAAATTATTTGTAAATTGTACATCAATGTATATTGTTTAATAACTTAAACTATACTTACATACCAAAAAAACGTAAATTGGAATAATCAACCCTTCATCAAAGTGATTAGATTTTTCCTATATATATATATATATACATTATATAATAATAAACTGATTTAAAGATATTTGATATAAATACTTTTTATAATATTATATGTAATACATATATTTCACATCCCTAAAGATTTTTGTCGAGTCATTAGATATGAAATCTCATTGTTTAAAATAAACTAATACTTAGTCGAAAAAGAAAAGACGCTAAAGGGAACTCTTAAGTCTTGATATCGACTAGACCATGGTTCCAGTACATCTTGTTTATGCAAAAAAATAGATAACGAACCAAAGTATAGTATTTTCGAAAAGCTTACTTTGTTCTTGAAATTAAAAGTACCGTATGTATCATTCTTGAAATATCTTAAAAAATTTTTAGAATTGTCTAAAAATTTTTATTGAATAAGTCAGTGTTCCCAAATTTTTCTGCTGGGCCCCCCTTGGTACAAAAGAAATTTTTGCTCCCCCCACCAAAAAAAAAAAAGAACATTCACACGTTTTGTTCTCAGAGTCCATTGCAGTTTATCTTAAACATTGTAATTAATACAAATCTCAACCTTTTTTTGTTTTTGTCCATTTCTAGCAGTGTTATTTAGTCTACTGCATTTATATTTCATTCATTCGTTTTTCCTGCGCCCCCCCCCAAGGGGGCGCACCCCCCACTTTGGGAACCGCTGGAATAAGTCATACATTTTGTCTATCAATAATTTAACAAAAATATAACTCCACGAATTATAATATAAGTCTTTCCATAACTACTTTCAAGGTAATTCAAAAGTGTAATTTCATGATCCTTAGCAAAAAGTGCCCATGAGAATATGAAAATGCTTTAGGATCGATAAATTTCCATGTTTGTATTGATTAATTAATATTTAAATCTTTTGTGCACACTGTAGTCGCACCATAGAGAATCTGCTTCCCTCGCTTGTATTAAAACATATTTGATACTTTAATCTCCTTTGATGCACACACACAAAAACACTCTGTCTACGTGTTTTGTTTATAAATAACTTGTAAACTGAGCTGTCCATCATTAATGGAATGCAAGTTAATATCTTTAGACTTTAACTATAAACACACTACGTAATAAAGTTTTTCCACCATTCTTTTATTGATTATTTTTATGTAAATACAAATATATCGAAATGTTTATGTTTCCAAATAATCATTCTTTTGACAAACAACATCCCGTAAATGGCAATTTTAAAATTTAATTAGTCGTTAATTTTGTATATATATAAGAAACAAAAAAAAATATGAAATCCTTGATATAATATCTACATTATAAATCAATATATTATACAATAGCATATATATAAATATATAATAGCATATTTATATACACAAACACCTATATATATATATATTTATATATATACATATATATATACCTATATAACAAATATATATATATATATGCCTATATTTATATATATATATATATATACATATGTATATATACATGTAAATATTATTTATATTACACATTACGGGAGAAATATCTTTTCTCTCCCTTAAAGCTCTTAAAATAAAAAAGTACATTGCCATTAAAATACATTACATATACAATGATTAAAGTAAATATATTTGCTTATTAAGTTCCAAAATAAATCTCTAGTATAAAATTAATCAAGTCCTTTTGCAATGAAAATGCCTAGATTTTCGTGTTGTTCTTATGATTCTTATAAAATATAAGGTATATAACATCTCAAAAAATTCGGATAATAAAATACCTTCAACGAGGAACCAAATCTACTTTTGACTAAAAATAACAAATCTTGTAAATAAAATGGTGACCTATTTTCATGTAAGTAAATGCATATATCAATCTCGACAACTAAGCAACCTTTTTATTTACTCAGTGAATTTAAGATTTATCTGCATAGGCTTCTATTTAAATATTCAGAATAATAATAGGCATGAATGTTATAATCATAGACATTCAAAAACATTATAAATAAATGATAATATGGTCTTAGAAGCTTCATATGTCCTGGAAACCCTACTTCAGCGAATAAATCATATTCACATTCTAGATAATGGATTAAAAAAAAAACAAATTGAACTCTCGCCATTTAAGATGCAATTTCAAAAAAAGCAGCAAAAGATTCAGCCCTGAAACGTCTGTATGATTGTCTCTGCCCCCCCCCCCAAATTTGGACCCCGACTGGAGCTAGATCTGGTGGTGTAGGGGGATGTAGTGGTTATTATTTGTTTATAACATTTTATATACATCAACTTCTTCGCGAATAATAATTAGCCTCAATGATACTTTTTTTCACTAAGATATCCAGGAATCTTAATCAACAACTGGTATTACAATAAACATTTAAAATATTTATTTCGACACAACTATCAAATAAAATAAAATGTTCAGAATAAAAAGATATAACATTAAATGTAACTTTTGGACTTTAAAGAGTGTACCAGAATGTGATAAAATAGTTGCAACCATTTCTTCTCTGGCTGCTCGATCATCAAGTTCCTTTAGGTTCTGACAAGTCATTTCATTTCACAGTTTAGAAGAGATGGAACAAACATGAATATGTACCTATGATCTTTTAAATTTTTTATTAATTTTCTTGCATCTTAGTTGTTTTTAAGACGTGGTTATGACAATCATATTTTATATTTGAATCCTTAATCATTTGTGACATCTTAGCCTCTACCACAAATTATTTGTACAGACTTATATTGATATTATTAAGAAAATACTCTGTCCAATATATACTTAATAGGTACCTAAAATTAGGTTAAGCCTCCATCCAACCATGACTTAGGTTACCAAGGGAGTCTGATGCCAAAAGCGGCCAAATGACGATGATGATTTATCAGTCAAAATTCCCTAATTTTAAAGAAAAACTCATGCAATGGAGCACTGTTAACATGAAGAAAATTATGGAATAGAAAGAGTCTCAAGTACAGCCAAGTTACATTAAGGTAGCCATTTACGGAATCACGGAATCCCTTTATGCCCAAAGAAGAACAAATTCAGCTGGAAGGTTGTGATGTGAACAATGACAAGAGATTGTATATAGTCTCTCTATTTGTATCTAAATGATAATGAATGGATGACCTACAACGATATGACATATACCAATGTTCGGGATACACAAACTAGGGAACCTGGTGTAATGGAAAATGAAAAAATTCGTTAATAAATATGGTAGATGGCATGGTTTTGGCAAGTAGAATCGATTAAATTTCATTATCAAGTACCATGCAAAAATATGGCTCCACCATGTCCAGAATGACTTTTAACGGGATGTCAGATCACTTTTATTAATGGCGAACTTACAGTAAGTAACTTTCAGCGAAGTAAACAGAAAAATTAGATGGAAGCTTAACAAAAAATTCTGAAATTAAGTTATGTTATGGATGGACTGAAAGAGTCAGTGAATAATATTCAAGAAGATGCTAAATTTTTGAAAATGAATAAGGACTCACAATAAACGAGACGAAGATACAAATACTTTCCACTTTGGAAGCTAATCAAAATAGCTTTAAGTCTTCCAAAAGTTGTGAAATCAGCTTTTGTTTTTGGGTTGCAATATTAGACTGGAAGGGTGTAGAGTATCAGACATTTAAACTATTAGCGACAAAAATAATATGTACTATATATATATATATCCATAAATACCAACCTAGAAAAAATAAGATTGTCATCGGAAAAAAAATTCCTGGAAAAATGGAAGCGAAAATGGATGGAAGAAGACATCAAATTAATAAAGATATACGGACCAAAATCACAAGGTGGATTTGGGATGACAGACTTTGGACAACACTAGGACGTCATGGCGTTAACATGGATGAAAAGAGCTCCGTTCGTAGAATACCCTTGGAAAAAAGTCTTATGAAAATATAAGAAATAATAAGAGACCTTAGAAACTCCTCTTGGATTTTTTTAATCACAGTGAGAGTGTTGTTGAAGGCTATCGGACGACAGGTGGTGTGCATGGCCCAATAGAGGGTAAACCCTTAGTCACCATTAATATTTCTTAACATAAAAGATACGAATTGGGCTAAAAAAATAACGACATTCTTACAGCATCAAATATAGAATACCTTTCAGTTGAGATGCTCCAGCAATCCCTTTCGACGCGTATTTGTCCTTTGGGTGGAGCGAAGCGATGGAGTCAGCACTTGCCGTTTCAAATCGATCTGTAAAAATGATTGGAGAAGCAATACACGGATACTAAATTTTTTGAACAAATTCAAGCTAGCTATAGAAGACGAAGGCCATTTAAAGGATAAAATGTATAGAATATTCGACCTTATAATTACACTTGTCCAAATGTATCTAAAATATTATATCTCATCAGCCTCCTATTACACTGAGCACTTTTATGGAGAAATGAGAGGTAATTGTACAATTTGTTGAAACAGAAATGCCATAGCACATTACTTCAGGGACTGCTCCATTTTTAAAGAAATAATCTCATCAGTAAAGGAATAATACGCCAGCACATAGGAAGGGATCCCACCAGACACGAGCTCCTGAACGGTTTTACAAAATGGGATGATCCACATAGAACATCATCAAAAGCTGTAGCAAAGTTACTGACAATAATCGCTCTCCTTAGATTCGATGGAAGTAATATTTCACCAGGCATCACTCTTCTGGCTCTAAATGAATTCAAAGTTCCCCAACTCTTCTACTCTTCGTCATAGGTACCACACTGAGTGTTATGAATTGTTTATTATAGAGTTTGCTGGTGTTTTTATTTTTTAAACACCCCGATTATACTTACTGGTTTTACTTTTCATCATAAATCACCCCCATGTTGGTATTTACCATAGAGATATAAAGATATAGAGAGCTTATTCCCTTCAAAAGCTGATAAATATCGTTCAACTGTCGCCTGTGCCCAATATAAACAAAGTAATTTGCACTACGTCATCGTAAGTTGATCATAGAGATAGAAAGATTTGTATATATGGGCACAATGACATATATTTCTCTGAAGAATCCAAACAGCTCTTTAAGTCTTTATATCTCTATGGTTTTACGTTTTTAGTTTTTTTAAATCTATTATCGTAATCCTTATCTTATCATCTAGTTTGTATGTGTTTGTTTGTGTTTTTAGTATTGTAAAAATTACACACATTGTTAAAATAAAGATCTTGCTGAGGTAGTTTTAACCTAGAAAAAAAGAAATAAGGAATTTTTATTTTGTCGTTCTTTCGTTTTTATTATTTTGTACTTCCTCCGTTTCTTTTGAAAGATGAATAAATATCTTTAAAATAAATTAGTTCTTTTCATATTCACCTCGCATTAAAATCAATACTTTCCTTTAATTTTCCAATAAAATGACATTTTCCAAAGTTTCAATACTTTTACCTCAAGCATTTCCCAATTTTTCCTTTTTTCATAATTACATGTGCCAAGAGTAAATAAACGCTCTTAAGAATCACTTCCAAACCAAAACTGGACCAAAAAAAACTCCTATAAAAATATATATTTTTTCCTGGATGGAATCCAATGAGTTAAAAAAATAAAGTAGGACATATCCCCCCTCCTCCCGTTCTTTGTATATGTTTATAAGAGGACTTCTTTAAATATTTGTCTGGCATGCTTCTATTGTCATGCAATAAAGTCATTACTAAGCAAATTTGTTTAAGCAATAAAACCAAGACGTTGTGGTTACATGACAAGGAATTTTAATCATGGATGGAAGTTTCTGTATAAGCTTTCCCTACATGTAAGTAAAGTGTCTTGTTTTATCTCCGCAGATAGCTACATCAAAATGCATTCTGTTAATTTTAAAAGTGTTTACGAATTCCAGAAATTACTACGCCATTTTTTAAATCAAATTTTTCTATTTATGAAATTGTCTTAACGTATTAAATGTTTGCGTACTTATATATTAATTAATTTGGATAAGTTGTATTGTATCGTTCGAAGCAGTGATTACGATACATTATTATTTAAAATAATGGCGTCCATTTCAAGGGTATGTACGAAGATGTATAGATATAAGCTTATGGCTGGCGACACTTAGCACAACATACACTTTAATAGTTTTGTTAGATTGTATTGCCTGAAAACACCAGGATGGCATACCATTTGTGTAAATCAAGTCATTATATAATCATTTTAGAGAATCTATCACATCTCGTATGGCTCAAAGTTGTTCATGTATCTTGTTTTTATCCTCACTGATCATGTATCACATACTCGAATACTGATAAAGATTTCAATTTCTGAACTGCCATCTAGCAGTTAAAATCAACAATATTGAAAAGTGGAAAACGTATTTTGGACATTTGGTAATACCGTGTCAGGCGTTCTCGACGGGCACACCTTTGTATTTTCCATGCATGTAGTATGCGTTCAAGCATTGAACTTTATTGCCTAAGGGTATTCTTGTCGGGTGGCGTTTTCGTAGGGGATAGTACTAGGAAGGATTATCTACCATGGAAGGTTCATTTTTATTTACTCTATCTCAGACATAGAAGATAGGGTGCAATAATTAACAATACTTTTCGAGTCAGGTTAACTTGACGTTACGATACTTTTTCATAATATTGCCTCATTTTATAGTATTTATATCTGTTATTTTGGATGAATTTGTTGACCAATAAACTCAAAAAAAAATGAAGTCGAATGCAAATTTAAGTATATACTGTATTTCTATATTGGAGAAGAGAGTATTTCCTTCAATACCATAGCAATCCATTCCATCTCAAGTGCCAGTCTTGAATGTCTTTAATTTTAACAACTACAAGATATTTTATGTACATTTAGAAAAAAATAGCTTAAAGAGTCAAACTATTTAGAATTATGAATTAAATAAACTTTTAAATATTCTATAAGCTTACTTTATAGTAATGTACACTAAAGACATAGGTAACCTTCCAAAATACTTCTTTTTGGAACATAATTTGGTTTGGGTAGAATATATTTACTTTTTAATAAATATAATAATTTTTCAGTATATAATTTTATTATCACCTTTGGCTCAGTCACTTTTTTTAAGTAATTGGATGCACCTTCGAAATTCAATATAGCGGGTTTTATGGTCATTGATGAATTTTTCTGTGACTTTGAGGTGCTACAAGACTTCAAAGCAGCTGGTATGTTAAGGAGTAACAAGACTAGTACCCACAGGCTTTTACCCCCGTGCCGTTCACCCCCCTAATAATCATTTATATCTCTTAAAGTCTCCATATGAAATTAACTATGTTTTTTAGGACAAAATTGTATTTGTGTCTGGAACCTATGTTCCTAATATAGGTCATATGTTTCATATGACCGATATTTGGAAAATAAGTTCCAGACACTAATGCAATTTCGTCCTAAAAACATAATTAACTTCATAAGTGGACTTTAAGAGATATAAATTATTAGTAACATAAGGTGCTAAAATCATGTTAGGGTCCTTCAAGTTTTTCAAATTATTGGCCAAGCGTTGTACTAATATCACAGTCCATAATCACTATGACAACCCCAAAGAATATTTCTAATGGAGTAGAGGTTATAATTTTTTACAATATATATATTAATAAGTAAATTGTAGTGATCAAATACTGAAAAAAGTTATGGCCTCATCTATACTTGTGCAGAATATGAATATTTTGGCTCTTTATCAACTTTTCTTTGAATCTCTCATTGCAAAGGTGAAATGCCAGTTGTTTTCATTTATTCCTCAATTACCGAAACAAACATGGTAATTATAAACTTTATCTTCATATTAGCAAAAAGTAATCATACAATCTTTGTTTTTGTAACTCTTTAATTGTCGCAACATAATTGATCAATCATTAAACCTATAGATTTCTTTATAAATTTCACAAATTACTATATTATTTTATAAATTGCTTTATTTATTCATTTATCGTGTAATGCTATAGAATTGTATGTTGAATTATGAAGTTAAGATAAATTATTAAAAATAAGTCAATCGTCAAGTTAACTTGACTCGAACATTAAAATTAAAAAGGGAAGTCAATGTTAATTAACCTTCCTTGTTAGATAAATCCTTCCTAGGTATTTCATCGACCAAAAAAGTCGCAGACAAGAATACATTTATGCAATAGAGTTCAATGCAGGAAAATACAAAGACGAATACAAAGTCGAATTGGCCAAGAACCTGGTAATACAATTAAATACTTGTTAATAAAATAAAGGCAAATTGAAAATCAAGGTCCATATATATTGCCAAGAGAACTGACTTTTTGCTTGCTGGCAAGCGGGCAGAATAATGTTGTGTATTATATTTGCTTACGTCATCCAAAATATATTATTATACTAGACTTTTCGATGACGTTAAAATAGAAGTAATATTTATGATGTTTCACTATACATGAAAACATAAATAAAACATGTCTGGTATTCTATATACCTAGAAAAATATCAATAAAAAAATTGAACGAATCGTAGTTAAATTTGTTGTATTTACTTAATATACAGCTATGTTAAGTGAATAATTATATTTTTGACCAAAAACAACAAAATTTTATAGTTTTTATAAACTAAAAAATAATCTTATGCTTTTTCTGAAGCACAACTTTCTACCATATTAATTTTCATTTTATGTAATCTGTTGTTTATTTATATAACCTTTGTTGGATAAAAAAATAAGAATTTTATAACCAAAATAATAATAATAAATATTGTTTAACATTTTCAAAAGAAAGAAACTATTCATTTATCTGCTCTATTCTCATAAAAATTAAAAGGGTTTTCTAGTTTGTGGGCTTTAAAGTATTTATTTAAGAAAAAATAAAGGGCCTCTCTTTCCCATTATACTCTCATTTTTAATGTATACCATTATTTAAAATCTAATAAGGAAATTGAACTTAAATATTATTTGAAAAAGAAAAAACATTTTACTTACTAAAAGTACGTTATATACATTGAGAAACGTGCTTCAATGTGGTTGAAATAAGATGAATACTCTTCCAAATGTGCTTGGGTATGTGAGGATAAGAAAGATATTAGAAATTGCAATCATTAATTGAATGGTAATAAAACTAAAACTATTAGAGAATGAAAAAAAGGATTTTAATTAATTTAAAACATTTATTGTGGGAGAGAGATTCTTTCTCTTTTTAATGGTGGATTATTTTTGCTCTTCAAAGGGACACAAATGGATTTTCTAGAGTATTATTTTGTTGATATCTTTAATTTAAGTTTTTTTTTCGTATTTTTTCTATTATGAAATGTATTTATCAGACTGGAAGTATTTTAGATGAATGTCTGAATATACAAAATTATTTATTAGGGGCGAAGAAAATGGTTGTAATGAGTTTTTTTTTTTGGCAAATTACAAAAAAATCATTAGATATATTAGCAAACTAAAAAATGCGAAGCATGAAAAATCATGATGAATTTTTACGACATACAATAAACAATGAGCTTGACCATTAAAGCCATGTTTAACATCAAATAAAAAACCCTTCTAAATTAGACGGTATAGTCACTTCAATAATGCACTGAAGATCTTATTTAGTTGGTCCAACAGCTTATCTTCGCTCACCCTCTTCATCGCTCGATTCACGGCAGTAGTGCCTTCCTGATGGCCCTCCCCAAACTCGCCATACCGGAACAGATGCTTAAGCTTCCCAAATAGGAACTGATCATCCGGTTTAGATCTTGGCTGTAAAAATAATTACTTCAATAGTCAATTTTTAATATGAAATAAAAGTGGATGTGCAAAAAAATGCTTCACAACTTATTATAAACCTTGTTTGTTAACTTCAAAACTTCAAACTGTGATATTAACTCCAAATTAGAGAAATCAAATATATTTGAATTATTAAATTTTATAGTTGTCTAGTTGCAACATATTTTTTAAGAAACTAATTAAATTCAGTTTTTTTAGATAATAAAGCTTATATAACTTAAGATAATAGACATTTTTAGTCGAAAAGGCTAACTGGGTACTTGAATAATATGAATTAGACAAGTAGATAATCCTTATAATTATTAGCCAATTATTCACAATGATTGCACTAAACTATGGCTCAAATTCCCAAGGGCATCATTTTAATTTATGCTAAAGGACATCGTCATGTGTACTTTTTGCTTCATCATATTGCTGCACAGCATTATTAAATGCTCTCAAAAGAATAAAAAAACAAAGAAATTGAATCATTTGTATAATAGACTTCATTGACTTCACTTTCCCTATTTTATATAAATCAATTTGCGCAAAAGAAAAGAAATCAGTATCTCCCCATTTGATATGCAAAATAATCTAAGTAATGAAAAAAAATAACTATGCTTCAATTCTAATAAAACATTGCAGAGGTTTTTCAAATGAATGAAGAAAATAATCATCAGAAATAAAGGCCCCAATTTTTTTCCTTTCCCACAATTGAATCGATTTGATTGACTCAATTCAAAAGCAATCTAATTCTATAGAAAGAGAGGAAAAAAAACTTATTCGTTTTTCAATGTTTTCCTCTTTGCCAAATATATGATTTTAACTATTAATAATAATATTTGATGCAGGGCGTTTTCTTGCAAACTATTTGACTCACAAATTATGCAAGTAATATAAAAATAGTATGTAGTTAGTTGATGATGGGAATGATAAGGGATCTTAATTGAATTATAAAATGAGTCATTAAACTTGTTTAAGTACTTTTTTACAACTTTCAAGTAATAAACATGCGCAGGGTTTTATGGCTTAATGATAATGTTATATTTTGAAATGGAGGAGCTTTTAGTGGGTCCTAAGCTATGACTCGACATGGGGCGTTTGTTTCTGGGGAGATTTGAACATTTAGAACATCTAAAAGATTCGGAAGAAGATTTTAACAAGAAAAACGATTTTTTATTTTGATTGTAAAGAAACAAAAATGTAAAAGCTATATCATGAATAAAACTCATGATTAAACTTATTGTTACACCTTCCTTAGTAACGTCACATCAGTAACTCTTTTAATAAACATAGTTTTACAATAGTGAGTATCGACAGAACCTAAGTTTGAGCTGTTAAAGTGTAAGCCTCGTAATAGTTTATTCCAGATTTCATTTAACAGCGTCTACTTTTATCTTCAAAAGAGAAAATTATCCTTCTCGTCTTTATAATGAAATAAAAGTTTATATTAAATATTTCATTTCTGATCAATAAAATTATAAATTAATAAATTATTGAGTTTATTTATTATTTTAGAAAAAGAGTTGAAATTCAAATATCTACGTTCCTTTCTTTTCAAAAGACGCTATTTTTGCGAGGTTTACACGTGTCATACTTTTAACATTGGTTCCAAATATGTCTATTACTGTATGTACAATGTAAACGATCACTATTTCCCTGAGTATGGAGGATTGTTTGATTGATAAATTATTATTGATCAGTAATTTTGAAGTGATTCGTAAAGGACATTGAATTAGAAAAACAATTTGTGCTCTTAAGGATGGTATCCTTTTCTCTTAATTGATGTTCGCACCATAATATCCGCAAGTGAAGTAATGCTTTATAGTAGAATGCCAACTACTTTCTTTATTATCTTCTCTTCTTTAAACCAATCATGTATGACAAGGAGGTCCTTGTTTGTTATCCTGAACGACATACGTCATCTACCAATTAAGACGACAAAATCTATGGGTGGCGAATCCGGATAAAATCAATGCAGGCATAACAAAGGCGTGCACGGTCACATAACCCATTATTAGTATTAGTTTGTATGCTAATAAGCTTGATAGCGATATGATTAATTAATTAAAAATATAACTTAATCGGTTTGTCGTTGATTGGACAAATGAATGGCTGCACATGCTGTTGAAAGCCATGTTTTCACATAAAATAAAGATTCCTCAATGGCATTGCACCCGAATCAACTAACAAAAAGAAGGAATAGCTTTTCTTTTGTAGAAAGCCTTAAAGGTCTTCTTCAAACATGAGCACTTACCTCATCTTCTTATTACCGCAGAGTAAGCCCCATTCAAAGAAATATATATTGAACCATTAGATTATCGTGCATTCATGATATATATCATGAAGAAAATACTTTGGAGAAGAAAAAAGTCTATTACATTAAGTACTCCTCCATTTAAACAATTCCTTAAAAGCCTTTAATAAAATGAACAATTCAATGCTCGTTCCTCTTACGTGCCTTTTGTGTTCTACATTATCATTTTATTTTCACATAGATATTCAAATTTATTTTTATTCTTACACCCCCCCCCCCCTTTCCTCTCTTAAATTTTCAGTGCTTCATAAATTTAACTTCGACAGTTTTATACTCAATCGATTCTACAAACTTATAAAAGTATACGAGCGTTTTTATGGAAATATCTATATTTTCTCTACGGAATGCAGCTTTATTTCTGTACGAATAAAATATTTACATACTTTATTCATTACACATACGCTTTCATTCGTGATGAGTCAACTTGAAAGCAACTTTTATCGTATGATGCAAGTATCATAAATGATATCATTTACTTTACTTTGATAAAGACTTTAACTTGCCCTTATATTATTTATTATATCCTTTAAAATTACTAGAATGAATTTAATAAACGGCTTGGGCAAAGGTATTCGTCCTATACCAGACTGACACTTCAGTAGGGAAACTGACCAACACATCGGATGATTTTATATTTTTAAAGAAGACTATGTATATTCATTCAATATAGATAAAATGAATAATAATAACTTTATAATAATTTATAAATAATAAGCTTATAAACACATTTACATATCTATATTCAATATTTTGAGAAATAATTCTATGGCAAGGCTTGACATTCTCTTGGTACTGAAGTTAACAACAAAGTGAATTCAGTCATACTTTTTTTAAATAAAACAAAACTTGGTAAGAATAATAAAGTCAGAAACAGCAGTTTAAAAAATGATGGAACAAAACTGTGACTGTATAAAAGTAATCTTATTAAGCTTTTACCTATCAAGATCATAAAACAAAGAATAATTATTTATTCATTTGGTTGATAGAAACAACAGTATTAAGGTTTTATCAAGAAAAAGAAAATATATTCCCTCCAAAAAGTTCATGAAAAAAGCCACCTTCAAATTTCTTGAATTGCATATCAAGAACAAATATATTTTCAAAAATATTGTTTTTTTGCCCTCTAACAATTTATTATGTTATATTTTATAAAACCCAGGCAATGGAAGAAAAAACAAAGGAGAAATTACGTAAAGTGTAAACGGAACCGGAGGCTTTCGGTAATAATCATAAATATAGTGAATATTTAAATAAATTACAGTTCGAGGAAAATATATTGATACAACACATTTATAGTGTTTCGTTTTGGATCTATTTTTTTCATTCTTTTTATGAAATGCAAGTTTCATGGACCCTTATTGAATAAACCTGTATACCATTGATATTTGATACGTTGGAGTACACATTAAAATAGGAGTAGCTCAATAAAAGATATCGTTTTAGGCAGACAGATCACATATTTACATTCCTACATCGCAGTCTACCTATAGGTATATTACTATATGCGTACATCTACATACATACTTATATTCAACATTCCAATAATAAATAACATTGAGTTTTTATTATTTGTACTCTTGAAAAACACTTGAGTTAGAACTCAATGGAACATACTCATTTCCTTTTTTTACTTTTTGTCTGAAATAAGATCCGGGGAACGATGATTCTAATTTTTATTGATCTATATCGTTTGTGTCTCTCTTATTTATTTCCCCTCTAAGTTGTGGTGGACTCGAAGGCATTACATTATTATCTAGGTCAAAAAGGTCTCTTTTTCTTTCTCTCTGGTTACAACTCACTGACATACTAAATAGTAATCCCTTACTCAACAATTATATTAATTTCTATAGAGGGGCATCTTAAGGGTAGTCTGGGATGGGTCTAAAGACATCTTCTATATTAAGTGAGTAGTCAGTACTATGAATATAACTGTTTGTGATTGAATGGCAAAAAAGGTAAAGCATTTATTAAAAATAGGGAAGGTATAAGAGCAGTTATAATAATAGTAGAATGCATAGAAAAGTGTAAAATAAAGAACATTTAAGAGTCATGTATAATTTTGTTCCCACAGACTCGGAGTTTCTTAGCCTCCATTATTCTGTAATTTCTCCAAGAGGAATAGCTTCCGGACGAAGAGCTTTTCCATTCCACAAGGACTAAAGAGGAGTTTTATCGTGTTCTGTATATTTTTCGCTGGATCCAATCCGCAAATAAGTGGTTCGTAGTCTCGAGAGTATTTTTTGCAAGAGGTGTATCTTCTTTTCCTCGGATCTTCTTATGATATATGCTGTTCTAAATATTTCTATTTTAGATAGATGCAATCTAGCATTACATTCCTATATTAACATTTTTGTTAAATAATAGGAATCAAATTTGTTTTGTTTAAGGTGATATGAAACAATTTTATGAAAAAAAGAATCTAACTTACTCATGAAACTTCGTGAAATTATTTTTTTACAACTTTCCATGCTTATAATCATATAGAGAGTGTCTTGATTAACTTAATTATTTGTTTTGTGAGAAACGTATACTCCTGTTCCACTGTGGAAAAGTGGGTTCATGATCTCAATCGTGACCCAAGTTCGTTCAGAGACGAATCAAGGTCGTTTAGAAAAAGGTATTTTTACGTTAATAATGTGCAATAAAATAAAGTAATAAATTAAGATCACTATGTAACATAGCGATACAAATTTGATATTTCATAATTATCTAGCCTAAAAATGGGGTGTTCTCATTCGATTCTTCACAATTTGACATGCGCTCTAAAGAAGGCTCTAACCATACAAAAAATGTTAAATAAGATTGCTTCAATGGATTTTTATAAGATGCTCAAAGATGAAGAGTTATGGATGGATGTGTTTCAGCAAACTTTACCCATCCTGCTTAGAGAATGCAAAGAACGTCATGAAAGGAATATATAAGGTTTCAATAAGAAAATAATAACAAATGCATTAGATTTTTATTCTGCTGTATTATAAGTTGTTTATGTGTTTTGTATTTTATATATTTGTCTATTGATCTATAATGTGTTATGGCTTTATCTTTGTGCTCTAAATTCAAATAAAATGTTTACATGTATATTTTTATGTGTCATTATATTTCAAGAAATAAATAAATGATTGCATATGAAGGATTTCAGATATAATTAATTAAATAATATTTACAAAATGACATTATATAGGCTTCAAAATCTTGCATGTACCAACTTAATATGGTTTGATTGAAGGATGAAGAAAGAAATTTGAAGAAGAGAAAAAATATTCCCTTTAAAAAATTAAATCCTTTCAACAATAGGAATTTGCCTTTCATTCTTTTATTCACGGGCTTTCAATATTGAATGAATGAACATTAGGCATACATACAGTCATATAAATACATATTTATACATTCCACAAAATGAAATAAATGATTTCTTAACATTCTTTTTCTTATATTCGTTTTTTTGTTAAATCAGAGGAAATTATTATTAATTTGAATTGATATAAAATACTGGGGAAATGTGGGCTCATGCATCATTGAGCAAGACTACCACCGTATCTCATTCCTTTCATATATCAATCGAAATTTCCGACAAAATGATATACTTTTTGGGAGGGTTGGGGTTTATTACGTGAAAGGTACGTAAGTCAAAAAATATGTCCTTTCTCATATATTCACATTAGTGGGCATCGTAGTGAAGAAAGATATCACTTGGCCAATGGCTTCGTCATGAATGCAAACTTTTGGATATGAATTATTGAGTAAAACTTAAAAACATACAATACTTAGATAACAACAAATATTATTTTTTTAATCAAAAGATTGGGATGTGGCATACCTATAAGAATGTAAAATTTTACTCACCAACCACTGTTTAATTAATGATAAATTTCTATGACTATTATGATCTTCAGCAAAACAAGATAGTGTAATTCTTGTCTGCTCCATATAGATGATTTTTTAGATGAATTAATAAACATATATTTTATAATTACAAAATGATATACACAATATTTCGCAAATAATGATCGGAGAAGATATTAGTTTGATACTTTATTTTCTTCTCCTCTTATACTACTTATTAATAAAAACACTATTAACATTCGATGTTAATCAAAAGCATAGGTCAAAGCATAGGTTTACGTCATTGAAGCTCGTTCCTTTCACATGTTGAATGCGTATTATTGGTGTGGAAATCATTTTTGATTATATATTGTTCTCGAAAATATATATTCCTTCCTCAGTATTAAACTCAGAACTATATTTTACATTTTTACATATTTGTCGTTTTAATTTTTTATATACTTCTCTTTTAGAATTTAGTATTATTGCACATCGGATTAAGGATGAAACTGCTTTCAGAGTCAACGATTGCGAGGCTATATTTTTGTCAAAAGTCATTATTTAGGCTAGAATAGGATGTATGAGCTTGTTGAATATTTTTTTTGTTGAATTTTGCGAGAAACAGTATTACAAATTTGAAGTGACTTGATAATCATTTATGGGACCCAGTATTAGATGTGGGAAGTATCTTCTTCGCATAAAAAACTAAAAAGTTTGGTACTGTTCTCATGAGCCTTACTCTGAAATGGCCTTAAGACAACACGATCTAGCTTGCCAAGGGTATTGGGTAGACCTCCCAAAAAAACCCACTTTTTAGTTCTTTTGCATATACCCAGCGATTCTGGTTCATTTTTTTATGCTGAAAACGAGTATCTAAATAAAAAATATCTAGCATTGTTAGAAATTGGACGTCACTGGTGTCAAAGGTTTCGTTATAAATCAAAACTGTTTTGTTATTACTTATTTTGAAAAAAACTAGTTTTACAAAATTTAGCTATGATCAATTGATGACTTTGTTATTTTTTGCAAATTTTCGTCAAATAATATGTAGTGCCAATAAATGAACGTAAGTGCTGACGCACCAACCATTTTTTAAATAACAGCTCCTACTAGGGTTCTTAAGGTTTTAAGTTATCTTTTAAATACGTTTTTAAAACGACTAATGATAGTAGATTTTCCCCATCGAATCCCAATCTACTCCCTCTGAATCCCTCTCATCAGTATTGATATAAATTCTTTTAATTTTTGTTTTTCTCAAAATACAGTTTTTCAATGGAAATGTCATTATGGTAATCTCGTGAATTCGCCAATAGACATTTTGTTCAACATATATTATATTATTATTATTATTATATAAATATATATATATATAATATAATATATATATATATACTGTATATAATATATATATATATATATAATATTATATATATATATGCTCATATTTGACAATCAAAAATTATGGATTGAACTATGAATTCCGTAAATGAATCTAACGGGCGTCATAACCAGACGATACCATCAGCTCAATCACAGAGCTGGTAGCGTTGACACGATTGAAACGCTTTCGGGTTGCGTGAGGAAACGCACGACGTGAACAGCCTGAAGAATGTTCTGACGCTGTTTCTCGCTCTTGGTCAGCACTTTAGTAAAGTCAGACCCGAACTTGACGGCCCTCTCTGCCGCGTCATTGACAACTTGAAGAGAGGTGACGATGCCGCTTAACTCAATGAATGTTGAATCAGAAGCCCATTGTGTGACCGGGAGCTCCAAGAAGGTTGGATGGATGTTTGTAAGCTGAAGGTAGAAACGCTCAATGAGATATAGGTGGTGGCATTTGGTATAAAAATTCTTGTTATTCTTTGGTAAATTAATCATAGCTTATTACAATTATTAAAGGAATGCTTACCCGGCTAAGAGTTTTGTCGGCTTCGATGATGTCCAAAGCACTTTCGGCACTGACATCGAAACGAGTTTGCAATTCCTTGAGAAAGAGCTCCTTCTTCTCCTCGGCGTTTTTTCGCTTCCGTCGCAGTGAATCCACCACCCCACGAAATTGATCATGGAGGCGATGGAGCTTCTTAATTAATTTTTTCCTCGCCATGAGTGGCAAATAAGACGGTGCCTAGAGACGAAGTAGGGAATCGGCGGTGCTACGGGCGGCTAGCTGCGCGTCCGGTCTACCCAAAGACCAAAGTAAAAGTGCCCTATCACCTCTTCGGTTAACGGGAATGGACTTGGTTTGAAAATTTCTAGAGTATAACCAATACCCAGTGCCTCACTTAAGCACTTCTTCAGTGTCCGAGTTTCCATTTTATGTTAAAGGCACTTGACTGATAGATCAAAGAGTGAAATTGAATCTGATACGGTGTTTAAATCACGTGTTTATAAATAAAAACAGGTTTTGATGAAATAAGATTAAATGGTTATTGTATTGTATTTAAAAGATAACTTAAAAACATCACTTGAGTACCCTCTTTTTCTTTTTCCTTCCTGAAACTATAAAGAACCTTAGTAGGAGCTGTTATTTAAAAAATGGTTGGTGCGTCAGCACTTATGTTCATTTATTGGCACTAAATATTATTTGACGAAAATTTGCAAAAAATAACAAAGTCATCAATTGATCATAGCTAAATTTTGTAAAACTAGTTTTTTTCAAAATAAGTAATAACAAAAAAGTTTTGCTTCATAACGAAACCTTCGACACCAGTGACGTCCGATTTCTAACAATGCTAGAGATTTTTTATTTAGATACTCGTTTTCAGCATCAAAAAATGAACCAGAATCGCTGGGTATATGTAAAAGAACTAAAAAAGTGGTTTTTTTGGGAGGTCTAGTATTGGGTTGATCGAAGCTAATCTTAGTTAAGTGATAAACACTGTTATGAAAATAAAAGCTGTGTTGTTATCCCTTGCCAAATAGTAATATTAAATTATAAAGAAACGACACTAAGTTATAAGTAGTTGGTTATAAATATGGAAGTATATAGAGATGCTGTCCCCGTTCTCACCAAACATGAACTTTTATATATACCCGTTTGTAGGCTAAGGATTTTGCAATGTCCCATCCAAACGTCGACATTCTAATATAATATGTTAATGAGCAGTTGCCCAATATGCCTGCCACTAAATTTTGTAATCTCCTGACTTCAGGAGGTGTGTTTAAACCTGTATTATATCATCATTTCAAGAAATAAGTTTGCAAGACCAAGATTTTTATTTCATCAAAAAAAAATTTATAATAATAAAATTTATAGCACCTCGTACCAACACTGTATATTAGGTTGATTATTCAATTTATTCCATTTTCTTATACCGGTAAATATATAATTATATTCGAATCAATTATTTCCACGTATACATTGCCTCATTTAAATCCTAAAAAAATATTAGTTGGAATATTTTGACGAACTAGATATAACTAGATTTCCGACTCCATGATTGTGGATCTTAATATAAATATTAAAAAAACCAAAAATGGTTTGAAAACTATAAAGTTGAAATAGAACATCTTGAAAAATATAAAGAAATGAAATCTATTTCTTACATATAACTTTGTATTTTGTGTTTTTTTAAAATACTCGAATTTTTATTTTACATTTCTTTAGCTAATTTAATGTTACATTTTTGTGTAACATTTCAAATGATTATATTTATTATAATAATAATATATTTTTTTTAATTAAATTCTTTGTTTCTTTGAAGTGATTTTATTAAAATCATTACTAGACATTGCATTCTAAAATTAAAACTTCGAAAAAGATTATCATAGTTATACAAATATAAAATCAAATAAATAACTTGTACTTAATATAAAATACACAACAACAAAAGAAGTATTCAAACACATTATTAAGATTTCAATATTTTTTTCATTATTTTTAAAGATGCTTCGACTTTGACGGGAAGTACTTTATTTCATTCGCGGCGACGCTCAAAGAGTTTTCCAGAAGCGACGGTATCCGTAGCGAAAGCGCTCCATATCTTGCCACCGCTGAGACCATTATGGCTCTAAGTTCCTCGGCTCGGATATATTCGTTTGTGGTCTTCCTCTTTGCAATAAGTGCTTTAGCATTTATTATTGTATAAGCAATCGCTTAAGAAGCATCTTATCACTTT
The DNA here is from genome assembly GCA_013387185.1 of Caligus rogercresseyi. Taxonomy (NCBI): domain Eukaryota; kingdom Metazoa; phylum Arthropoda; class Copepoda; order Siphonostomatoida; family Caligidae; genus Caligus; species Caligus rogercresseyi. The sequence continues at coordinate 11,956,971 of CP045900.1, forward strand.
TTTCATTTTGTTTGGACGATCAAACCATAAAACACCTTTCATAATGTTACTGGGACAAAATATATATACAATTACAATATCTTATAAAAAGCTTACATATAAAAGTTACAATTATCCAAAACTAAATATTATTCAATTGTTTTATACATAGATTTTTTTGCCTATATGGTTCGACAGAATTACATCCGACTGGATTTAAATAAGCATTATAATTAGTCTATCGAACCCAGGACCTTATCACTGAGGTAGACCAAAAATGACCATCCCCTTCGGGATTCGAACCAGCGCCCACAACATTGAGATTTGAACACGCCTTAGCACGCACGGCTATCGCACCTCTTTTCAGATTTTTTTTTCTTTGATCTTAATTGGTAACGTATGTGTTATAACATAAAAGGTGTCGAAAAAAATATTTTACCGAAGTGTTGTTGAAACAAAAAAATCATTTTTTTCATATATATATTTTTTCACAATAGCAGTAATAAAGATTGCTAATCTTATTTATCCTCACTCTACTTTCGACATAATTTATTAAGTAATATATCTATATTGAAGTCATAACGGCCTCTTGATCGACCTCAAATTAAACTTTTTTAGTAACTCTGATTCTGTGATTCATTTGAAGTAGTCCTTGAATTCCTCAAGTTCAATCAAGGCTTACAAATCTCTTGAGAGTGATGAAGTTATTATGTATAAGCACCTTTCTTATCAAATATATAATGATGTTGACTGAAAAGCTAAGTCAATGTGAATTATTCACATATGGTAAACATACTTGATCTAAGACCAGGGTCATCCTTTATTTCTTTATATTGGTTTGTAAATTGCTATTTTATATAATCGCTTAACTAACATGAAAAGAAAATCGGCTTTAATTATTAAAAGTTATATAAATATTACATACCAAAAATTCTACTTTAGGTTTCATATTAATGGTGGTATGAATCTAAAAGCTTTATAAAGTGGATTATAAAGGATATCTCAGAAGAATATGAGATAAATTATCATATGCATATGAATTTTATGCATTCATCTTTATTTTTATAGTTTTATGACTAAAAAATACTCCATTAATAAATAAGTCATCAAATTTTTTTTTAGATATACATTTGTCTTGTATTATTGAAAAATATTGATTATTGAAAATATCGTATCGGATAATATTATTCATGTTTGCCCTTAGTAATCGAGCCGCTTAATGAAATATTCACTAATTACCAACTTACGTAATACCTAATATTGAAACACATTTTATAAATATAAAACAAATCACTTAATAACTATGTATTAGAAGCAAATATTAAAATACTATATATCATAACATAAATCATCTTTATATTATATCCAAATCGGGGGAATCAAATGAGAACATCATGAAAGTCTTAAAATATGCAAATATTTTCTTTCTCATTAAATCATGAATTAAAAATAATGGTGCAAAAGTAGCATAAATATGGAGAATTATGATTTGAAAAGCGCACATATTTTAAAAGTATTTTGTATGCAGGAATTTATATGAAAAAAAATCCTTATAATTTATTTAAAAAAACACACCAATAATTATTCAATTTTTCAAAATCACGAAAACGAATTATATGCATTTGTTTGTATGTAAAAAAATACCACTCTGGTTACATCAACAAAACTATAATGAATGTTTTTACAAGAACAAAAATACAATTTCTCCAATGGAGAATATTAAGATACCCATGGTGGAAACGTCGAAAGACGAACTTTTTATGGGCCCGACTGATTGCAATGGGAAAAATGAAGGGGCCCTCTCAGGAGTTTGCATGAAAATAGAAAACAACATGCAATGGATTCAGGGTTACCACCAAAGTATAATTGCAAATAAGAATGTAAAAGTTGACATAAAAAAGCCACCCTATAACAATATAAAGTAAATACAATAGACGATGTAATTAATCTAAGTGAGCCAATACCTTCAAGTATTTTTTTGTTGAAACAAAGCTTAACTGCTCAACGAGGGGAAAAAATAAAGGGATTCAATCTGGCTATGGAAAAATTCTCCAATCATTTAATGAAAAAAGCACTATGTACTCCGAGGAAAAAAAATGGATTCATCCATCTATTCGAACGGATTGGCCTTAAACAGGCGAATTAAATACGTTTGTAAGGACCATAAGAGGTCCATTACTATTGCTAAAACAACAAGAACTTAAGTCCATGATATGCACTGGGTCCTTTGCTTCACCCTTTAAGATGGGGAAAGGCTCAGAGAAGACCTGCGTGCGTTGTGGGGTCCCAAACAAAACAGAGCATTACTTCCGAGACTGCAAAAACGATGAAAAGAAAGTTCGTTTATTTTCAAACCAAGCTGAAAAATACCTTGGACGAGCGTTGTCCTCTAAAAAGAAACTACATGGACCGAGTGGAGGATCGATAAGGGAGCAGATTGTCTCACGGGGCCTCGTCAAGCTACAGTCGATGGTGGATGCTCTGAGGAGACGGGAAGGACGTTTGGTTGTTGGACTTGTGGGCTTCGCAACGAGGGATTCAACAGCTCCTCAGAGGAAAAACTACTAACACTTCTCACTTATGACGCCTAAAGTCTTAACAAACAAGCAATACGTCACTAGCCGTTGACGGATAAGAACGTATCAAGAAAACCTTTTTTATTATTGATGGCTTATATTGTTTTATATGTGGTATTTTAACGACATGTCTTTAGAGTGTGTTTATATAACTTCTAAACATAATTGTACTATTTTATACAATTTTCGATGATATTTTTATTGTAATAATTTGAACGTGAGTGAATAAACGTATGTTTTATTAGTAAAAAATAAATCTTATGATATATGGAATAAAAACAATAATCCAATAATTATTCAATTTTTTAAAATTACATAACCGAACTCTATTTCCATTGTTTTTATGTAAAATTATGTCTCTCTGTTTACTTCACTAAAGTATTATGCTTGATGAGACTAATATGTAATATATCTACATATATTATAGACTCGATATAAACGAGAATAAATGATAAAAGTATAATAATAGCATGAATAAATTTTATTAATATGTATTTATATTGATGTCTATTTATGTAAATAGTACTAAGATTATCCAACCAAATATATATAATATATATATATAATCCTAATATATATTATTAGCTGTCCGTTTTCAGGTCAATCGCTCCGATTTTGCTCCAAGCACTTTTCTGCTGCGTAGTGATGACAAAATGAGATTGAGAAAGTTTTCAGCCTTCAAAGGCCATTTTTGTGACTGCACAAGCCACTCAAAGTTTCAAAAAGGCCGTTTTTGGGGGTCAAAAATGGCAATTTTCAAGTGGCTTGTGCTGTCTGAGTTTTAGTGATATCGAGTTAATTATTTTCCTAAGGGTTGCTTGAAGTCTCCATCTTTCAATAAATTTTTGGAGCAATCAAGCAATAATATTTCTATTGTTTTTGGCCCGTTCAGTAGGCCTCTTTGGCCCAAAATAGGCATTTTTTTGTTTTTTTGCTAATATTTGCCCTAAAAGTTATCTTAGCATTTTGTTATTTTATGGCAAAATAATTGCCTTGTCATACTGCACGGTTTGTGCAGTTTTCATAATGATCAGAGTATATAGACGTTTTGATAGAAAAATATTGTGTTTATTGTTATAAAATATTGTTTTGCAGAAATAAAATCGCTATTTATACTTTACAATATTAT
>CP045900.1:11960754-11974084 GCA_013387185.1 Caligus rogercresseyi
TATTTGGAGATGGGCCCCTAACTTTAAAAGTCGAGCCATATGGATATCATTCGCAAACACACAAGAAAAAGTTATTTTTCAAACATCTCGATAGTCCATCAGTTATGGAAGAAAAAGCGATAAGTAATTAAATTTTAAGTCTTCATCCTACATCGCTCGATTGTCTATTTCGTGGTGGACGTTTTCGTTTTCCTTTGGAAAAGCAGACCATTTACCCCCCCCTGTCCATGGCACCTTCAAAATGTCATCTTTAAGCTCTTTATGAGGGAGCTGAGTCTATGCCAAACGTCCATATAAAAAAGCTTTCCCTTCCAGGGGAATGGAAATCAAGGATATTAAATTCTCTCTCTGGAATCTACAACGGAAAAAAGTTCACGGCTCAGTTGCAGATATCTGCTGGCTGTTTAGTCCTTTGATTTCCATTGCTTAATTGTGGCAAGTTGTACAACGACGTCGAGCACGCTTTTGTTGACTGTCCGCTTGTCATATATTAAAAAAGTTTCTGACAATCAACGTAAGGGGATTTAAGGTCATCAACTGCAAATATACGAAATCAACAATCCTCTTCGGTCTTCTAAAGAAAAAAGGTCACAATTCCCATAAAAGTCAAGCTATTGAATTGCTCTGTCAAACTCCAAAGCCTACATAGCGAGTTGTTTGACGAAAAAAGAAATACTAAAACCATCTATTCTTCGATCTGTGATGCTCTCAGCTGCCGCCCGATACACCACCCTCTCCCTCAAGATCCCTCCGACACGAGGACTCATGGGTCCATGAGGGGAACGTCATCAAATTTTATCCATCAAATCAAAAGAATATTTTAAAATTATGCAAAAAATATTGAAATATTTTAAATAGATACCCATTTGATATTTTGTTTATTGTTTACCTCTTGTAAGATTTTTATTATAAGCTATAATGTTATTTTACTTATATTATTTTTTATATAATTTATATAACATCTAAACAATAAAGGAGAGAAAAAAAAAAATAATACTTCTTTATATCCATACGGATGCAAATCTATCGAACCAAATAGGTGAAAATAAAGAAAAAAAGCTATATTTATTAAGCCCTATCAAGTATTTAATATCATTTTGTATATTGTTATGTTTTTTTAGCTTCATCACGTGGACAAGACACATAACTTCTTAAAATGTTTTCTAAATGCTTTCGTTTTCTTCATTGAAATACGTTCATCATTAATATGTTTTGGAACATTCAGTTAAGTCTTTGGAATGTGAATATTTTGATTGATAAAAAAAACTCTCTAGCACAGCAAAATGGAAATTAAAAAGTTATAAAAGGGATATCAATTTATTATAGAAGAAATTACGTTGTTGACAAAACTAATGATAACTTTTTTGAACTTACTTTTAATAATAATCACTATTTAAGAGATTTCATTATTATTTTTCTATTTAGCTGTCACTTGAATCATAAAAGTTTTGGGTTATATATGTAATTAATGTATGTCTAACATATAAAATCAGGTTTGATTTCTTCTTGACACATCCAGAAGAAAATAAATTAATTCCTGTCCTATTATTTGTTATTTGAGTTACTTCAAGTTATATTAGATGAATAAACTCTTTATATGAATAATTTGATTGTATAATGTTAAGTCCCCAGAAGTCCCAGGTATTTTATGGTATTTTGCGGAATCTGCAATTATATCGATATAACCATTTCCCTGTGACATCCATCCATATTTTACTATGATATATTTATTCTACTTTAGATAGCCAAACCGATGACCAATGTTGCAATTCCGAAAAATGAATGGAATCTGATCTGGCTTAGAGGGATTAGAGTTAAATCCGTTTAGAGCGATTCCTCTTTTGTAATGGAAGAAGTCCCACTTAAAATAGATGTTCATTACTCAGCCGGCCGAAATGACATTATCGACCCCGATGATGATACCTAATAAGCCAGTGGTTTTCTTATTTCTCAATACAAAAAGATTCACGATCCAGGATATGAATATATTTCATACATATAATTACAAACTTTGACCATAGATCAGTCATATTCGGATTTTTCTGCTTCTAATGTCTATACTGATATAACTCATTATGCTTGTTCCACAGACTGCGTAATCTAAAAATCTTATGATAACATTGCAAACTCCAATAGGGTTTTGCCACATTATTTAAAATGAAAAAGAAGCTTCCTTTACGAAATAATATGTATGTTGTCAACATTTCCTTTCGAAAAATAAAAATAAAACTCAGCAAAATGATTATTATTATTATTTAATCTGTCATCTTATATTGTGTCAAGAATGTTTCTTAACGAGGCTTCGTTATATAAATATATTCATTTTTTGATGGCTAAGCCATTTCTCGGTCATCCTAGAGAAGGACTACTTAATTATACATATAGTTTTAAAGACCTTTTCCTGGTGTTAATACAAGGAAAACATAAATCATCCTTAACCAAATGTAAATGGCTCCTTTTTGAGGATTAATTTAAAAAAATGTACAACAATAAACGATAAATGAGCATAAAAAATTATGATTAAGCTATTATAAAAATGCAATTTGCTAATGCCCAAATTTTAAATTATTGACTTGTACAGTGAGCCTTAAGTTAAGTTGGTGGGAACAAAAATCACGATTGTACTTTTTCAGAGCCCGATCGATATGAGACTTTGAGAGCCCATACCAATTATTAAAGAATATTAAGAATAATATGATATTTAATGGATGGATGCCCCCCTCCCGAAGAGTTATATATAATATTACATATAATACTCTCATTATAAAAGTTCTCACCCACCATTGACCCTGTGGATGATAAGGTCAATATTAACCCATTAAGATTTTCAGATTTACTGCCATTTTCAGTTAAAATATTACAGACAAAATACTTTATAGTTAAAAATAATATTTGAAAATCTTCAGACCTTTATTCATCTGTTATGTAATTTAATTCCCTAAAATATATACCAATATAATTGGCTAACAGAACTTTAAAATTTACTTGAACGTAACTGTGGCAGAGGTCATCGTCTCCAAAGAGAACCCAATGGCCTTATTTATCGAATATTTGCTCGATAAATTAATATTAAATAAAAAAAGCAATAGAGAAACAAAATCATGTTAAACTGTTTGCGCACAACGATAAATATGAAAATAATGAAACTGTATGTACACAAATAAACAGTAAATAAGGTGATTAAACGAGTATTTATGTTTAAACAAAAGTATTTTTAATAATACATTTTCTTCGTATAATTGGGCATTTGTTTATTTTTTATGTTAAAGTATAAAGTACACTGTTTTTAATAAGAACAAATACCCCAAAATGAAATATTAATATAAGTTAACATTTCAAAAAGGTTTACCTTATTTATATACGTAATTTATAGATTTTATTGTTTTATTAAGTAGTTTATTTTTTTGTATCTGGTTTAATATCTCCTTTTTGGTTTTTTCCTTATAGTAATACTCTCGCACTGATTTTTGAATTAGTGGGAAGGGTTTACTGTTTTATCGACCTTAGATCAAAACATAAAAAACAGCTGTCAATTCAGACACGCTTGCTACGGCCACAAAATACAATCGAAATTAATGCCAATTGAGAAGAGCTTTAGGAACTAGCATTTACAAGGCATAGAACGAATGACTAAAATAACTATTTAGTGCCGACTAGAGACAAGGGAGTTAACCTAGCTCACGAGTCCTGTCCCATAGGTAACTCAAGAAACAGGAAGAAACAAAGGTTCTCTCTCATGAATGTGATGTAATATTAGAAGCAATAATTGCTAATAACTTTCGTGTTCATTCTGTATTTATGATGAAAATTTTGATGCTGAATATATTTATTCATCCCTGCACTTAATAAAATTAATAGAGTTACAGGAGAGGTTTGTGAACATTTGTCACTATAATTTCTCGTGCCATAGAGATTTCTCGATTACCCTACTTAAATCGACAACTGTTTTTTCTCATTTTATCTCAGGTCAGTAAAAAGTAAACCATACAGTTATTATTATTATTTGTCCTCTGTAAGTCTCAAATCCTGATCTTGGTTAGCAAAATAACTGCAATACCATGCGTTAATTAGGATAAGCAGTTGGGCAATTTATCGCCAAAAAGTCTACGCCTTGATCCTTTTTTAGGAGCAAAGTATAATGTTTAGTTTTTGAATAGTTATATATCTTTATGAGTAATATTTGAAGTAATAGAAATCAATGAGAATAAACGCATAAAAATATACTATTTATTCAGATTGAAAAATACTATCTTAATAAAATTATCTAACTGAAAAGATTAGACCCTTTCCCTATGATTCTTTAGGGCCATTTCGATTGCTTAGGATTTATTATTTATTAGAAATACAATGACAATCATATTAGAATAGATAGATTATTAAAAAATTGAAATATGGTAAAATCTTTCAATAAAAATGATTTGATAATTCAAAATTAAAGGCCCAAATTAAGAAACATTGACTATTAAGTCAAGGGTCTAATTATGTGGATTGATTTTTCGATGACCTTAACAGCTGCATAATATAAAATCTTCCTCTTACAATGTACACCGTATGCCACACATGTAAAATTTAAGTTTGAAATAAATCATCAAATTAGGAGGAAAACTAAATAAAAGCCCCATAAAAAAGTCGTTCTGATTTTTATTGCAGGAAAGCATTTGGGTTGGAAGGACATTGTTCTATGTATTCTCTAATACCCTATGTATGAAAAGGGAAAAAAGTTCGACTTAATGTAAAGCACCTTAAATTTATACACCATACAGATACAACTCCAATACTATAATGAACCTATTTAAAGTTCATTGTAGGTAATAAAAGAAACGATTTTTATGGTCGACTTTCTTGGTTTATATATATATATATATCGAGAAAGTCGGGCTCCCCCTTGTATTTTGCCTTAGTGCATAGAAATCATTTTGTGAAAGTTTGAAAAAATCGAATAAGTGTCTCCTCAACTGACCCAAATGTTATATATAACTTATGTAATAATTTTTTTTCTACCGTTCGTTACCTTCTGATTTCCTCAATATAAATACTATTTTAAATAATTTGAGTGCAAAAAGTAGTTATGACGGAATCAAAATTAGTTTGTGTTTTGTTAATATGCAGAAAAAATAAATGACTTTTTGAAATCGTCATTTTTGGGATATTTCCATAAAAAGACTATCTTAAAACTTTAATATCTTTTTTAATTTAATATGCACATTAAAAAAATAAATTACTTTGGAATTCTGGACATCATACCTACATTTTGTATAAATTATTTTAAAATAGCGTCCATAAAACATCAGTAATCAATCGCCTCTCATGTCCTATGAAAGGCGATTGAATGGCAGATTTTTTTAGAAAATTCAAAAAGTGTTTGTGCATTAAAGAGCAATGGCTAAAACCTTTCATTCCATTTCGTCTTGGATCAAATAACTCGACATCCTTTCTTATCGCTAAAGGATCTCACTCTTTCTTTAGTTCTTTCCCCCAAAAGCTAACAAATACTCCTATATTCAGTGCTTCCATATGTTACTTCGACGCTCTATATTGTCTATGAATCCTATCCACAAACAAAAAAATATATTCCATTTTACCTATACTCTTTCTTTCTCTTATACACATACAAAAAAGACCCACAATATATATATATACATATATATGCACATAACTATGTGTATATGTAATGAATTGCTATGGGAAAAACTGTAAAAATGTTGAGAAACTTAACAACGCACACACACACATATTGTAGTGACTTTTTCTCAAGGAGGAGGAGGTCTTATGTAATCGTCTTACTATTTGAATGATTAAAGTATTTTTCCCGGGCTTATTCTTAATGCCATCATCCTCTTGCACTCCTTCCTCTCTTCGGGTCCATTAAATAACCATTTTGCACAATCAATTATTTTAATGGCATGACTAACAAGGGGACTATCTCCCCTCAGGTCTCATGAAATAATGTCATATTGCGAATAACTATCATATCCATATTTGTAAAAAAAAATATTAGGGATGTTACCAATCCCGTACTTCTTAATGTTGTGTGTTTAAAAAAAATCCCGCTCTGTACTTTATCCAATAGGAATGGATGAATCTTGCTGTCTACAATGGGAAGGTGTGAAAAAACTTCTTAAATATTATACTTCCGAGTTAAATGAGCTAAAATATTTGATTGATTAATCTCTTGTATTCGACAGCTTTCGGAATGTACATATTATCATGTAGGAAAAAGATCCCGCCATTTTGCTTTACTCAATAGGAATGATTGATCAATGAGTCAAAAATCGCATGGTGTAAAAATACTTTCGTATGGAAACACCTTATTAGTTCAATGAGCTGGAAGTTATGTGCAAAAATATTTGGTTGATGGATCTCTTGGATTCGACCATTTTGAACATTCCACAATTCTATGCTATATATTGATGTTTTTTAATCTTCCGTTCGAGTCTTTATCCAATTGATGGGTTAATGTGACCTTAATCGCAAGGGAAAAACAACATTTTCATATATAACACCTGTTGGTAAATGAGAATAAAGTTATGTACATGAGATATTTAGCTGATTATTCTTTGGATTTGATAGCTTTGGGCATTGAACAATCCTGTTATAATATTGTTGTCTTTTCAAAATCTTCCCGTCGTTTCTTTATTCAATGAGTTTATAAGTCCGTAGTCACAAGGTGTAAAAATCATCTTTACATACCGTTGGTTAAATGAGCATAAACTATGTATATAAATATTCTAAAGCTTTATTTACTGAATTGTACAATTTTGGGCATTCCATAACCTCATACTTCACTCCTGTGTTTTTAAATCTTACAACCATGGGGGTTATCCAATGAGGATGTTGGCTTAATGGGTTTACAATCATCTAAGCCAACTTTAACAAAAAATATATAATACCTGTTGGTTAAATCAGCTGGAAGTTATGTAAAAAGAAATATTCCAAAAATCTATGTGATTCAACTGCTTTGTGCATTCAGTTTTTTTGCTGCATTCCATTATAATCTAAGGGACTATCGATGAGAAAAATACGATGTGGCCAATTCGTTTTTCTTTTTGATGTTTGTCAATTAAAATTGTGGCCATAATTGAAGTCTAATCATAGTTATTTCTGCAAAACTGTTTATTGAAGCTGAATAAAGTTAGGCATGAAAAGTATACGGATCCTTTGGCTTGTGGTTCGACTTTTGTCCCTTCTATTTAATTGTAAATAATTAGATATTATTGAAAAATTGAATCGCATTCATATGAGCTATAATTATGATTCTTTTGGTACTCAACAAAAAATACTACAGGTCAAAGTATAATAGTTAAAAAATCAAAATTTCACCTGTTAAGACCCCTAAATCCAATGTACAGCTTTTCAATTCTAAACAATTTTTGGCATTATATACTTGCATAAATACTCAATCAAATAAATATGTTTTCTTAAGATATCATTCACCTTTTAAGTATATATAAATAAATATATATTTGTATTTGGAGTGGAATTCGAATTATTGTGTTCGAAATAGTTTCATTTTTCGATCTATTTCATACAATGGAATTGCACAATCGTGTGAATATGAAACATATTTATTGTATTAAAATTAGTCCAACGAACCAATGACATTATTATCATTATATATATATATATATATATACGTATAGACACTTAACTCGTTCGTTTATGTATTTAAAAAAGTAAGCCTATGATGAGTTCCTCCAATATTTTAGTTGCTTTAGATGAAGATACAGTCCTTATAAATAAATGTTCGAATGTAATCAAAGGCAATATATTTATTATCGTGGCATCTCTAATGAAAATACTCATTTATTTTTAATAACCGATTTCAGCTCAATAAATTTACAATTAATCAAACTACTCATAATCTACAAACAAAATGTCATTAAAAAATAATTTATAACACACTCCCTCCATAATGAATCAAATCGAGTTGTCACATATTGGAAAAGAAAACTATTAATGATCCCAATAGAAAAAAAACTTATATAATTTATATACATCTAAAAAAAAATAATAGAGTGAAAGAGAGGACTCCTTCAGGGAGTATCAGGGTTCGTATAGTATTGTAAGACATAACTTTTTAAAAATGGAAAAATAAATAAATAAAGCTCTTGGTTTAAAGAAATATAGATATTCGAATATAAAGGTTCTATAGCTATTATATCTTTTTATAAATTATTAATCCAAAGTTCTGAAATACTCTCAAAAAAAGATATGTATAAAAACTGAGGTAAATGTTATATTTATCTCCATGTTAAATATTAAAAAAATTAAAACATTTGATTTATCATAAAACTTACAAACCGTAAAAATGATATAAAGTATTGAATATTTGGGTTTATAAGTATTCAGTTTTTTTCATGTTTCATTTTAGTCTAAATTCAAAAAGAGATCCAAATTATACAAAACAAAATATAGAAGCACCACAAACTCAATGAAGATATTAACTGATAGTAGTAATATTTTTTTAAAGTACAACTTTCAGAATGTCTGGGGTTAAATTAGATGATCACTTCTACTTCGAGCCTCCGTCATTATTTAGTTCCTCTAGGAGGGAAAGCTTCCGGTCTAAAATAATCAATTCCACATGGGAGTTTTGAGGAGTTGGTTCTCACTAGATAAATAATCCACTGAATGTAGCTTATTATTTTCTCAATTTTCCAGTGGTTTGGGGGGTTTGGGAGTGGAGAAGGTGAGTCAATCAGCTTTAGCGAGATTGATATCGACGCTTTATTGATTCGACTCTGTGTCAGCTATATCGGTGGAGCCACTTTCACACAATCTGCAAACAAGTGACCCGATGTCTCAATTACATTTTTGCAGAAGACGTATCTTCTTTCCTCGAATCTTCGTATGATTTGGTGAAAATAGTTCCTGGAGGAACTAAATAATGACGGAGGCTCGAAGTAGAGTTATCATCTAATTTATTATATTTTTTCGATCTAAAATATATTTTTGAAAACAGGGTTATTTATATCAACATAAAATAAATCCATGATATATTGTTTAAAAATAAGCTTGGGTAGTGAACAAACTAGATCACATTTAGATGATTCCGAGTTATTAGACAGACATTTTTATATGGACATTTTTCTTCAGCCCTGATAAAATTTACCCCCAAACATTATATTTCATTCTGGAAAATACTTATTATTATAGAATGGTATGTCATATCTTTGGAGGGCCTTAGATCTTTTTGACTAGGATATCGGCATATTTGCGTTTCTAACCAAGTGCCAATGAGCTTTTGGGTTCTATGGACACCGAAATATTGGGGTTACAAACCTATAGCCACTGTTAATACCAATATTAATCATTTTTCAGTTGGCAACATTTTTCTTATCAACTGAATGAGGATTTGCTTATCGACAAGGACGAAGAAATCAAGGTTTATAGAAAAAAGGTATGTTTATGTCATGGATTTTATTTTATGTATGACTATTTATTATTATTTTGACGTCATCAAAAATATAATTAAATGTTATTCGTTCCAGTTTGGCGATGGTTTCTAATGGCGTCAATCCAGCAACCGGAAAATCAGCTCTCTTGGAAATATGGACATACCTTGTATTTCAATATACCTTGGGTGTTCCCATTGACATTGACTGAATCTATTTAACGTAACTTCTAAATGTGGCGAATATTATTGTTACATGTCCCTTAGGTAAGTATTTATTCTTATCAGGCTTGTGGGCACTCGCAAACTTAGCTTTCGTCCGTTCGATTAAAAAAATTGTTCAGGCGTTCGTCCGTTCGTTTTGGCGTTCGGCTGTTCGTTGAAAAAATATCAATTATGTCTTTTTTAAATTTGAAAAAAATCCTCTATTAAAAAAACGTCCTCACTTTTATCCACTACACTCGCAGTAAATTCAATTGCAATACTTTTGTAAAAAAAACCGTCCTCACTTTTTTTCTGAAGTGAAATAAGAAACATTGATTGAACTATTTATAAAAAACGTCCACACTTTTGAAAACAATATAATTTGAATGGCAGACGCCAACAAAAAAATCCGTTCGTTATTTATATTCCGTTCAGGTGTTTGATTTTAAGCGTGCGTTCGCGAACGGCGTTCATTTTTCCGTTCAATCCACAATCCTGATTCTTATATATTCCAGTTTATATGATTTAATATTAAATGAAGGCATTGAATAACTCTTTTTTACTCATCCTCAAGACTAATACTGTTAATGAGGATTCGAGAAATGATGTACTCCCATCAACCTAATAACCTGTCACTCTATAATATAAATGCTCTTTGTGTCACCATCCCTTAATATCTCTTTGAGCAATTAATATTTAGGAACTAAAATCAAATTAATTAGTTTCGTAAGTATCCACAATTCAAGCGAGGATGCAACTATATCAATCATGTTTAAAATTATAATATGTTTTTCGATGATTAATGTCGGGACTTAGACAAAGGAACTGTCCTTTATGTTCACAGTTGTTGAGCATGAAAAAGAACTTTTGAAGCCCTAACCATTAGTTTCAACGAGTAAGGATGCTCTAGAGGGGAAAAATGATAGGAGTAAAACAATTATTTCAACATTTTTTATAATAGAAAGAAAACATGGTAGGAGTTCTGTATTTTTAAAACCATTTTATGTTTGCCAGGATAATCTGATAAACTACGATGACAGTGATCAAATATATCTGATGGATTTTTCTTTATGAGTTTCATTTGGTGGGAGATTTCAGACATAGAGAAGAAGGAAATAAATAATTTAGATAGCTCAGTTCTAATTAATCATCCTTTAAAAAATATGACTGGAAGAAAGAATATCAGAATATATTATATCATTTTAATTTTATTACAAAAGAACTAGACATTTTGAATGATAGATAACTTATTTCATAAGGATATATATTTGAGTGTGTCTTAGAAAATTAATTTGCCTTGTTCCCAAAATCCTTTTCCATCATGAGTTGAGGTGTGATAGGGACAAAAATGTTTTACAATATTTTTTTCCTCTGAGAAAATTTTAAATCTACTTCCACTTAGTTAAAAACTATAAGTATATTAGAGTATTTAGTAGTGATGGGTCACGAGTAAAACTCGTTTTTATACTCGAGTTTTATTTAGTAAGTAAAATAAGTCTTCAAATACTCGACTCGTGCATGAAATCAACGAGTTTTTACTCGGTACTCGGGGGAAAAATTCGCTACCCATAAGAAAAACTCGTTAATCGGAGAAAAGTCGTTACTCACGTGGAAATTTCTTACTCAACGAAAAAATCGTCCCTTAAAATAATTCGTCTGGACCAATCAAGAGCCTCAAAAGTAATTGACTCTTAATAATTAGTAATGAGACGGTCTTACTAAGGTTATTTATGTACTGAGTATTGTTTTTAAATACATTTTACCGTTTCTTTACAAATCATCCTAGCTTCATAAAAATATGTAAATATAAACAATATATTATCTTTAAGTCCTAAAACAATTTTTATAGTACTTATTCTTCTTGTCTTCATCAAACTATGTACCATGTGACAACGGAAATCAGCTCAGAGGAAAAAGTAATGTCCTCCAAGATGATTCCCCGTCCCAAAACTTTGTTAAGCAAATACAAATAATTTCTGAGGTCAGTAGAATTTCTGCCCACTCTGTTGTTGGGATATTCATCATGACTTGTATTTGGAAATAGACAAGCAATTTTCTGAAATAGAAACTTCAGAAGAATTGTGTAGGGCCACACTTCTTGATCCACGTTTTAAGGAATAATCAAAAAGCTTTCGCAATTCGAAACAAGCAGAACATTTCAAATGAAAACTTATTGAGGAGTGCCAAAAAAAGATGAGTATCCTTTAAATCATCCTTTCCCAAATTATGGTATGCGTACCCCTAGGGTACGCAACGCGATTATAAGGGTTAGTTAGTTAAGTATTATTGCTGTTTTACCATAGTACATACAAACATTACAAATATACATTTATAAAGCAAATACATATATAATATATATATATATATATATAAGATATATATATATATATTATATAGATATATATATATATATATATATATATATATATATATATACAGGGTATAGAGCAAAACGTGGACTCTTAAATAATGCTAATTTGCTCAAAAAAAATACTAAGTGGGTGCTTATATTTTTTAAGATTCCGATATTAGACTTTTAGCATAAATGATCAAAATTAACAATCGCCATTCTAAAAAATGAGCGATCAGGACGCGAAAAGGAAAAGTATCTCAGATCTGCTTGATGCGGAAATTGAGGTGGCAAAGATCATGGACATGTCAAGTACTCCAGGAACCTGTTTCAAGGTTGCCAGGATGAAAAAAAGATGGGAAGGCCTCGAAAGGAAAGCAGGAAGTGGTGGCCACAATTAAAAGAGGACTCACGAGTTCCTGGAGAGCTGGAGAAGAAGATCAAGGAGGACCCCATAAAATCCATGAACCGCCTCTCCATGACTTCTCTGTGGACCCCATGACCATCAACCGGGCAGTGAGGGAGGATCTGGGGTAACTCATACACGATGACTTTGAGCACTTGTTGACGGAGGATATGAAGAGGAAAAGGCTCAAAAGATGCAAGAAAGTCCTCACTTGGCTGAAGGGTAATGGTTCCATTGTGAAAATCTCTCCGACAAGAAGATATTCACCGTGGACCAAGTCTACAATAGGAGGAATGACTGTGGCTGGGGAAACAACAGAAGAAGTACAGGGGGTATACCGTACAAAACACCCGGCGCAGACAATGGTCTTTGGAGTCGTGGCGTCAGACGGGAAGAAGATGCTCCATTCTTTTTCAAGGCCGGGGAGAAAATTGCAAGGAGAACTACTACAACATCCTCAGATACACAGTTTTGCCATGGCTGAAGGCCATTTACCCCGAGGGAAACTATGTGTGGACGCAGGATGGTGCTCCATCACACACGTCGGACCTGTGCCAGAAGTTCTGCTCTGCCAACATGGCTCATTTTGGCCGAAGGACATGTGGCCCTCCTCCTCGCCGGATCTGAACCGTTGGACTTCGCCGTGTAGGGCGAATTGGAGTGGAAGACAAGAGGACTCTTCATCCAAATGTGGATGCTCTAAAGGCCAACGCCAGGACGGAGTGGGACAACATGTCGGAGGAATTCCTCATTAACTCCTGCAGGCTTTCCGGCGCCGTGTGGAAGCTGTCATTGAAGTTGAAGGATGGCCACATCGAGTGAAAGTGCTCATAATGCCCTGCCTATAAGTTTTGTTAAAAATAATAATTATATATAATTAAAGTAAAACTATATTATTACGTTTCTAAAATTGTCTCTCGAGTCACGTTTTGTTCTATACCCTGTATATATATATATCTATATATATATATATTAT
>CP045900.1:11974184-12001914 GCA_013387185.1 Caligus rogercresseyi
TATATATATATATATATATATATATATATATACTAAGAGTAAAAGTTTGGGAAGCACTGCTTTAAATGAAAACGACCATCAATGACAAAAAAAAATTCTCTCAAAGAGCTTCAATCTAGTGTTTGAGGGGATTTTTTAAATCTACTATTCTAAATGAAGACAATATTGTTCAAAATTTTCAAGAGAATGAACAAGTATTTAAACGAACAAAAAGTTGGAGTAAATCACTCTTTCATGCGTCCGGTTTTTAGATATTTGATTGTACAAGTACATCATATATTTTCTACGGCAGGGAAAATTCTAACTAATCGCTGTAATAAATAGCTCACAGATGTTTATGCTGACAATTGTTTCAAATTAAACGCCAATTTACGTTTGTCATTCAAGATTTAAAAAATTATAAAAATTTTTATTTAAACAAAAGTCGTATGTTAGTATAAGCTATAAGTTGTATTTTTTCTATTTATATATCTGTTAATCTCGCATTTACAAAATATTCTTTGTTTTACCTTATTATACCTTTGTGTCTTATTATTATCGTTTATTTTGTAACATCTTGAAATGTCAAGGATCAAATTTGTATTTCAGAAGTAAATGTTGATTTAGACTTTGATATCAAGTAATTTATTTATATTTATTACTTCTAGTGAAAAAGCTATAAAAACTGTTACATAACCAAAATTCATCAATTATATAAAAATGTACTCCATCATAAATTTTATAATTTTACTAATTAAACCTTAATTCCCCTTTTTGACTTTTATAAAATTAGAACAAAAAAAATTGACCTCCATATCACTTATGATCATTTCACATCAATTTGGTGTGAAAAGAATGATCTAAAAAGCACAGTATTCCTAGGAGTATCAAGTTTTTTCACGAGTAACTTCTTTTTGATATATATTAAAAGAAACGAGTTATTAAAAGCAACGAATTTTTTACGATTTTAATTTTTATCCGAGTTACGAGTAAAAACTCATAAATACATACATGAGCATTTTTCTCCTCGCCCAAGCTCGAGTAGTAAATTTAAGCTTGTGACCCATCACTAGTATTTAGGATAAATCCATAAGAACAAGAGACAGAATCTGCAATTACTTTATCTTTTAACAACTAATAATACCAATCTATTTTTTGCCTATTTGGTTCTATAGTAATATATCCGTTTGGATATAAAAAAGCATACTAACATGTAAAGTAGTCTAGATAACTGGGATCTTATCAATCAAAATTGACCTTCCCATCTCGGGAGTCGAACCTGGTCTCTTGATATTGAGAGTCGAACAGGTTTCGAATGAGCTAATGAATGCACACTATGTTATTACAAAATGTTGGAGTATGTTAATATTAACTTCTTTTTTTGCCTATCTCGTTCGATAGAATTGCATCCGACTAGAAATAAATAAGCATTATAGCATTAAAATGAGTATATTGAACCTAGGATCTTATTAATGAGGTAAACCAAATATGACCTATCCCTCTCGGGAGTCGAACCTTCGCCCTCAACATTGAAAGGTGAACACGCCTTAACACACAGAGCTATCATGCTCCCCTGTTTTTGCCTATATGCTTCGAGAGAATTGCATCCGACTAGATATAAATAAGCGTTATTGCGCATAATTAGTCTATCAAACCTTGATTCAACAGTGTAAAGCAATTTATCATACTGTGAGACAAATAAAGAGTGCTTATTTTGTTTATTCATATCTGTCCGTAAATGAATCCTCACTATGATGCTGAGATGAAGAAAAAGAGAGAAAATTGGGCTGCTTACTCCAAAAATGGTGGTGTTTGGTTAAGTTTAGAACAACAACTACAATAATTTTATCCCTATGAATGATAGATCTATTAGACGTAGGTACATGAGGGGGAAATACTGTTGAATTATACAGAATCATTTTCTCCTTGGTTTATCTCATTCATTTCTGTCAAATGAGTTTTTTTCCTCTTTTCCCAACATCCTATAAATATATTGAACAGACTTCGAATAAGAAAAATTGTCTCAAAGTAAAATAGCACCCAAGTTTTCATCACTTAAACACATAACCATCTATCAATCCAATGCGGGGGGTTCTCTCCCTTTAGTTTTCCTGACAAAAGGGGGAATCTAGGTTATTTCAGACTCGTAGACGAAGGAACAGAATGAGATAATAATTTACGAGACCTCTCAAGTACATCTAGATAGAGAAAATAAGAGAAAGATTGAACCCTCTCTTTTCGATAACTCCTTCTTTTGAATAGATTTAAAAACCGTTTAAATTATGAATACTACATGGAGTCAGAGACATACATTGCTGTCTGCAAACTATACAAAGGGTTTATAAAGTTGTTTGAACACTTTGCCAAGCGGAAAACATATGGAGGGGCTACAAAAAACCCCACAATGATTGGATAGAAAAAGGAAAATAAGTTTTAAGCTGATGCTTTTCCTTCAATGAGTGTGCGAATATTACATATTTGTATTTAATAAATGTTCTAAAACTAATTTTTAAATGTATTTATTCGAGAGTTCATACAAATATATAAGCATAAAAAGAGTGTGTTTAAAATGGTGTTAATAAATAAAAAATACGTGAATAAACATACCTTCATCCGATCCTTTGCCAAAAAACTATTTATTGACCTTGGCTCATAAAAATAAAGGAATTCTGTTTGGTGTCATGGAAGGAAAGAGGTTAAGTTCTAAATTTGAAATCTCGACCGGTGTTCTTTTTTAAAATTACCCTTTCAATATTATGGGATTTTTTAAAATACTATAATCCATGCATTAGTAGACTGTCCATATGCTTAATTTTAACAGGATTTTTTAATTTGAACATGCCCTCGGCAGAGATTGAAGGCTGTAGTGTTTGTATGTTTTTTTTAAAGAAAGAAAGGAAGAATCGTGAAAATTTGAAGCCATTTACTTTGTACTTTTAAGTGTGTGTAATCGAGTATATTTTGGCCATTGGGCATATTAGTTACATTTGTAACTAGTCTAAATATATAAATAAATAAATTATAAAATCATATAAAAATATAAAATAAATAAAAAAATAAACACAAAATGCCATTGCAGAATGGATTATATGGGGACGCTGCGTCCAATGGCCCTAGTGTTAAATCATTGATTAGTTCGAGGTTGACTTTTAGGGAGTTTTTACTTACAGAAGATGTAAGGGGCTTAATCTCGGCATAAAATTCCCGATCTATGGGATTTTTTCATTGAGCTATGCTATTGGCTTGGTGAACTTCAGATGGATAAATTGCTACAGATATTTTAGTCGTCTAAAGAAAATTGCGGGATAATTTTGTCGCTCTCACACCCAAAAGTTCTGAAATATTTTTTGGGTTTAAATGTTATTTTTGTTTAATATCCTATTAACATTAGTTAGTAAATATATTGTTAAGCTCGTTTAATACTTCGATATGTTCTTCTTGTAGCAAGGTCTTTTGGCAAGTGGTCGAATGAAAAACTATAATGTTTATTTATATATTATTTTTGTATATATACATCTATAAATATAACAATCGATAATAAAAAGAAAAAGTTATATTCCTATGACATCTAAGAGTAATATAAAATTCAATAAAATAATCATTTCTTTTTTTTTTTGTAGATTTTAAATAAATGAAAAAATGAGGAAGAAGTGGCATCGATCAATCAAGGAATGGTTGAGTGAGTCACAAGCAAAACAAAATAACAACAAAAAGAGGGGAATGTATGAAATGAAAACCTCCCCTTGGATTATTTTTTTTCATTGGATCCTTGAGTTTATATTTATTCCCTCGCTTACGTATAAACACACAAAAATGTGACTCGTTAGTTTAAAAAATAAGTTTAAAAGAGTCATAAACAATTTGACTTAACTTAAGTACTTCATTTAACAAAAAGGCTATTTTTATTTTAAAAATAGTCATAGATTATAATAAAACAGTTTAAATTACTCTATAAGGTCTATCAAGCTTCTTCTTAATAAATAATGTGGTTATCTTTACTAAAGGATTCTAAGAAGGAAGGGATGGAGTTTTCAATAAGGGAATAAATTGAAATCACTCAATTTCATTTTAATCGTCGTGGCTTATAACGTCGGATCTTTTAAAACTTTAATCCATGAGGTTTTTCAAATAAAATTTATTGAAATATTTCATTATGATTAACAAAATCAAATATTTGATTTTTTAATAAGCTCAACATGAAAAACTGCCAGGATTAATAAGAAATTCATCTTTATTATTATTGAAATATGGGATGTCAAAGAATATTCTTAAAAGAAAAAAAAATGATGTATAACTTTCATCTCTTCATTTTCTATACAGATGCATTTTGCCGATCTTATAAATTCCCTGTTGTGTACATGAATTGCACCAAAATAAAAATCATCGACATACAATTAGGGGAATAAGTATACTAACGCTTAAATAAAAAATCCTCAGGATCGCTTCCCTAGTTATTGAATTAGATAGTGAAACACTACTTTTGGCTGCCCCTCTATAGTTTTTAGGAAGGTATTTCCTATTTATAAAAAACATTTAATAATGGTCAATTTAGAAAAAAAAACTGGCCATAATTTTCATAGATATTACTAGTCATCGTGGAGTAAATCTATCATTCGTGGGTATCGTTTTTGTTGGTAGAGTGATGAGACGTCTACTCACTTGAGTGTGATTTATTTTGTCTTGAAAGAATCATACCTCAAACATGTTTTAATCAACATCTTTCAGGGATAAAGTCGATTAAAGTCATTCATGGAAATTGAAACATTGGTTTTACTACTTGTTTGGCCTACCGAGATAGAATGAGTACACAACATGGTTAAAGGGATTGTGTGTTATATGATAATATTGTGCATTCAATTTCGCCTTATATCAAAGATATTCCATTTTTACTTCGGAATCCTTTTGTCATTTGATTGTTTTTATATTGCTGTCTCGTTGACTCTCCACATATTTGAAGTTTGTGAGTGTATACATATTAATTCATTGGTGAGATTAATTCAATTTCATTTTATCCTTGTTCCTGGTTCCCTCCCTCATCTTTTTCTCGTCAAAATAATTCCTTCTGAATCATTTTTCATTCTTGGAATAAGGGGGGGGGGGAGGAAGAAGGGGGGTTCTGTTCTTTGTGGAAAGAAGGCTGAAGCCAAACACGTTTACATATAGATAAGGCAAATATCTCTAAAAAAACAGGGAATATAGTTTTCAATTCATCGAGATAACAACATTTTGAACATATATGTTTAGTGTGTATCGTCGGAAACGACGGATTTTAAGCCCCACTAAAGTTTCGTCTTGAAAAAGTCTTGTTCGTTTATAAATTGATTTTTGGAGATCTATTTTTGCGACCAAATTATGGAATATAATTTTTTGATAAACTTTCGTAAAAATATATATGAATAAATTAAAATTATTGGTCGATAAATTTTAACTATTCAATAGTAAAAAATGAATACATTATTACCTTCTTAACGTATATAGAAACATTGTACAGTTGTTGTTATGGCATTAAGTGAACACAAAGTTCTTCGTAGCAATTATTTTTCAAATAACCATGCCTCTTATGACTACTATAAGCGTGTTCAACTCTCAATGTTGAGGGCCTAGTTCACTTTCCGAGAGGGAAAAGTCAAAATTGCTGAACTTCTTTGACATTTATATTTATCGTTTATATATTTAAAAAAATATTACAATGAGTTGATGTAGCAGATATGAAAAGAAAAGCTTCTTTGACCGAAAAAATGCTCACATTCATAGAGAATATACTAGTTTCAATAGTCTAATTTTAACGTTATAACACTTACTCATATTCACACGTAATTCTATCGACTTATGTAGAAAAAAATGAACGCTCAATATATATTTAAAAAATAAAAATAGTGTCGATTCATTCAAGTTAAGATAAATATATTTTACATTATTTAAATTAATTTTATTCAAAACAAAGATAGATCAATTTGTAATGATCATGAGCAGGGCTTTCTATCATTTTTTACATGCACGAAACTTTGTTTTGACAGCACATTCACGGTAAACAATGATGCACCAAGTGTGTCTCTCAAAGGACGACATTGTGTCAAATTAATCATTGCAATGAGAATATCTTTAAAAACTATACATGTACAACATTTCAATGATAATAATAGATAATAACAATAAAACTCAGAGAGTTTTGTTAAAAAAACTTTATTGAAGAAAATGCATTTCACTTTAACAATTGCATAGGAAGATGCAAAGATTGAAGAATGCTGGCACAAGTAAGTAACTTTGTATAACAAAGTATTTCAATTATTCCAAATGGAAAGTGTGATAATGCATAATTGAAGTGTTAAGGAACTTGAATGTTGAATTTACTCTTAGGTGCTATAGATGGGGGCTTCATGAGTCCATTTAATAACTGGATGCACAAAAGACTGAAAAAAAAGGGAAGACCATTGTTTGTGACAGCAGCTGATGAAACAAAGAAGAGAAGGAAGGAATAATTTTATCTCTCCAGCAATTACACTCTATATCTAGTCTATATCAATATAAAAATAAGGATATGGCAAAAGGTATATCCAGTGACGTCATTTTGAGGAAACATAACATAAGATGACGTCACTAGACGTTTTTTAAGATTTGAACCATGGTTAAACAACATTTCTTTCGGTTGTTTACCTAATGATTCCATTGAAAAAGCCTCTTGATGATGCTTTATGTTCAATAAATGTTTGAAAATACAATAACCTAATTTAAAAAAGATGCTGAAGTATGATCATGAGTGCTTGTCTGATTCTTTCATGCGAAAGTACACGACTTGCAATCCGTCCTCGGGACTTTGGCACTAGGGGCTATATACCGAGCTGAAGCTGATTCCCTACAGTTCAACTCACTTTTTCCTTATTGTACAATCAATATAAAATTCAAAATATTCTGGACATAAAGAAAGCAAAAATAAATTATGTTCAGGTACTTCACATTAACAATAAATACTAGCTTATACTTCGAACCTATTTTGGTATTACTGTTTTGGTTATACTAATTTCCTTATTACACATTTGAACAATATCAAAATTAGTCTAGGTGACCATGAAACAATTATCAACTGTTACATATGAAGAGCAATTACAAAAACTATTTGGTAATTTGAATGTGTTAAATCTGACTTTACTTTTTAAAGATTTAAACTTTTCCATTTTTTTAGTTCAAAATTTTATGATAATAAACTTGAATACTTGCCGTTTTTAAAGGATAGTTGAGTATAAGCATATCCATCATATAAAAAGAAGAATGAAATATCTAGCAGTCTGTATGACAATATATTTCCACACATCTAGGACTTTGTAATGAGCTATAGACTTATTTTTTTTCAGAACTCTCTCTATGTACGAATACTTTATTCTTTCCCCTCTTCCGTAACAAACTTTCCTTATTTTTATAGAAAATAAAATTATGATTCTCTACCTCATGTACCTTAATCAATGCCTCACTTACAGTCCTTTTTTCTTTGCAAAGACAACTGTTTTCCCGCAGAAGGTGGGAACTTAAGGAATGCACTTATTAAGTTAGAGGGAAAGTTCTTGCATTTCGTAAGTTTAGTTCATTTTCAAGATGGATACTCCCCCCCTGAAAAACTTTTATTCCGTGCAGTGTATGCGGTTGTCCAATGTACCTTGGATACCTTTTTCTATGGTAAAAAAGTACGACATGGTAGGTATATAGGTAAAGACTAAAGTAGTTCATATTTGATCTCTACTTCTGGCCTTATGATATGGTGATCGTATTGATATGAGAAAAACGTATGTCATTTCATTTGATTTACTTTGGTTTTTCGAACTTATTTTCTATATGTTTTTGAATTTTGTGCCAAAAATTTGCGTCAAAACAGACACTTGAGCTAATACTTTGTTCAGACTCTACAGACACAACATCTCCATGAGATTTTTGATAGTCGTACTGATCAACAAGTTATCGACTAACTTCGATTAATTTACAAAAGTAAAAAAAAAGTTCTATCATAAATATTTTTTATTCTATAAAAGTTAATTAAAGTAATTGTATAAAAATATTCAAGAGGGAAAAATACCTTTCATATAAAACTTCTTTTAAGCATTAAAATCTTTTAATAATCAAATAATAAACAGTCCTGAAAAAGACTCATGGTTAGGACCGGTTGATACCAGATTGTGTTCCGATGAGGTGGAGACTGTCCTAGAAATATTCCAAAAAATATATGGATACTTTAGAGCGATGGTTCAATGAATTATAATAGCAATAAACCTTTCAAAAAATTATCCTTCAATTACATACATTTTATTCCAAACCCTTTTCTAATTCTTTAGGCATTTAAACGACCTCTCACTAAAATATTTTATGAGATAAGTGTATAAAAATGAAGAAAATATATATAACTTATGTTTTCTCTTACATAAAAGCTACTCTTACTCTCATCAACCATTTTTATGGGCCTTCCAATAATCCATATTATTACTACTTCTACTACAGCATAGCACTAACGAGAACAATGAAGAGCTGATGAATTACTTTTTATGAGACTCAATAAATAGAGCTGTTTTTATATAATTCTTTTTGATTAAAAGAGAAAGAAAGAGATTCGTGAAAACAAATGCATTTATTATGAATGGATGGTGATTTTCTTTCAAGTCTTTATCCCGCACATAAACCTATCTTTATTTCCGTTTTCCTCCTTTTTATTGTAGATCATTTAGATGTATCCTAGGAATTGTCAATATTGGCTTTGTATTATTTTGAGATGATATGTAGTTATCCCTTTTTGATTGGCACAGGAAATAATTTAGATTTTTTTTTTCTGCAAAAAGCTTGAATATATATATAAAATAATGTTGATTTATTATCTTCCTTCAATTTTTTTTCTTTCCCTTACTTTCGGAATAATTTTTAGAGGTTTTTTTCACAAACCTCTCCTTCCTCTGATATAGGCTTTTCCGGAAGATTATCCATTTCCTACGGACTATCCGGAGCTTTCTAGGCTTCTATTCTCTTGTAGGAGCTTCACACTACAAGTCTAACACCAAGTCACAACCAAAAATCCATAAGAGTGTCACAATTAGGATCAACAATAAGGAGCTACAATCAACAAACCACTTTCCTTGGATCCATGAAAATGACAGATGATATATGTGCGAATATGACTCGAGAACAAAGGTCATGAGGAATTATGTCTGTCACTGCTACTCCAGATTCCGAGGGTATTCAGAATAATTGGACCAGGAATATAGGGCCAAGGAAGGAATTGCCTGAGAAAAAATTGACCAGGAAAAATGACCCAAGAGAGAAAAGGAAATTGATGATGCATGATAAAAGAGACCAAATAAATATTTGCTCCGTATAAAATAATATCATGGAAATGATTTATCGACAATTACAAAAAAATCCCTATATTTACTCAATTTATCCAAGAAGTAGTATTTCTTCATACTTTACTTAGTCATATTCCACAATAATACTTTCCTACCCATGTATTTGGGCACTTTTTTCATAAGTCATCATTTTATTTCCTATTTTGGGCCATTTCTTTCTAATACCAATTCAGAGTTGTTTTCATATTTTAACTGTGTTTATATGACTTAACTCCCTCTATCGACTGATACAAAAACTATAACAAAAAACTATGGCATTCGTCTCGACCTTCCTTTTTTGCATATTTGGATCGATTGAACTCCAGTATCCATGAATAAGTACTGTAGCCTAAAAATTAAATAACGAAACCAAGGAGCGTGTCGAAGAAGTTTATCTGTATTGATTTTTTACTATGGAGAGGCATATCTTTGTCCTCAACAAGGGCCACTTCTTGCGTTGGATGTGAATCCCCCACAGTATTATACGGAGACAATGCTTTCAATCCCAAGATTTCACAAACTCCATATGCTGTTCTTAATTATACAATTTGTTGTACATGCCTCTCTTATATTCCTCAAATATTGAAATAAACGAAAGAGAAAGAGTAGCTTTCTATGTTGAAAAGTTTGTCGTAGTTGTATTTGCTAATTAATTTTCGACTTTATGAGTCATTTGGGAATCTCAAATATATATACTATATATATATATATATATATATATATATAAAAAAAACATTATTTGAAGAATAATTATTTTCATGCCTGACTTCATACAACAACTAAATGTTTATTCTAAATAAATATCTAAGTTGACTTAGCCAAACTTTTTTTTAGTTATAAGGGAAGTAGTTAAATTAATAATAATAAAACTTTTCAAGCCCCGTGAGTTCCTATTAAATGACTGAAGTAAATAATGTCTTAATTAAAACTATGAAAATTTAAAGCCAACAGGGCGGATTGAATCTAGTTTATTTGACGATGGAAAAAAGTTTTATTTTCAAGTTATATTAGGCAATTATGTGATGAATATTTTGACTCTCTAATGTGACTAATTACGTATTCTGCGCAAATATAATGTTATATTCTATTAACTTATACATATTGTAGAATGTTGTTTAATTTAATTAAAAACGCACATTTTATGGATTGATATTTTGACAACAAATAATACCAAAGTATTTTTAATTTTTTCGCCTATTTGGTTCGATAGAATGTGATCGAGTAGATTGGAATAGGCATATTAGCGTATAAATTAGTCTATTGAACCTAGGATCTTAACAATAAATTGACCTCTCCCTCTCTGGCGTCAAACTTTGTATCTTAACATTGAGAGTCGAGTACTGAGCTAACGTACTTTATTATTATCCATATTATGACAATATTTTCATAAGCTTATGATAACTTTTAATTTTCTTAGAAGAAAGTATAAAATACAATATAGACATTAAAGATCTATTAAAAAACACAACTATGCCTGCTTGTAGTGTTGTAGATTGTACAAATCGCTCAGGAGCTCGAGAAATTTATCTCTTTATTTCCTATTGAACAATCCCCCAATAAATGAAAGGCTTTATGACACATGTTTTGTCATAGATTCCGATTTATTTATCCTAACAATAACATAGGAACAATCATCATTATTTTCATTCCATGCATGGTTTTGAGCCCAAATGCTCTTTCACCAGGTGAAAGATCCTAATTCAAATATTACTCCTCCTAAAATACAGAAGAGAAAACTATAAATAAAGAAGACATACAAACCAACAGCCTTTCTTTACCTCACACATACCCTTAAAGCAATGAACATTACACCAAACAGAATATAAAGCCATACTTCAAGCAGGTAATGTAGCCCATCAAAAGATAACCCAGAAGAAAATGTTTGCTGCCTCTCAAATTTGGGGAGGCTGATAACTCTCCCTCTACCCCAACAAAAGTAACTAATCTCTCTCTCTCAAAAAAACCCTGAACCCAACAGCAATGACAGTCCTCCTTTTGACTCTGTAAAATTCTGAAAAGACAAAGAAATCTGAAAGCGCCAAAAGAAAGAAAAAAAAACCAACAAAGACATAATGTTTCTTAGTTTTTAATGTCTAGAGACGCTTAGCTTTTTATCTTTAAACGCCAATTCGATTAGCAGCACAAAGAAAAAATTGAACTTCTCAGGTTTCTGAGGCTTTAGACTTACCAGATTTTATAATTTTAACAGATACCATATGCCCTTACACCAAACATTTTACTATACCTGACTGTTATAACTCGTTCGACAATTTTAAACCTTAAGAAAACTATGCCCAGAGAGGTATTTGTATTCTTTCAAAAAAGACATTCAAATTTAAGATTCTCTACCGAGACAATAGAGGGAATCGTCTAAATATAAGTGCAGCAGTGGAAAACAACCACTCAAAAGAAGTAATTGGAGAATACGGGCCCAACAACGATGATCTTGATTTCTTTTACATCAAGCTTTCCCCGATTATAACCAATACACCTACAATTATCTCTGGAGACTTAAATTTAAAACGAAACATGAAAAGGGACACAACGTCAAGTAGTTCAATTCCGTCACCGAATGCCAAAAAAGCCTTTAAAAGCATTATGTCAGCACACGAGTTCAACGACATAGCAGTTTGCAAAAATACTCTTAATCATACTTTTTTAACTAACAATAAGAATGGACAAAAAGTATCTTCTCGACTCGACTATTTTCTTACTACAGAAATATGCATATCAAGTGTCAAAAACTATCAAGTTTTACAAAATCGTATCTCCGATCATAGGGCAATCGAAATGACTCTCTACGACAGACCAAAAGGCCACAAAAGCTCATGGAAACTAAACAATACAGTATTAGAAAACGAATCTTTGGACAAAAAACTCTGAAATAATTAGTAACACTCATACAAGAACAAACTTTAAAAGTATATTTCAAGACTTTGCATCAATAGTAAATTCGATTCGGAACGCGTGCCGATTTCAAGGGAGTGTAAATGCTCAAAGGAAAATAAACCGAATTTCAAAGCTATGTTCTTACGATGACCTCTCGAAAGAAGCTCGTGAAATACGAGATGAAATAAGCTCTTTGATAAAAAGAGAAGACGAAATTCACCGAATCAAATTGAAACTTTCCCAAATTGATGATCTTTCTAAATCAAGACTTCAATGTGTTCATATGAAAAAATAAATCTTTTTAAAGAAGACGGTTCTAAAGATAAGTCTGATGAGGAAAATATCCAAGTCAATGCTAGTTTCTATTCAACATTATATTCGTGCAATGAGTGTTCCCCTCAACAAGAATGTTTAAAATGTGAACGAAATGATGCAAACTTTTGCAACCAAATTAAGAGTGCACCAATGTCAGACATATTGGAAGACATAATAAACAAATGGAATCGTTGATAACTATGGAATAAATTTTAATTCCTATCAACAATAATAATAAGAGAGACAGAGCCCTAGGCAATACTGGACTCAGTTTTGAATTTTATAAAAAATATTCTAGAGCCCTCGCCCCAATTTTACTCTTATTTTATGAAAAAGTTCTTGCTGTAGGTATATTCCCGTCTTACACATCCACTGGCTCACTGGTTTTTATACCAAAAAAAGATAAAGATCCTCGATTTGTCAATAACCTCAGCCCTTTAATTATCTTTTCATACATTATTCGTAACAGGCTAAATTGATTCATGAGTCACATATTCGTCTCAAGAGCAAACTAATCGAAGACATTCCTTTTAATCTCCAAACCAAATACAAAACCAATTTAATACATCCATTTTAATAATCGATTTTAAAAAAGTCCTTTGACAAAGTTTATCACTTACATATAATTAAAACTTTTGCAAACAAGGGTTTTGGTCATTATACGATGATATTGGTGGGCATTCTTCTCTCCAATGCAAAAAACACCGTTGGTTCTGGTTCCAAACAATGCACATACCAAATAAACAGAATATGTCTCCGATTTGACCATCCCTATCTACCCAAAAAAGCTTAAAAGTTGTAGGAACATGAATCGGATCTGACACTGGGTCAAAAAACTGCTATGAAATTATTAACAGGATAAGGAATGCATTGCTTTTTTCACTCCATTCAATCTAGGATTATGGAATAAAATAACCAGTAGTAATAATTATATTCTCCCAAAAGTAATTAACCCTCTTAAGGTAACTCCTTACCACCATACAACCTGCGGCATATTTAATTCTCTAGAAGAAAAATATTTCCTTCTCTCCAAGTACATGAACCTCTCTCATAAAAGACTACATAACCTTCACGGATATGGTGGTCTTGGCGTTCTCGATTTTTCGTGTATGTGGAGAAACATGAACTCACGAGGTTAAAAAACTGTACCGAGAATTGGCAGAAATGATAAAACAATACCAAGAAGAAAACTTAAAAAAGACCTCCATATTTTCAAATTTTAAGAAAATCCTCACTCATGTGCTCTCTTGTAAAGGAAATGGGCGAAGCAGCAATGCCACTCATTGCTAGATTTGAGGATTGTCTTGGTTGGCCTGTAACGGATACAATATCCTCTTTAAGGAAGGACCTTTCAATGTTCCAAGGGTTGCCTTGTTGGACCTGGAGTTTGAAACCAGCCTTTCATAGAATAAAATAATATTCGAGTTTCACCAAAGTTTAAAAACAGACCCGTCACTCCCTTTAGGATAATTTTTTCAAATGTAACCCCACAAGTCTTGAGAAGATGTGGAACGGAGGCTACTCTTTCACCCTTCTTAAATTACCTCTCCAGGAGGGGATAGTTCGAGACATGAAGCTATGCATTAAAGCCTCTAAAACCCTCTTTTGACTTCTGCAGAAAAACGGTTTAAGTACAGGGTCCTCAGCGGTACACCCCAAGTTGGGGAACACGTCAGTAGTGGAGAAGAAAAACAATGCTATTTCTGTGGAGAGGAACTCGACACTTCGGGACACGTTCTATGGTCTTGCAGAAAACTCCTCAAGAAATGAAGAAACAAAAGAAATAATTAAAAGCCACTAGAAGATTACAACCTCCTAGAACAACTTTATATCATTCTACGTAAAAGAAGAGACTGACTTTACTATCTCTATTTAAAGTGGGACTTTAAAAAGACACTCTTGGGTTGACAATTCACTTTTCAAAAAAGATTATAACTTACAATACATACTAAGATTTGTAGAATAACTGAAATTAATTATGAAATGGATCACACTTCAGACAATTGAAACCCACAAAATGTTGATAAACACTTGAAATTTTTTAGGGGATGACACGATGCAATAAATTGAAGCAGGAAAAGAAACAAACTTTCAAAAATAACAATTCCTGGATGCATCAGAAATGCAATGCAGTTGTACAAACATGGAAGAGGTGCCAGAATGCACTTTGGTATGTGCAATGATATGTATATTTGTTGCTTGTATTTTTCTTTAAGGTTTAAATACTATTATAAAATTGTGGAATCAAAAAGTTCCCATGAAATGTTATGAGAAAAATGTCAAATGTATAATTTGGAGCTAACTGAACAATTTTAACTTATATAATAATGCTTAGCAACAACAACAACAAAAGGATTTTATGTTGTATGGTCTATTTATAACATCATAATGTTTATTTTTATCCACACATATCTAAATTCATCGATTAAAATAGTAAACTCTCAATCTCTTTAAATAAATATTTGAATATATATATATATATATATATACAGAATTGTATAAAATCATGTGCCCTTGTGTGATTATTTTAATTAAAATCATATTAATGATATCAGCAGATAAAAACATTTGTACTAATAAGATATATAAAAACTTAAAAAACTTAACATAAAGCTGCATTAGTATATATTTATAAGCGAACATTATTTATTGACATTTATGAAAATAAAAAACGTAAAAAAATACCTAACATAAAGCGACATTACGATATATATATATATATATATATATATGTATATATATATAAGCGAACATTATTTTTCTTATTGGCGTTTTTGTAACCCATATTTCTCAAAAGTGATTTATAAGTTTATTGGTGGCTGACACAAGGGCCATTGTGGGTTAAAAAAAGGGTTGTAGGAAAAGTTTCACATATTTGGTTCGATGTATCCATTTAGGTATAAATAAGCAAAGTATATGAGTCTTTTGAGTTTAGGATATTCCTAATCATGTAAGTCAGTATGGATCTTCTCTTCTCGGGAATCAAACCTGCACCTTAAACTTTGATAGCAAAACACGCTTTCACCTCCCTTTGAAATATGTTATGTCGATTTGCCGTCAGCTTTTTTTTATGATGACGTCATTAAATATATTTTATCGTGGCCCCAGGGGCCTATATTCAATCGCGTGATATTATAAAAATAACAATCACTTACGTATAGTAGTAAGTATTGATCTACAAAAAGGGTTATATTGGAATATTAATACGTCAAAATAAGAAAATAAAAGCTATGGCTTATTATATTACTAGTTTGAATTATGCATGTTTAGTTTAATGTCCATTATGATAACTTTGAATTACAGGAAGGCTATGGACGTAATTTCGGAGAAGTTGGCGTCTTCGATTGTTGAAATTGCATACCATCTTGGATTGCGCGAAAAGGTGAGGAAATTAATTAGATATTGCTCATAGGATCAGGAAAAAGTGGTGTTTATGAAATGTGATTGGTTGAAAGAAAAGGAGAGCGAATAATAATAAAAATAGTTGATAGTATGCTACAAAGTATCATTCCTAAAAAATGCTAATTGTTTTTTCATGTCATTTACGAATCCTTTTCCACATATTAATAATTATTTATTATAATAAATGAATAAATACACTTCTCATAGTCAATGTAAAAATATTATTTATCATGTTTCATCATATTTGTCGATAAATGGATCATCACTTTGGCCATCGGACGTAGAAAAATAATGGAAATTGTGCTATCAAATGAAAAATTAAAATGCTTGTTTGTGAGTTTGCGAGAACATTTATTTTGTAAATAGAGTTGAATACGTTTCTACTGAGCTAACGCGTTTCTTTTGGCATTCTCAAAATTGTCAATGGATATGTAGCCTCCATTCAATGTGCATGGCAAAAGTTTTATGAAGAGAAAAAAACCTAAATTATCATTGTCAGTCTTTCCATTACTGGCCACTAAACAAACTGAGCAACTAAACTTATATTACATTTTTCTTTTTTAGTGTCTTCTTCATACTTCCTTTAGATGACTTTCAAAACAGTGTCATTGTTGTATTTCTACTAATTTATAAATGAATAGTAGTCGATTCAATGCCCCCCATATTCTGCTCATTCAATGAAGGAATCCTTATCTTAAATGAAGCTGTCTAACCCCCTCATCGATTACTCTCGCATCCTTTTTTCTAAAATGAATGTCTTAATAATTGACATTGACATCCAAGGGGTGACAGTTGAAACTAATATTTGCTGCTGTCTATTTTGTTGCAGCCTCTGACAAGCTTATTAATATATGAAGTATTTGCTGTTTTCATGTTAAGATCCGAGTTAATTTGGATAATGTTGAGAATACTACAAAAAAAAACAATACATCTAATGTGAGTATTTATCATCTAAAGTTTCTTTTGTTTGATTATAAGATTTTGTAATGATTCATCACAAACCTTAACATTTAAAAGGCTTATCTCTTGAGTATGATATGCTTCTGTAGTTTCTCAGATTAGCCTCACCTTAACATAACATAACATTTTCTTATCCCTGCATTGATGTTTGCACCTCAAGAGTCGCAAGTGAAGTAATACTTTATTCATATTACCAACTGCTCCCCTTATTGCTTATTCCTCTTTTCTCTCTTAGTATCCAAGAAAGCCAAGACCAGTTATTATCTGTATTTGAATACAAAGAGATTCACGACTACAATTAATCAATCGTCTCGATGCATTAGAGTCTGGCTTTGGGAATCAAAGTTTATTTTGTTTACAGGAGTTATTCTGTGCATATCGGAAGATCTTAAAAAAAACCTCTCCTCGCCATGTCTAACATATACTAATCTGGAATAGGAATGTCATTTATTAGATTTAAATTTGGTGTTATTAGTTATAGTACTGTTAAACCATAATATATATTAATGTATTTTTTGCGCAATTTCATATATTGCTAAATGTTTTTATATGCATTTTAGGACCTTATTGTACAATTTTAAAAACATTAAATCCGATTTCGAACAAATTACAAATATGAAGAGAATTCACCGGACCGTATTTAGAATCAATTGGACACTAAAAGGAACATCATAACTTGAACGGAGCGCCCAAAAAGTGAAACGCTTCAATATCGGCAAGTCCTTGATCCTCCTAACATAAAACTATGTACCATTATCAGCATAGAATACTCGATATTAAACAAAATATTTTCATAAAGAGAGAGAGAGAGACGCTCATGTAAGTAAACATTTTACATACATTTATTTTTTGACATCTCATCACTCAATTTCCTCTCCTAACTCAATCTTCATTGATTGTGTAACCATTTCTTCTTTTTGTAAAAGGGTCATAATCGATTTATTTCATGTCATAAATTGTTGTGCAAAATTGTCAAAAACGATTTGATTTTTTAGATTAAATTGCACTAGCACACACACACACATAGACGAAATGTATGTATTTTGAGGTTTCTCATGACCTGATTGGAAACCAATGGCTTGTAATTGAAGGCATATATCCTTAGCATGAAGCAATCAGAAATAGTATGTAAAATATACGTCAAAAACACGGTTACTTACTGTATTGTTTAATAATATCCATTGCCCTCAAGGAAGTAACAATTTACAATCAATGCCAATTATATTAGTTACTTTATTTACTATAATCCGTGTACATGTGTACGTAGGCTACGGTACATATTTATGACCTAAAAATCAAAATACAAATATCTATCCTAACAATGATTTATTATTTTCAAAATATTCTCTTGTATGATTTATACACTTTTACATGCACTCAAACCAATTGTCGAAGCTGTTTTTCACTCTTAGACACATCCAAAACCTTTGTTTAAATCTCTTCAACAACATCTTCTGGCGACGAAATCGTTGATTATACATTTTTCTCTTGATATGCTTGAATAAAAAAGTGCCAATTCAGTGATGTACGACGGATGACCCATCAATTCGACATTTTGATATGCGAGTTTTCAAATGCAAGCCTGCAACCTCAACTGGAACCTTGAACAGATCCTCTCTCTCTCTCTCTCTCTCTATATATATATATATATATACTTTTGACACCGTTGACAAGAGTCAGCTCATCCCCAAACTAAGAGCTATAGGTGTTAAAGGATCGGCATTGGAATGGTTCACATCTTACCTATCAGACGGCCAGCAATGTGTCGATTGGAATGGTACCCTGTCCGACCTTTTGAGGGTGGAGTTTGGGGTGAAACAGGGGTCTATTTTGGGGCCCATACTCTATCTAGTTCTAGTGGCTGACATGCCCGATTGCTTGGGTATCGGTGAGGAGGACAACTCGGGCTACGCTGATGACACTGCCATTTGGGCTGTTGGTAGAGACCTAAACCATGTTAAGGCTCAGTTGGATCTGCGAGCAAAACTTTTTGCTCAATTTGCTGCGGGGAATGGTCTTGTACTGAACGCTTCCAAAACTCAACTCATGGTCGGGGGTAACCTTCGCAATAAAGACTTAGCTTCGTTCTCTGTGTTGGTTGATGAAAATTTGATTCGTCCCTCGAAAGAATTGGAGCTGCTTTGAGTTACATTCGACTCAAATTTCACAACTCTTCCTCATGAGAACGGAGTTGCTAAAGCTGCCAGACAAAGAGCGACACTTATTGCAAGGCTGGCTCTCCACTTTCCTAGAGGAGAGTACTTAAGGCAACTGGCAAGAGGTCTTTTAGTTGGAAAAATTTGCTACGCAGCAGCTGCTGTCATTCCCCCACTGTCTTGGATGTGAGACTTGGGAAAGTCCGTCCTCTACTGCGTACAAATCAGGACAAGTATCTATTAATGACGCGGCCAGATCCATTACAGGAATAAAGAGGACTGACCACATCCGTATTCCTGACCTACTTCGCAAAGCAGGTCTTCCGTCAGTGAATGAGATCGCCGTAAAAGCTGTAGCCCTAGAAACATGGAAAGCTTACTCCAGCTCGGATGGAGGGTGCGGTGAGAGAAGTCTCATCGGCAAAACCATTTTTTCCTCACGCACCAACCTACCATCAGAAAACAACAGGTCGAGCCGATCAAAGTCGCTGGGCATCATCCCTGTCCACTTAAAGTAAAGGAAAAAACGTTTTCCACCTTCGCCGCCGATCTGTGGAATTCGTTTCCCGAGCTGAGGTCCGCCCCCACACGTGTGCAGCAACGGTAGTTGCCAAAAACATTTCTAAAATAGTGCCAATATAAAGTCCTCTTTTGTTTTTGTCAATGACTTTGCTTTATTATTATTTTTTTTTTTGGATTTTATTGTATATATATATTTATTGTTTTTATATAAGTTTTATATATATATATTTTTTAAACATTATCATTTACGCCATAACTAGTTGAAAGAACTAGGTGTTATTTTTAAGGATGAATAAAGACGAGTACACAAACACTAGCGAATGTTACCCGGCACTGCCCGGGATTTTCCAACTTGACAATAGTCTGGAATGAAAAATAATATCACACGAATAATTTAGTGAAATCATCGCATGGGATTTTTCATATTAAAATAATTCCTTTAAAAGTCGTCATTGGGTCTTCATTGCCATTTTTCCGTTTTGTATTCCTTACGGCTGAGTATTTAAACATCGTAAAAAGAGGAATCACACGAATAATTTCAGTGATGTAATTGCATGTGACTTTTCATTTTAAAATCAGTTTCTTAAAAAGTTATCATTGAGTCTTCATTGCCATTTTTTCCGTTTTGTATTCCTTAAGGCTGGGTATTTAAATATCATAAAAAGAAGTTACTTTTTTAAGTCATCTCACAGGGAACATAGAGTGCCGAATATATGTATGGTAGCACTGAATATCAGAGTATTTGTTTGATCTCCGTTGATGGGGGAAAACAGCAAAACTTAAGAGAGACTTAATATATTTATCAAGAAAAGTTGAGAGTGGTTGACATTACTCTCCATCTCTAGGCATTATTAAAATTTGATTAGCACGATGTTGCGTTATAAAAAAGATGTTATTTTCCACAAAACTTAAATTTGGGGGGAAAGACAGGGATAGAAAAAACTTATTTTTAAGTAATCATATAGAAAACAAATTTTCCAGTAAACAACGAATAAAACAAAAACACGTCTTACTACCTCAGTCTCATCTGCAGAAAATTTGGTAAAAATCTAACTTGGCAATATAAAAAAATCGACAAAAAACGTTTTGGCGAATAAAATAAGCATGTCAATGAAATTTTCCGCGAGTTGATAACCCCACTAAAACCTCCCTGAGCTCTCAAAACTATTCACTGAAAATTTCGTCAAGATCTAATGAACCGTTTGGGAGATACAGGGTAACAAACGAACGAACGGAATTCTTTTTTTATTTGTATCTATATATATAATATATTTTATATATATATAATATATATATATATATATATATATATAATATATATATATATATATATATATATATATATAAAATAACCTATATAAATATCATATATATATACCATTATAAAGCCATTTAACAACACAAGAGGCCATACTTCTCTTTGTTACGAAGAAACAATAAAAAGTATATATGCAGAAGCTATAATTTCAATCTAATTGACTGAGACAAGTCTTGAGTAAACTATTCCACACATCTGTTGTTAGCTAATTTAATCGTTATCATACAGTAAATTATAAATATGAGAGTAGGTAAATATGATGCCGCCTTTAAATAATAGCTCTTAATAGCAATAGATATGATAATGTAAGTAATGTGTTACTTGCTAAAATTATTTCGTGCTCTATAATATGTAGGCAATGTGATAAAACCTATTTGTAACCAAATTAGTGCATATATATTTAACATATACATATTATAGTAGGTATTAAAGGAGTCGCCGTTTAAGATTTCAAACGTATGAGCCCTGCAAAAGCTGTGTCTTTGGTCAGGAACTGATCGTATGTATACCGTTGGGACGAATAGATTTTTTCACTTTTTGCCAGCAGTAAAATATGAAGTTCCAGTGGTTTAACTATGGACTTGAAGGGAGCCAAGAGGTGTTTGGTTTAAATGGTGTTTCCGACTCTTGGAAAAAATCTGTGTTCAGTGAGGATGTACAGCGACACAGGAATATATGAGGAATAGACAGAGACTTGGGGATTTGTGAGTAGTCAGTAATAACGTGACGATCATATAGATCTTCCGTCCCTGCTGACTGCTTATGAATTTCCACATCTCTGTGGACTTCTCAAGGATCCCGAGTCCCCGCTGACTTTTAACGAATGTATGAGTCTTCTTTGATTCTTCACGCATTCTTGAGTTCATCATTCCCTACATCCCCAGTTATTATAAACAAATCTCTGTGTCCTCTCTTACCACTTATGGATTCCTGCTTCCTGCTCAGGGATTCCAACAACCGCTCAAAGATCCCTTATAACTTCTTATGAAACCCTGTAAACCTCTCCTGTATCCATGCCGACAGCTCTCGGATCTTCGAATACCCACCAACTATTCATGGAATCTCGCATATAGTTGGATATACAACTTCTAGTAGGAAACTTTTTTTCTTAAAAAATAGCATATAACAACTGTTTTTTCAGTCTTAACCAAATAGTCCACAACAGTGCGCCAATGGCTATTGCCGGAATGTAACGATTTGTATACTCAGAGATCTCTATTATATTTATAAAATATATGGTCATTAAAATCTTGTTGTTAAAACATTTATTATGTATTTATTTTTAGTAGCCCAAAGGGTTAGCTATGATTGATCTATATAAAATTCACTCAACAACAACAAACATAATACATCAATAGGTTGAAATATACAACAATAGTATGTATATATATAAATATTTTCTCACTTCACCTATTTCTTCCGATAGAATGATCAATTTTATAGTAGGTATTCAATCGATTAATTAATTGAACATATATCTTTATTTCCTAAAGGCTTTTATCTTGGGTGCATCTAGTTTAACAGACTATTGATCATGATATACTATCAATAAAATAGATTGATAAACAACTGTATTAAAGGTAAGTGCATCGAACTCATTTAGATGCACTAATTACAACGATATTGTTTCGTGCTTGGTTAACACAGTAGTTTTATCTTTATGTATGGGTGGTACTATTAAGGGTTCCGAGTAAAATTATTAAAAACATACTATTGTGAAGATACACAGAGTACATGGTTTTTATGTTTTCATGGATAGTGAAACGTCAAATACCTTAACATAATCATTCACGCTTGCGGTAGTGACATTATAAAAAACCACCGGTAAGCGAAGAATAAGCTCACTTATCAATATGAATATACTTGTACAGCCTATTTAGAAACACAATATATATATATTCTTTTGACATGCTCTGATGAAAACTTTCGAGACTACAAGAATTTCAATCCTCAAAATGATCATATATTGTGCAGGGATGCTTCCAAGATCCTAGAGAATACCAGAAATGTCTACCAGATGCAGAAGCCGGCATCTGTGATTGTCTGGGGGCCGTGGCCTCCAATATCAAGAAATCACCCTTGCTTCGGATTCTAGACGGTGTTCATATCAACAAGATCGTGTACTTGGACTTCCTGAAGACCAAAGTATTCCCGTGGATCCAGAAAGAGTTTGGTGGAGTCCCTGTCTGCTTCCAGCAAGACGGAGCTCCGACTCTTACTGCAAAGATTGTACAAGACTGGTGTGTAGCCAATTTTTTCCACTTTTGGAGCAAAGAGCTTTGGCCTCTCTCATATCCTGATTTCAACCCCTTGACCTGGCCATGTAGGGATGATGTAGAGGAAGGCCAATGCTAAACAAAGGTCAATAAGGACCAGCTGATGGCCACAGCTGAGGCTGCCTGGAACAAGATTCCCGAGGAGATTGTGCGTAATTGATGCA
The DNA here is from genome assembly GCA_013387185.1 of Caligus rogercresseyi. NCBI lineage: Eukaryota > Metazoa > Arthropoda > Copepoda > Siphonostomatoida > Caligidae > Caligus > Caligus rogercresseyi. The sequence goes on from CP045900.1 coordinate 11,997,522, forward strand.
CTGGTGTGGTCAATAGACTTAGGGCTGTGGTTTTGCAAATGGTGGATACGTGGAATAACTTTGTAATAATTGTTTAGAAGCAGTTTGTTGTCAACAAACTTGTAAAGTATTAAATTTTCTATTAAGTATTTTGGGAGCTATTACGCCATTTCCATGTTCACTAATTCTGCCTAACCCTGTATACATGTATATTTATATATATATATATATATATATGAAGTGTCCATACTGGGAGTTATAAATACCTCAGTCTTAAACATAATAAAGGGTACACTTTCAGAGAGAGACAAAAAGAAACTGATTTATTCACAAAAAGTACATCTTGAAAAAAAGGAATTATAACAATAACAAGAACGGATTAATCTAGTAAATACAATACAATAATACGACGCACTACATACTTCCCCCCCTAGATCAATTTAGGTTTTAAATTATGAATGGAAATTGATTTAGGCTTACCATTAATGTCTAATATAAATGATTTTCTAAGTTTTTTAATGACATTATACGGTCCGCTGTAATGAGGGTCTAAGGAAGGGCGAATTGGGGGGTTTAAAACATAAACTTGGTTGGATTTGTCAAGCTGTCGACACACTGAATTAGGATTTTTTGGACCAGTTTTGATGTTATGTTGTGTATTAATTCGTTTCTCTTCACAGGGTAATATTGTCCCGGACGAACGGATCTTTTCTCCAAATACCAATTCTGCAGGAGACAATTTTCTCCGGACTTTGCAGTGGCTCTTAAATCTAGTAATATTTTTGGTAAAACTTCAACCCAATTACTTTTAGATTCCAATAGTTTACAACGTATTGCTTCTTTAAGGGTTCTATGTTCCCTCTCAATTAAACCGTTTCCTTCGGGATGATATGGTGTAGTGTGTATGTTTTTGATTTTAAAGCTGTTCATTAATTTTTCCCAGACCAAAGAATTAAATTGTCTCCCTTGATCTGTTGTTATATAGTGAGGATAACCAAACCTTGAAAACCATTTATTTTCTAACTGGCGAATTATATTCTCACTACTCGAGCTTGACATTGGAAAAACTTCCAACCATTTAGTATCCCTATCTATAATTGTCAGAGCCATTGTTTTTCCATGAGCTCTGGGAAAAGGGCCTATTATGTCCAAATTAATATGGTAGAATTTCTTTCTTGGTGAAAGTATTTTCTCATATCGTACACATGGTAATTTTGTTATTTTAGCCATATCACATATTTGACATTTTTAATATATAATTTTGATGTCCGAATTCATAGTCTTCCACCAATATTGACTTTGAATTTTTTTATTGGTGTTTTTAATTCCTCTGTGAGATTCATTATGAAACATTTGGAGCAATTTGTTAATTTGGGATGTTGGCACGATAGGCCGTGGATGTTTTGCCCTAACATCACACAAAATATTTACATTTTCAATTTCAACCCACTCCGCCAATGGGTTAGTTAATTGTAAATTATCCAACTTTTGTTCTATTTGCCATTGTTTCCAATCTATAAAATCTATTTTAGGAGGTTTATTCTAGAAAGAAAATCGGCCGGTACATTGTTTTTACCTGAAATGTGTTTTAGCAGCACATCTCTCTCACTAAGCTCAGCAAAATAACGATGATATTTAGAGGGCCACTTCGGATCTTTTGCATGCTGTGCCGTTATGAGCGCTTATGATCTGTGAAGCAAACAACTGATCTCCCTTCTATAACATGACTAAAATTCCTGATTGCTTCCCTTACTGCCAAAAGCTCTCTCGCGAATGCAGAGTCTCTTTGTTCTCTATCCACTAAAGCACGACTAAAGAATGCTAGAGGGCGAAACTTACACCCTTCTCCTTGTTCCAGTACAGCTCCTATTCCCGTGTCGGACGCATCCACACACATTCGTAATTCCTGTCCTGGAATGTAATGTGCGAGAGTTGTAACTTTATCTAACCCATCCTTGAACCTACAAAAAGCATCAGTCAGGTCCCTATTCCAGGCAATTACAGTATTCTTTTTCTTATTTGCAATGGCTCCATAAAATGGTCGCAAAAAATCACCCAAATTGGGAATAAATCTCCTGTAATAATTTGACATGCCAATGAGCTTGTTCATTTCGTTTACTGTTTGCGGCTGGGATAATTGCTTTAATTTTGAAATTTTATGATGCATTGGTCTAATACCTTTGCTGCTAACTGTAAATCCAAGAAAATTTAATTCAGGTAAACAAAACTGACTTTTATCCCTATTAAAACTAAGCCCATTTGTATTTAAAAGATCCAATACTTTTTGAATTAATTGATGATGATCTTTTTCTGATTTACTGAACAGCAATATGTCATCAACATAAGCAAAACAACCTTTTACATTTTTTAATACCTTATCAATCATTCGTTGGAATGAGCTGGTGGCATTTTTTAAGCCAAAAGGCATTCTCAGGTACTGATAAAAACCACAAGGGGTTGAAATAGCAGTTTTTTCTTTGTCTTTGGCTAGCATAGGAATTTGGTGGTATGCCTTAATTAAATCAATTTTGCTAAAGTAATTAGACTGCCCTATTCTTTCGTTGAAACATTGTATTGATGGCATGGGATATCTATCTGCCTTAGTTATGTTATTCAGAAGTCGATAATCTCCGACCATACGCCAATCTCCATTTAGTTTTTTCACTAAATGGATCGGAGAGGACCAACACGAGTTAGAGTTTTCAATAATTCCTTGTCTTAATAATTTGTCTATTTCCTTTCGAATTATTTCTATTTTTTCTGGAGTGAACTTTCTTACACGAGAAACAACCGGCATCCCAGTTGTTTCTATAGCATGATATAGTCCATGTAAAGAATTTCCTTTGAAAGATTTATCGTGCAAAACAGGGTAATTTTTTAGTATTTCTTGTGTTTTTATACAAGATGTATTTAAAGAAAGAGAATTAATTTTCGTACCGTCCGGGACTAGCATTCCCCTTGTTACATCAACTAGAATTTTGAATTTACTAAGAAAGTCAAACCCTAAAATCCCAAATTTCATATCTGTGACGACAAATGACCAACCAACCTCATTTATGCCCGGTAGTTTAATTTTTTGATTTGAAACACCGTAATTCTTTAATGATTGATTATTTGCTGCTACCAATTTAATGGGTGAATTACGAATAAAAATATTATTTGAGAAGGGGATCAAAGACCGTTCAGCACCCGTGTCTACTAAAAATATAATTACATTTTTAATTTTAGTTATTGGGTCCATAAGATGAGCTTTTATTTTAAACAATTTACTATTCTCAATATAGGATTGAAATATATTACTATAAAAAGAAAATTTAGGGGGAGATTGTGGAAAAATATGGATAGATTTGTTATTATTTACCGTCGGGCAAACCCGACGCTTAATTAGTTTTTTGGAGGGGTATTTAACAAATGGAAACAAATATGAGGTGAAACACACTTGAATGAAGTTTTCCCGTACTTTAAATGATATTGACAAAGTTTATTGTAGTGAAGGTTCCTTGTGCGCTCACTCTTTGAGGGATGAGAAGGAGGGAGTGAGCCTTTTTTGTGAATTATATTTACCTCATCTGAGGGAGTGTCTTCTTGATGGTCCTTGATGATCTTGACACAATAAGGTCTTGAATAGCTCATCCTCTCCTCTGTTTTAGCAGACTCGATGAAGTCCTCATAGTTTAGTCTTGCAAATCCTTGGTTTAAATGTTGTCGAGCTGATTCAGGCAAACATCCTAACACAAGTTTTTTAATGAACATCTCCTTTAAGTCCGTTCCATCACGAGTCAATTCCTCCAGAATGTCACTAGCCTTAGTTTCCATCTCCAAGACGCACAAATTATCCTTGTTAGATGATAACTCTATCACTTCTGTGATGAGTTGTTGCTTAGAACCGAGGCATTGCTTGATCAGAAGGTCTTTAAAAGTGCTGTAAGGTTTTTCTGAGTTTGCACATCTTTTTAGAGCATATTCGGGCACTCTCAAAAGAACATTCTCAGGAACAGCACCGAGAAGATGATTGAATTTGGTTATTTCTCTATTGATCTTTGCCTGTTCAAACTGAGCCTCAATCCTGATGAAGTAAGCCGAAGGACGAAAGGGAGTAAAGGTGGGGAGTTTAACAGCAACGTGCTGGACTCCCGAATGAATCGTTGAATCCTCCTCTTTCACTGTCATAATCCTTCTCGGGGTCACCAATGAAGTGTCCATACTGGGAGTTATAAATACCTCAGTCTTAAACATAATAAAGGGTACACTTTCAGAGAGAGACAAAAAGAAACTGATTTATTCACAAAAAGTACATCTTGAAAAAAAGGAATTATAACAATAACAAGAACGGATTAATCTAGTAAATACAATACAATAATACGACGCACTACATATATATATATATATATATATAGATATATATAATAATATA